>CM068957.1:126814369-126831154 GCA_035128595.1 Eptatretus atami
CTGAGTTCAAGCCCCGTTGGGACACTGAATTAATATATGTATATACAGTCAAAGCTCGTTACTATGCCACCCGTCGGGACCGAGCAAAAGTGTCATAGTAGCGAGAGTGGCATAGTAACGAGATTTTGTAAAAACGGCCTTATTTTCTCAAGTTACCCATCTAGTAGTAATCTTTAGACAAAATTTATTCCAGCAAGTAAAAGGCACGACTGTTGTATAAGCTAAGCGAACGGAGAACATACACACACTAACAGAGTTCACACACTAACATATGCATGGCGAGAAATTCACGACACACAAAGCTCTCAAGAATCGTCGGCTGGCGCATCTTCTTTCGGCGGATCTCGTGCATCTCGTTGTCTAGCCGATCGCACGCTTGTATCACCACGGGCTTCCCGCTTCTCTGCTGCATGAACTTCCGGACGGTGCTACAAGCGCGCTGGCTTCCTTGAACGGAACGATTTCCTCCTCGACAGTTACCTCGTCATCTTCGCTTTCCACCGGCTCCTCACTGCACAGAATCTCCTCCGCAATCTCCTCCAGCGTGAAATACCCGCCAGTCGCGAGGCGCTCGTCGGCTTCGAGAAAGTCAGACAGCTCGATCTCCTCGTTCTCGTGCATTTTTCCTCGGCAGGCAGAGCTTCCCAGATGTGCGGCAGCTCCGCATCCTGTGGCTCAGTTTGGATCTCCTCTTCGATGAACTTGGCCTTCGCGAAACAGTTCCTGATCGTCGACTTGCCGACCTGCTCCAAGCACGCCGGGCGACGGTTAGAGCGTCGAGCAACGTGAACTTGAACTCCTTTCCCTCGTCTATGGCCTCAAGCCGGCGGCATAGCAGGAGCTTCTTGTAGTGGCGCTTGAGGTTCTCTATGATTCCCTGATCCATTTGTTGCGAATTGGCTGTCGTGTTGGGTGGGAAGAAGACCAGTTGGATGTTGTTCAGCTCGAGCTCGGGAGGGTGGCCAGAAGAGTTATCGAGACAGACCAGCACTCTGCGTCCCTGCTGGCCGAGTCGTCCGTCCCACGCACGCAACATCTCCTCGAAAAGCTCCGCCGTCATCCACGCCTTCGAGTTCGCCTGTACTTGACCGGGATCTCTTTGTTCTTGAAGGCACGGGGTTTCTTGGAATTGCCAATCACCAGAAGAGGGAACTTCTCGCTGCCGCTCATGTTTGCCCCAACCAGAAGAGTGATCCTTTGCTTGCTTTTCTTCCTCCAGTACACCGCCTCTCCCTGAAAGCCATGGTCTTGTTCGAAGCAGCTGCCAGAAGAGTCCAGTCCGTCCAGGTTGAAGACGTCGTTTGCGGAGAACTGCCCGAGTAAGGCCGGAGAACCTGTTGTTGCCACTCAAGAAGGATTGCGAATCCACCGCTCCAGCTTCGCCCTGCACTGTCTTGAACGTGATGCCGTGGCGCTTCTTGAAATTGCCCAACCAACCGTCGCGTCCATGAAGTCTGGGATGTGCATCAGCTCGGCCAGTTTCATCGCCTTCTCCTTGATCAGATCGCCGCTGACAGGCACATTCTGTCCTCTTGATTGCTTCAGCCACATGAGCACTCCTCATCAAGCTTCGGGTCGTGAGCCTGCGTCAACTTCATGCGCTTCGATGGAATCCAGCTTTGATTGCAGCCTCGATTGCATCCTTTTGCTGAGAATGCCCTTCACGGTGGTTCTCTTAACTCGACGCCCCATTTCTTGCTAATCTCCCTGGCCAACTTGACTGATTCGGCTCCTTCTTCACGGCATCGATATCTCCTTCTTCTCCTTCAGCGTATAAGTCGGTTCGCTTGCGTTTCGAGCTGACATTATGGGCTGAATTTGAAAAAAAATGATGTCACTGTTGTACGTGTGCCTGCGTGTCTTTGTGTGTGCTCGTGCTTTTTTGTTCTCGTTGTGCGTGTTGTGTTGCTTGTTGTGGCTGGCATCGGGAGAAGAATCGCGTGTTTTGACACAGTCTGACTATGCGCGTACGTATTGAGTTATGTTGTGCGCAGCTGGACTGTAGTTCTCGCTTCGCCTTTGGACGTGAGTGTGATAATCGAGCACTGCGCAATAAAGACTTTTTCACGACTCGTGCCTTTTAACAGTCACACAGTAGTGGCATGGTAGCGAGAGTAGGGGGTGGCATAGTAAATTTATTTTGTATTGAATTTTGGCAGGACCGAGCAAAGTGGTATAATAGCGAGATGGCATAGAAGCGAGGTGCATAGTAACGAGCTTTGACTGTATTATATATATATTATATATAATATATATATATATATATATATATATATATATATATATATATAATTATACCAAGTCGAAAACACCAGGGGTTTGACTCAGCCTGCCATCCTTCCGAGGTCGGCGAAATGAGTACCAGTTGTACTGGCCCAGTGTATGTCCCGGTTAGAATAGGTGTACCATATCCCTGTGTGTCGTAAGAGGCGACCAGGGTTGCGTCAGGGTTGCGTAAAAACCTATGCCAAATCATTAGGCGGACAACAAGACGGTTGATCCGCTGTGGCGACCCCTAACGGGAGCTAGCCGAATGAAGAAGATTGCAGATATCTATCTATTCCTTATGACATTATCTCAACCTGATTAGATAATGGCTGTGATTGGCTGAATTATGTTGCCGTCAGATTACACAGATCTATTCCCCATTCCACCATTTGGGTTTTGGACCCAAAAGGTGGGGCTCCTTGTGATCGTTTGATTATTGTTATTATTGTTGGTATTTTATGCCTTGTTTACTGTTTATTGATTACAAGAAGCACCCACTCCATACTAGGCGGATTATGTTATTATCCATAATCAAACGTGTAATTCAAAATACCTCTCGCAGCATAATTCTAAACACCTCACTGTACTGGAAAACCTGGGGACAGGAATACTGTGCTGTAAAGGACGGGGACTTGCAATACCCTCTCCCACCTGGAGCGGCATTACACGATACACATTGACAGAGAAAATATGCGCCCCCTGCCTCCATGAACACCGGTAAAGATAAAAACACTCTTATACATGAATTGGGATCATGTTGATCCCATGTAGCGAATCTGGACTTAATCAGCCCAGAACTGTTGGAGGAGTGGTGTGACGAACAAACACATGAACACCTGTCCGTGAATTATAGTAAGGATTATTATTTTTATTATCTGATATCTTCTAAGATTGTCTTATATCATGTTTTTTGCTCTGTTTATGAAAGTTTGATTTTTTTATAACCTTTTAAAATAAAAAAATAAGGCTTTGTTCATAAATTATAATGGCCAGGAAGTCAGAAATGTGTCTGTGGATTTAGTCCTTTCCTCAGGGGATGGGATGATGATACTTTTAAAGTCTATGTAGGTTGACTGATGATGTGGTGAACAGTGTAGTAGCTGACTGAGCAACCTTTTAACTAAACAACCAATGCTCCACTGATGCCGAAACTCTAGCGGTACAAGACCGCTGCCAATCTCGATCTCAATCAGATTTCCCCAGAGCCACCAGAAGAAACCGTCGTAAGCAAGCAGGATGAGCCAAAGACCCAGTCAGGTTTAACAAGTGTATTGGTGTTGTGCAAAAAACAGCACGTACATACAGACAGTGATCGTAATTTCATACATTTCCCATAATTAGTTAACCCCTACCGATAAGCGCTCACGAACAGTCCAAGCAAACTTACAGGAACCGAACCTTAATTAAACTATGCCTTAAGGCCTCAGACACACACGACAGAGGATTCAGGTCACCACAGGACGAGCAGAGATTGCTCGGCCCAAACCCGATAGTGGTGACTGGCAGAAGTATTGTCCAACTCCGTGTGAACTCTAGAGGCTGCAGGGATGGAGAGGAGACACAGTGCTGTCATAGTGAGTATGACGCTGGTTAAGTGAGGAATCTCAGGTAGGGTGGAGGTGTGGTGTGGCCTGACAGCTCAGCGGATTTGTACACCCTCCTGCTGTACTCAGTCAGTCCCAGTTTCTGCTACGCGAGTCCAACGCCATTCCCCATTTATTACTTCAGGCCTGCACATTATTGGTGATGTGCCACATTCCTCTCATCTCGCTCTCTATCGGTCGATGGCCCTATCCGGCAGTGGAGTGAGCCCCGCAGGACCCCTAGCCTGACTGAGTTGATGACGCGGCAAGGCTTAGATGATCAAGGCCCCGTTTCCCATGTTTCCCACCCATTTATAAGGCCTGGTGGCCTAGCCAAACACTCATAAAGCACATTTATCAAAAAGAATAAAGGTGAGGACATGAAATAAAGGTCAAATGGGGCGTAGTTTTTAAATTACGATGCTTATTCGAAACACTCATTATGGAATAACCTAGATATATTACACATGTATTAACCCCTACGACCATATCCACAAATATATATATATATATATATATATATATATATTATATATATATATAATATATATATATATTATATATGTAAGATGTATAATGTCTGACTTCTAAATTGTAGTTACAACAGTTTTCATCTCTGAACGTAGGTTGTGTGGAAGCAAAATATAAATACAAATGCAAAGGCAATAACTGTAGGGTTAGGTATACTAACCATGTGTAGGAGTTTTGTAATCTTGTTGTGCAATCCAAACCTTTATCACATGAGCTGCAGAGCTTATAGAGCATTAACAAACACATGACATGATAAGAAAAAACAAAAACAGTTTATAGAGGTGAGATAAACAAAAGTGAGAAAAGAAGACATTTCTACAACAAAAGCCTTAATGCCATCTCGAGTTTATTTCAGGAGAAAGTAATGATTGTTAAGTGTTTATTTTCACTCCCCAGCAAAGAATCGATGCTAATGATGTTCCTCCAACTCATGCATATCACATACTAACATCTTTGACAATACAGCCAACGGACTTCGAAAGGATCAGACCACAAAAATTACTTTCACGTGACAAAATTAGCAACGAAACCTTTTGTATGAGGGTGTTTTTTTATTTTTTTTTACAATGAAAACTGTGCTTTTGCTTATGGGTATAGTTCTGTTTTTCACCGCCTTTCCCCCATTCAAGCTCTCCAAGTCTCTGACCCTCATCAGCTCCTCCAGTATGTATGCAGTGTTCCAGAAACTCCCTGCTGGATAAATTCCCCAAATCCAAGCTTTTCGTCAATCTCCATTCTCTTGTTCCTCTTTTCTTCCATTTGTGGAATAGAATTGCCGAGGTTATTCAAATCCCACTCTTCCCTCCAGAGCTTCAAACAAGTGATGCACTAACATTTCATGTGATCATCCCTATCCAGATTCATGATCCTTTCTATCACCATTAGCCATAACAAACCTAAACGAACCCTACCACTTGGAGGTTGTTGTGTTTCTTCGCCTCATCTCTCCTCTTTTCCTGTTCATCGATTCCTTTGCTTGTTGTGTCCAACTGTAGCCCCACTGTCAGTAGTTTTTTTATTTTAGCCATTATCTCCTAGTCTTCCATGAGCCTAGATTTTGCACACAAATGAAACTAGAACACCACTCGGTGGAGCACATACCTCCGCCAGGATGAACAGCTTACGTTTTGCACCCCACTGATCGGCCGGATCTGGATCTTCACCAAAATCTAAACAATTCGTCCTTGTCATCCACTCAACCTGTCCACCATGTTTTTAGATCCTCGTGGAGGACCTCTAAGTCTTACTCACGTTGTTGTTCTTCATCTTCTTCTTGGTGGACTTTTTGTTTCACAGCCTACAGTTTTCATCGAAACTTCCTGACACTTGCATATATATGTAACAGCTCAGTGAGCTAAGATCCTCGTCCTCTTAATGATGACGTCATAAAACGAATATGATGTCATTGTGATGTATCAGGTTTGCGATAAAATTTCTGTGCTAATGCCCGCTTGATTCCTGCAAACCAAAATTCAAAACAGCTTACCTAGTTTCGGAGATAATGATAGGCGATTTATCCATTAGCGCGATATTATGACGTCATTTTTTTCTGGGAAGAATTTCCAAAATCGGAGATGGTTCCCTGCCTGCGCGTGGCTTTCTGCATATACATGGCAAGTTTCACGAAGATCCGATGAAAACTCTGGGTTGTGACAACAAAAAAATGTAAAAAATTGGAATGACGTCATAAGAATTGAGTATGACGTCATAGTGAATGTATCATATGTGCGGTAATTCATCTCTGCTAATGCCCTGTTCGATTCCCACAAACATAATTAAAAAGCTTGCCTAGTTTTGGAGATAATTTTTGAGGCGATTTCCATTAGCGGAGATATTTTGACGTCATAACTTTTTTTTTTCCCGGAGGAATTTTCAATACGGAGATCGTTTACTATCTGCCGCAGGGTGTTTTTACATATATACGCCAAGTTTCAGGAAGTTTTCGATGAAAACTGTAGGCTGTGAAACAAAAAAGTCCACAAGAAGAAGACGAAGAACAACAACGTGAGTAAGATTTCGAGATCCTCCACGAGGATCTAGAAAGCCCACGCGCAGACAGTAACCATCTCCGATTTTGGAAATTCTTCCCAGAAAAAAGTTGACGTCATAATATCGCCACTAATGGAAATCGCCTATACCATTATCCCCGAAACTAGGAAAGCTGTTTGAATTTTGTTTGTGGGAATCGAACAGGGCATTAGCACAGATAATTTATCGCAAACCTGATATATCACAATGACGTCATATTCGTTTTTATGACGTAGGGAGAGAGATATGGAACTGGAACGAGATTTGATATTGTTATAAATCTTAAGGTGATTCCATATCCCGCTCATATGACATCCATTTTTGCTCTATTATCTTAGTTTCCATGCTCGGCGACCCTCGCCGCCTACCGGCTTGTCTGTTTGTCTGTCTGTCTTTGAATAGGAATACTCAAAAATTGTGGATGGATTTTGGATGAAATTTGTGGACAGGTTGGATGTGTGACAGGATGAAATGATTAGATTTTGGTGAAGATGCAGATCCGGAATCCGATCTGGAACTAGTTTTTTTTGCAGTGATTGGTCAGCATTGAGAGATGGAACCAAATCGATATATCGCACGATATCTTTAAAAGTTGTGGAACATTGAGACGAAACCCTGGTGGACTGGTGGGTGTGTGACAAGGACAAATCCTTACTATAATTCATGGAGTGGTGTTTGTTTGTGTGTTTGGCAACGCTATTCCTCCGACAGTTTGGCGCCAATGCATCACAGACTTGCCTACATAGGATCAGCAATGAACCCTATTAGTGTGTAGGGGTGTTTTTATCTTTTGCCCTGTGGTCTTGAGAGGGAAGGGGAGAGGCCCCAATTAATTTATTGTAAATGGTGTATCATGCAATGCAACCTTCAGGTGGGGGAGGGTGTTACTAGTCTCCACCATTTTACATTCAGTATTCCTGTTCCGTACGTTTTACAGTACAGTGAGGTGTTTTGAATCTCAAGCAGTAAAGCATTTTTGCTTCATGCCTGTTAACCCGGGTTATTTTGTTTAATTTTCGGGAATGGACTGAGGCAGTGTCGTTGCTTATACACACCCGCAAATAAACGTATGTGGTCAGAAGAACGTGTTGCATGCTTGGACACAGAGATTGCCCCCGTCGGGCAGGTACTTCTGGCTATTTTATTAGAATTTTGGTGATGATCCGGGATCGCACACCACCGTTCCTGTAGGTGCGATACAACCCGTAAACTGTTTCAACCTGCCGGAGGTATGTGCTTGAGTGGGCCGTTATAGTTTCAAATGAAAATTCTCTGCTCCCAAACCTCATTGTTGTTTAACAATGCATAGATGCCTCTTTACTATTGCGATGACAATCATATTGAGCATATAAGTGGTCTTGAGCAAAACCACCTCGTACTAATATACGCAGTTGTCGTCTGTCTTCTGGCATGTCTGTGGCCGATGCATTTGGGTTGTTATGTATACAACCTCACCAAACTTCCAAAGAGGGTGAAGTGGGCTAGCAAGAAAAAAGGTTGTAAGCTAGTTGGTTTCCCCCTCCCTCTCTGGTGTTCCAAAAGTGGGGCCGAGAAAATTCTGTTGTATTGTTTGTACCGGTTGCGCCGCTTTTCTTAGTGGTGCGGAGATGGTAATTACAAACTGACGCATTCAGAGCACTTTATTGTATCAACGCAGTAAAACAGCCTTCACATTGTTTTCGCATTTGTTTTTTAGCCTATACTGCTTTCACTGGATTTGCAAAATATCTGGAGAATTCCCAGTTTTATTGCCTTATTTGTGCCTTTGGAAAAATGCCACTATTAGGTGTATATACAGAGCACTTGAGCGACGTTCCCGTTATCTATGCATGTCTTTTTTTTTCCAAGGCCGCTGCCATAACAAAAGTAACAAAGATGGCCACCAAACCATGTGACTTTGTGACATCATAAATTTTTAACTATGTCTGCCAAGACATATGGAAGATGATAATTGCAATTTTCGCTTCGTTTAGGTTATTGTGTTTCCAGAGAAAACATTATTTTAATATTTTTTCTTGATCCAACATGCTGCCAAACCATGTGACCTTCATTAGAAAATATGCAAAAGCACCAGTTTCACCCAACTTGTTGTATGTGTACCAAATTTCGTAATATATCTTGAGGGGATTTTGTAGTTAAGGGCTCCGGGAAACGGAAATGTGACGGTACGACGGAGGAATCAGGAACGGAACGGACGGACGGACGGACGAACGCATTTCTATATCCCCGCAACTCGTTGGTTGGGCAGGGATAATACAAAAAATACGATAATATCCACAATAATATTACCAATTATTACAAAATAATAATATGATAATAATCTCTTGACCTGATTCTGATTGTACATACTCTGTCACAGAGTGTGCGGTGCCTGCCGAAGCAGTTTCTTATTGCATAGGGGTTAAACAAGAAGCAGTTTGCCATGCCTTCCCAGCAGTAGTCAGAGGCAGGATTTTGTTCAGCGGTTCTGGTGATAGTTCACCTACTCATTACAAAGAACACCCGGGGATCTTTATGTAATGCCCACAAAATTAATAAATGTCGCAGATGGGACTCCCAGTTTTAACGTCCATGCTGAGGAATGATGGCATACACATTGCTGATCACCCTGCATGAGAAACATGGGCCCACAGGGTTTTTAGCTTGTGTCAATATTGTTTGTCCATGCTCTATCCTTTATATAATATTGAGTATCAAGGCAAGGAAGTCAGCATGCAAGTGGCAGTTATTTTTGTGCATTAACATTTAAATATGAACATTTGATATATAATATTAACATATACCATATTAATATATATAATATATTATATATTATATATAATTCATATGAGTTTTCCTTTCAGGAACTTAAACAGCGGTTAGAAGGCCATTAGGCAATTCAATAGTCAATGCAAATATTGCCAACGTATGGTTGTTGTCTGTCCTCTTTTCTCCTCTATTGCCTTCCGTATAAGTAGTACGCCCATTTTTTTGAAGTCTTCAGTACGGACTCGGCCGCGTTGGAACCGCACAAAACTCCCAGACTAGCAGCAAGATTGCTCGAACTATTACTCCACTGAATCTGGAAAAGGCTAAATTATTTTCCAACGATTCCCATTTTTAAGCTCACCTAGACTTTAGTCTGTGAGCTTATGCAATCGAGCAGTGTCTGTTGATGGGTGATATTAATTTATTTGAACGAGAGGGCACTCGGTGGAGCACATTCCTCCGCACACGTAATGCCTTCATCCACGAGAACATTACCGGGCCCCAATACAATTTTGAAATATAATGCTATACAGTACTATAATCGTTTTTGCTCCATCTTTCAATGGTGAAGAATTACTTTATAAAAATAAATAAATTTCACTGCTCACCTTCATGCTTTCATTCTCTTTTTTTCCGCCTTTGGGAATAAACTCCCTCACTCTGTTATACCCATTCTTCCCTCCAGGCCTTCAAACAGCTGTTCACCACCACCTTTATCTCCGCATCCAAATCCTGCGATCTTTTCTAACCCCGATAATCCACCCAAACCCACAGCTCCTTCAAATTCCCTGCTTTCCTCCTGAAAGTCCCTGTAATGTCCATCTTTCTATTTCCCCGTTCCCCCGTCCATCCCTCTCCCTTCCCAGATCTCCTAATGTTCTTCTGTTCTCAATTTTTGTCCTTCCGCACTCCCACCCCTCTTGTTTCATGCCCCCTTGCTGTGCGTTGTGTGTTAGCTCTAACCGAGCCTCGATAGGGTTACAAAAAATTAAAATTCCAGTATCCGATCCGGATCCGGATGTTCACCAAAATTGAAATCAGTTCTTCCTGTCACACACCCAACATAATAATCCCACCCAAATTTGATACCGGATTCCGGTCGCAACTTTTGAGATATCCTTTACACCGACAGACAAACAGAGGAAGAGGGGTGAAAAACATCACCTCCTTTGCACTTTCGGTGGCTGTGTTAATGATATGTAAGTTACTAAGTTAAGTTTTTGATCCAGTTCTCTTTTTTTCATTGGGTTACCCGGTAGATGTGTTTTACCGCAGATTCAAGGATTTGAAAAACAGTGGCTTTATCCATCGGCTCATGTTCCTTCAGAATTGAAAACAAATAACTGTCAATCACATGACGTCAATGGAACAACGATACATTCCAAAAATTCCAGCACCATAACGGTGTTCTATTCTTGTAGATGATTTTCAGCAATTTAGTATACCAAACTTGTTATCGATGCCTCACCAACCAATGCTGTTCGAACTATAATGTGTGGCAATTGGTCTTTGAAACCCTCCTGATCGTATCACTGTCACAAAGGTTATTTCATGATTATATGGAATTAGTCATAACTCGTCCCGACCTCTTCTTGCTACAAAGAATGCGGTGGAAATTTCGCGGCCTGCATAGGCACTGCATTTTTTTGGGTCTTCGCCAGAGAAACAGACAGCAGATATGGACGTGGATGGGAATGATTTATGATTTTCGTTCCTTCTCACCCCCAACAGTTTTCCAAAAGCGGTAGGTTCCTTACTTTAACCAGTGCGTTTTTTCAGACAGTGGTTGGCACTGGACCTACCTAACGTGACACCACCGTTCCATAGCAATGCCGCAAAGTTTACAAAGAACTTAAACAGGCCGCTTTGAATTTCCTCGCCCAATGCTCTTGGCCTCGCAAGCTAAGTTGTGTCCCACTACTATCTTGCTTGTCTTTACACGGGGGGACTGAAGTAGCCCAGCTCGCCTGGCTTACAAAGAGCGCAACGGGAGAAGAAAACCCACAAACAAGGAGCACTTTCAAATGAATAGATCAACATGTGTGCGGGCCTCCGCGAAGCCGCCTGGTAATCAGGTTGCAGACACAACGGTGACAAAGGCGGCTTGCTTTGGTTGCAATGCTCCTAAGATTTCCACCCTGACCTATACTGAGCTTTCAGTGCATTTTGTGGTCATTTTAATTTCATTTTTAAACTCTTGCTTTCTTTTCGAAAGTTTATTCATGGCCAGTTTCTCGCATTGCCGCAAAGGCCAAATGTTGTTTGTCTGTGTATTGGCTTTCATGCCGCTTCATCGATTATCAAGCCTTTTTATTTGTCTCTGTTTAATTACCCTGTTTTTACTTGATAATA
The DNA here is from genome assembly GCA_035128595.1 of Eptatretus atami. Taxonomy (NCBI): domain Eukaryota; kingdom Metazoa; phylum Chordata; class Myxini; order Myxiniformes; family Myxinidae; genus Eptatretus; species Eptatretus atami. The sequence goes on from CM068957.1 coordinate 126,825,880, forward strand.
TTTGACGTCATAACGGCCTGTGCATGTCATGAGGACGAATGGATGTTTTAGATAGGTTTTGAAAACCATGGTTGCTGATGATTCATTATTTCCTCCACCTCGAAAGTTGGACAGGAGGTTATGTCTTCACGTCTGTTGCTGTCTGGTCGGTCTGTGAGCAGGATATCTTCAAAAAGTATGGACGGATTCAAACAAAAACTTGGTGTGAACTGGTTGTGTGTGTGACGAGGACGAATTTATTCAATTGGTGAAGATCTGGATCCGGATACTGGAATTTTTAAGTGATTCTTCACCATTGATAGACAGAGGGCCAAAACGATACAGAGCACAATATCTCATAAAAGTTGGGACAGATTCGGCATCGAAAACTTGGTGGATGAGTTGGTTAGGTGACAAGAACAAGCCAGTTAAATTTTAGTTCAGGTCGATACAGATCCGGCCTATGCAGTGGGATACAAATTCCGAAACTACTCAGCTTGGTGGAGGCATACACTTCACGATGCTCGTCTACTTTATCTTGCCTCATTTGGCAACATTCTGCTTATTGAGACGATCTTTTTGTGGTGTTGTGGGCGATCTTTGTGGCACTATATGTTCAGAAGCCGATCAACTTTTGCTTCTGTGGGTTCTATCTTCGCCAAGCTGCTTGTCTGTCTGTGTCCCTCCATGCACTTTCAAACTTTTGATAACCAAGGAAACTTTGCATTAGATAAAATAAGACCACTTCCAAGCTCCTCAGACCCTAAAAAAGCATTCCCATGTAAGCTGCCATTGAAGACAAACAACCTTTCTATTAAGTGGCTGCTGTGTTTTGATTGCCCTGTAACGGGTTTGTCTACATAATTACATACGCAAAAATTAGAGGAGATGTTCCCTCCCCCTTCCACTATTCCCTTGAAATTTTTTTCACAGCCTCTCCTCCTTCCCTCCTAGCTCCAACTCCATAAGCACTCACTCCTTTTCCCTTTTTCTTCTCCTCCTCTCCATTTCCCAGCCATTGTCTGTTTTCTTTTCCTCGGTGTACCTCATTCCCACAACTCTTTTCCTATAATTTTCACACCACCAAAAATGAACGGAAAGGAATATCTGTGAATGTTTTGATAAACGGGCCTAACACAAGAAAATCATTGGTTAAACAACTTAGATCATTTCCAAAGCATAACCCCATGATAAAAAGCTTTAAATGTACAAGAAAAAGTAACAGCGAGGAGGAGGTCATTGGTCCATTAAGCCTGTGCCATATCACATGCACAGCACTTTCACTTCCTTTGAGGAGTCGAATGATGCAGCTAGCCCCAAGCTCACAATGCGGCACACAATGGACTACCCTTTTCAAACTTGCATTAAATCTCTAACATCTCTACAACTGAAGGGTCCTGCCACCATTTGTTTGTGTTGACAGCCAATCTGTAGAACAGCTTGCTCGCGGTGCAGCACCGCTGCTGACACTGATCAAAACAACTTTTCATGGGTTTTTTTTCGTTAAATCCAACCTTGTCGGGGATCGAAAGCAAATGAAAAGGGTGAGCATGCCAGCAATTGATATAGCATATAATCTTCCTCCCTAAATTGTCTATGAAGAATCATGAAGTTTTTCCAATGATAGATTGTGATGTAACTAAAGAGTCATCTACACTGCAGAATTTGCAAATAACATTACAAGGGGAATCGAACCAGTGTACAGTAAAATATATACGATTGCTGCTCTTTAATCCACAAATGTCCTGCAAAAACTTTCTCCCTCCTGTATGCTACATACTCTCTATAATGAAAGCCTTAAGGTTACCAATGAAGATTTTTGAATGAAGGAAAGTTTTTTGTTCAAAGAAAATGCTGCTGTTCAGGACTTCCTCCATCAAACTTTCTGACACACGAGAAGTCAACAAAACTTGACCCATGCCGGAGATGAGTGAGGGATAGGCTGAAGTGCCGATTGACAGCTGGTCTTCTGACGTTATTATCATTGCAACCGCAGGCTGCTGGCCATAATATTTGCTCGCTGCCATATCTACAGATATGCCTCAAGCTCCCTGGCCAGCCATTGCAAATCCAGAAAAAGGGAGAGAAATAGGAATCTTTAGACAGTTACCAAGAGATTGGGGCAGCAGATAGATCAAAGTGTTTGTGGACGCTTCCACAGGCCTGGACCTATATTGGTGTGTCACAGTACTGGAACCTCAAGGGTTAAGATTCAGTGAGGCAGACATTTCATCGATGCAGTGGCAGTGATAAATTATTTTTTAGAGGAATAGGGGGCCAAAATGCCATGTACGAAAGAGTGGGACAAGATTTCCCCCCCCCCCTCCTCCATTTCCCATAGAACATCCTTTGTCCTATGCTGGTATTGGCTGAATGGTTAGGGTGGTGGGCTTGGGATCGTAAGATCCTGAGTTCAAATCCTGCTTGTGTGTTGAATTAATACCAGGTGGGGTGGACTCAGCCTGTCATCCTTCCAAGGTTAGCAAAATGAGTACCAGCTTCCTGGGATGATTTGTTCCATTTGATATCTGTGTCAGAGTGGTGACTTGTCCAGGATTGTGCCCATTAGCCCTGGAGAATGTTTGGCAACACCAATGCTGCTGCACAGAATATGGTCAATGGAATTGGATTTGGATCCTTTGTCCTCGATTATATGTTCAGTATCCCAAACATCCAACTAGAGGGCTCTCTAGCTGAAAATTCATGTTTAGTACACTCAGCAAATGGATAAGGAGTGTGTGTGTGTGTGTGTGTGTGTGTGTGTGTGTGTGTGTGTGTGTGTGTGTGTGTGTGTGTGTGCGTGCGTGCATGCGTGCATTGCGTGCGTGCGTATGTACATATTATATATTTTTAAATATACAGTATATATATATATATATAATATATATATATATATTATATATAATTGTTTTTTTAAAAATTATATGTATAAATATATATTGTTACGGCCGGGGACGGTGGCGAGAACGACCGCTAGGTGGGGGAGTTACGTCGCTCCCACCAAACTCCTGGAATTGTAGGCCGTCGCTCACGGATAACTCCGTGAGGTGGCGGGTCGCTTAACCGACCCGTGGATGCAATACTCCACCACGTAGCGTAGGGTCTTTTTGTCGCAGAACCATTTACCTAATTAACCACATGGTGTCGTCTACCGGGGAACCACGCCCTTGGCACGTCTTGCTACGAACCGGGTCACTCCACCAACTGCGTAGAGTTCAACTACGACTACCAACTCCGGTTCGGGTGCAGTCGAGCGGAACTGCCAAAGCCGTGCCGGCTAGGATGAACAGATAACAGGAACAAAGACCCGGCTAAAACTCAAATCCGAACCATGCTGGACAATGAAGGAAAGACGAAAACGAACTGGGAACATTTCTACAATAATTTATTTTTAATAAACGAGGAAATTTATGTGGCAGCAGAAACAGGTTTATTGGGGTGTTATGCAGGGGAAAGATAGAGATGTAGTGCGACAATTTACAGCAACTTACAAAGCAGACACAGAGTAGACTTACGCGGGAATTATACAGGAGATTTAACAATGATCAAAACACTTATACAGTTCTCTACTTATTAGATTGGCGCCAAACACTCAGACACACACTCGGACAAAATAACCCAGTTTGAGGCAAAGGACTTTTGCAGCCAGGGAGGGAGGCGGCTGAGGTTGCAGTTCTTTCGAGTACCTGAATCTCGGGGAAAGGAATGCTCCATGGTGGCGGCACCTGCCAACGGTCGTGCAGTCAGGTCCACAGCCGCCTGTTGGAGTTGGGGTCCATGGAGGAGCTCGAGTGGGCCGGGACAGTAATCGGCCATCGGGATGAGACGTGAGCTTAGCCAGCAGCGGGAACCCCTTCGTTTTCCAACAACTCTGGCTCCAAGCACAGAACGAACGATCCCCAAAGAACTCAAGACTGACGATATGTCGTGGTTATAGACCTCCCTCAGCGGGGTGGGGCCAGGTCAAAACTGACGTCACTGTCCGCGCCTGATTGGACGGGGCTCCCATGGGTCAGGCACCAGCGAGGCCCGCCACTCCACGCGTGTGGACTCAATCAGAAAGAGTTGGAGCGTTTGGAGAAGCCGAATAGAACTGCGACAGCGAAGATCTGTCTCGGAAAACGAGCCTCCAGAGACAACAGGTGGACCCTGGTACGTTGTTGCCAATTGAACGAAGGCTGCAAGCGCTCGGGTACGTGGGATCGCAATAGAGGATGGGATATAAAGATTAATTACCCACTAAAAAAACACTCGCAACGCACCTTCAATTCCGACTACACACAAGGAGAGGTTCTGTCTACAACATATAGTTAATGCATAACTGACTTGGTACACCTGTGTGGTTGTATGCGTACGGTTCCTAGAACCGTAACAATATATACACACAGTGGTTGGTACATTTTTGCCTCAACTTTCAATACAGAAACATTTTGCCCCACCTCTACCACGAGATATGAGAAAAGAAAGGGAGAGACTACAAGGATGGATCTAGTGATAACTTTCTACATTACCAACATTTATGTTATGCTGGTGAGGGTGTTTTTTTAATTGGCTTCCAATAATGATAGGTGCTTCTTCATGAAGATCCTCCCTCCTTTTATGATGGTCCAGCGTAAGAATACCGTTTACTCCATGAATGTTCAGTTGTGACATTTGGATAGCTGTTGTGGCATCATGGCATTCATTATTGTCCATAATATAACGACTCCCACTTAATCTCTTCAAAAGGTCAACACTGCACTGCAAGACTGTGATGGATATTTAATTAAATTACAATATTTGATGAAAATTATAATACTTCATTAAACTCGGAAATAAAACCCCTCCTTAATTAGTATCTGCAATCTTTTGCAGGTCACCTTACCCAGGGCATGTACACCATTTGCTTGATTTTTGAATACATCAGTACAATTAGCAGCACTTTTTTCCCCCCCATCCTTTGGGCAAGCTGCATCATATCTATTTGGAGACTAAATGGTGCACATTCATTACCTCTGCCACCGAAGGTGGATGGAGGTCCTGTTTTCATGCCTGTCCGTCTGTTTGTCTGTAAGCAGGATATCTTAACAGGTTGTGGACGGATTTGGATGAAATTTGGAAGACAGGTTGTTGTATGACAAGGACAATTACTTAGATTTTGGTGAAGATCCGGATCTGGGTATGAGATTTTTAAAAGTGATTCTTCACCATTGAGAGAGATAGGGGCAAAGCGATTATATAGATCGATATCTCAAAAAGTTGTGGACAGATTCGGAACAAGCTCAAATGAGCTAAGATCCTCGTCCTCTTAATGATG
>CM068957.1:126831179-126851282 GCA_035128595.1 Eptatretus atami
AGCGAGATATATTAGATCGATATCTCAAAAAGTTGTGGACAGATTCGGAACAAGCTCAAATGAGCTAAATCCTCGTCCCTTAATGATGACGTCATAAAACGATATGACGTCATGTGATATATCAGGTTTGCGATAAATTATCTGTGCTAATGCCCTGTCGATTCCCACAAACAAAATTCAAACAGCTTTCCTAGTTTCGGGGATAATGGTATAGGCGATTCCATTAGTGCGATATTATGACGTCAACTTTTTTCTGGGAAGATTTCCAAAATCGGAGATGGTTACTGTCTGCGCGTGGGCTTCTAGATTCCTCGTGGGGATCTCGAATCTTACTCACGTTGTTGTTCTTCGTCTTCTTCTTGTGATTTTTGTTTCACAGCCTACAGTTTTCATCGAAACTTCCTGAAACTTGGCGTATATATGTAAAAAACCCTGCGCAGATAGTAACGATCTCCGATATTGAAATTCCTCCGGGAAAAAAAAAATGTTATGACGTCAAAATATCTCCGCTAATGGAAATCGCCTCAAAAATTATCTCCCAAAACAGGCAAGCTTTTTAATTATGTTTGTGGGAATCGAACAGATTAGCAGAGATGAATTACCGCACAATATGATACCCATCACTATGGACGTCATATCAATTCTTATGACGTCATTCCAATTTTTTACATTTTTTTGTTTCACAACCCAGAGTTTTCATCGGATCTTCGTGAAACTTGCCATGTATATGCAGAAAGCCACGCGCAGCAGGAACCATCTCCGATTTTGGAAATTCTTCCCAGAAAAAAATTGACGTCATAATATCGCGCTAATGGAAAATCGCCTATATTATCTCCGAAACTAAGGTAAGCTGTTTGAATTTTGTTTGCAGGAATCAAGCGGGATTAGCACAGATAATTTTATCGCAAACCTGATACATCACAATGACTCTATATTCGTTTTATGACGTCATCATTAAGAGGACGAGGATCTTAGCTCATTGAGCTGTTACATATATATGCACAGTGTCAGGAAGTTTCGATGAAAGACTGTAGCTGTGAAACAAAAAGTCCACAAGAAGAAGATGAAGAACAACAACGTGAGTAAGACTAGAGGTCCTCCACAGGATCTAAAAACATGGTGACAGGTTGAGTGGATTGACAAGACGAATTGTTTAGATTTTGGGAAGATCCAGATCCGCCGATTCAGTGGGGTGCAAAACGTAAGCTGTTCATCCTGCGGAGGTTATGTGCTCCACCGAGGTGGTTTCTAGTTCATTTGTGTGCAAAAATCTAGGCTCATGGAAGCTAGAGATAATGGCTAAATAAAAAAAAACTACTGACAGTGGGGCTACAGTTGGACACAACAAGCAAAAAGTGAATCGGTTCGAATAACAGTTGGATAGAAAGAGAGGAGAGATGCAGGCGAAAGAAACCACAACAACCTCCAAGTAGTTAGGATCGGTTCGTTTAGGTTTGTTATGGCTAATGGTTTTGTATTAGAAAGGATCTATGGAATCTGGATAGATGATCACATGAACATGGTTAGTTGCATTCACTTGTTTGAAGCCTCTGAGGGTGTAAAGAGTGGGATTTGAAATTTAGCACCTCCGGCAATTCTCAATTCCAACATAATCGATAGAAAATAGAGTAACAAGTAGAAATGGATTTGAATCGAAATAGCTTGATTGAACTTTATCAGCAGGGATGTTTTCGGAACACTCTGCATACATAATTGGAGGAAGCTTGATGAGTGGTCGGACTTGGAGAGCGTGTGATAGGTGGGAAGGGTATTGATAGAAAAACAGAACTGTATACCCTGCAAAGCAAAATAAGCACAGTTTCTCATTGTTTAATAAAAAAAAAAAAACACCTCAATACATCAAAAGGTTTCGTGCTTAATTTGTCACGTGATAAAGTAATTTGTGGTCTTGACCTTTCGAAGTCCGTTGCTTTAATTGTCAAAGATGAGTTTAGTACTGTGATATGCATGAGTTTTGGAGAACATCATACTAGCAGTCGATTTCTTGTGGGGAGTGAAAATGAAACACTTACACAATCGATTACGTTTCTCCTGAAATATAAACTCTTAGCATGCATTATAGGCTTTTCGTTGTGTAAAATGTCTTCTTTTCTACTATTTGTCTCCTCATCTCGACCTCCTATAAAACTGTTTTTGTTTTTTTCTTATCAGGTCATGTGTTTTGGTAATGCTCTATAAGCTCTGCAGTGCTCACTGTGATAAAGGGTTGGGATTGCACAACAAGGATTACAAAAAACTGCTCTACACATGGTAGCTAGTATACCTAAACCCTACAGTTATCTGCCTTTGCATATTGTATTATATTTTGCTTCCACACCAACCTACTGTCAGAGATGTAAGACTTGTTAAACTACATATTTAGAAGTCAGACATGTTTATACAATCTTCAATTACATGATATAATATTTATATATAATTATATTATATATATATATTAATATTTATATTATAATGAGATATCGATCTATATAATCGCTTTTGCCCCTATCTCTCAATGGTGAAGAATCACTTTTAAAAATCTCATACCCAGATCCGGATCTTCACCAAAATCTAAGTAATTTGTCCTTGTCATACAACCAACCTGTCTTCCAAATTTCATCCAAATCCGTCCACAACCTGTTAAAGATATCCTGCTTACAGACAAACAGACGGACAGGCATGAAAACAGGACCTCCATCCACCTTCGGTGGCAGAGGTAATGAATGTGCACCATTTAGTCTCCAAATAGATATGATGCAGCTTGCCCAAAGGATGGGGGGGGAAAAAAGTGCTGCTAATTGTACTGATGTATTCAAAAATCAAGCAAATGGTGTACATGCCCTGGGTAAGGTGACCTGCAAAAGATTGCAGATACTAATTAAGGAGGGGGTTTTATTTCCGAGTTTAATGAAGTATTATAATTTTCATCAAATATTGTAATTTAATTAAATATCCATCACAGTCTTGCAGTGCAGTGTTGACCTTTTGAAGAGATTAAGTGGAGTCGTTATATTATGGACAATAATGAATGCCATGATGCCACAACAGCTATCCAAATGTCACAACTGAACATTCATGGAGTAAACGGTATTCTTACGCTGGACCATCATAAAAGAGGGAGAGATCTTCATGAAGAAGCACCTATCATTATTGGAAGCAATTAAAAAAACACCCCACCAGCATAACGATAAAGTTGGTAATGGTAGAAAGTTATCACTAGATCCATCCTTGTAGTCTCTCCCTTTCTTTTCTCATTCTGGTAGAAGGTGGGGCAAAATGTTTCTGTATTGAAAGTTGAGGCAAAAATGTACCAACCACTGTGTGTATATATTGTTACGGTTCTAGGAACCGTACGCATACAACACACAGGTGTACCAAGTCAGTTATGCCATTAACTATATGTGTAGACAGAACCTCTCCTTGTGTGTAGTGGGAATTGAAGGGGTGCGTTGCGATGTTTTTTTTAGTTAGGGTAATTAATCTTTATATCCCATCCTCTATTGCGATCCACGGTACCCGAGCGCTTGCAGCCTTCGGTTCATTGGCAACAACGTACCAGGGTCCACCTGTTGTCTCTGGAGGCTCGTTTTTCCGAGACAGATTTTCGCTGTCGCAGTTCCTATTCGGCTTCTCCAAACGCTCCAACTCTTTCTTGATGAGTCCACACGCGTGGAGTGGGCGGGCCTCGCTGGTGCCTGACCCATGGGAGCCCCGTCCAATCAGGGCGGACAGTGACGTCAGTTTTGACCATGGCCCCACCCCGCTGAGGGAGGTCTATAAACCACGACATCATCCTCAGCTCTTAGTCTGTGGGGGTCGATTCGTCTGGCTTGGAGCTGGAATAGGTTTGGAAACGAAGGGGTTCCGCTGCTTGGCTCCGCTCACTGTCTCGCTCCGACGGCCCGACTACTGTCCCCGCCCACTCGAGCTCCTCCACCGGACCCGAAATCACGGGGCGTCTGTGGACTGACTGCACGACTGTTGAGGTGCTGCACACTGGAGCATTCCTTCCCCAGATCAGTACTCGAAAGAAATGCGACCTCAGCCGCTCCCTCCCTGCGCTGCAACAAGTCTTTTGCTCAACTGGTTTATTTGTCCGAGTGTGTGTCTGAGTGTGTGGCACCAGTCTAATAAGTAGAAACTGTAATAAGTGTTTTGATCATTTGTAAATCTCCTGTATAATTCCCGCAAGTCTGCCTGGGTCATATCCGTGGGTCAAATCAACAAATGCCTCCTCAAAGAACACATATCTCAGATTGTTCATGATTCTTTTGTTGGTTGTGACAATCTATGAACAGAAAAATGTCAACTATTAGTTCTGTATTCCAAGGAGTTGTTGAGATATGACCCGAGAGCGTGTCAAGGTTGGTTTGAAGCAAAGACCCCTAATTATCTTCCAATTTCAGCAACGCCATTTCTGGCATCGTTTGAGATATAAGCAATGAATTTTTTTCCTACACTTTTATGGTATTTAAAGAAAATAAATAAGGGATCATGCCGAAAAAATGAGGCTGCATCACCCCAAAAATGGTAAAATCAAATAGCATGCCTGACACGGGCAACTTTGACCCAATGTTAATACCTTCATTATTGTGTCAACCCATAGTAATTTTTTATGTGAAAAATTACTAAATGTCTAACCAAAATAATGAATCCAGGTGTCTACTGCTTTATTTTTTTATTTTAGGGCCTTTCAATATGGAAAAATTAATTTTCATGATTTCAGGTCAAAAAATCTATATGGGCCTACCTGCAAAATAACGTGCTGGTAATCAAATGAAAGCTCCTTTCATGTACTATAACTGTACAAACTCATTAGTTTTAATAGCAATCCTTCATGTCATACCAACCCATGCAATAAAAGCTACAACACTGGTGGCGTTAAATATATTTAAAGCACACAGTAAAAAACTACAAAAAACGCGAGCGCAGACGCAATGCCATGTCAGTGTGGCCAGGCCATTAGTCAAAATAACTGTAATTTCCCATTGAAAAGCTCAAAGTTTATCTTCAAATGAACGCTACATCACATTTACTGAAGTTATTCAGCATGATAAGTATTGTGCAGCTTTGTTTAGAATCCAATGACATCAAAGAATGCACCATGAGCTCAACTCCTGATTCAATAAAATAAGACAGTATAATTTAGAAAGAATCAGACATTGCATTTGAAAATTGCCCTTGTATGATTTATTGTATTAGTTACAGTGGGACCGTTAATAGACTCACGGTAATGATCACCCGAGTATAGAATCAAAATCGTTGAGCCGATCATGTATCTAAAAAGTACACTTTTCCCGTTATTAGAACAAAAACCGCTAAAGAACAGTGCTGGCCATCCACTTCGACTGTTAGCGATCTACTGGCGCGACAGTTCCAACTTTTGCACCAGGCGGTGAGTCAGCAAAAATAACGCTAATGCCACTACAGTGATTTTGGTAGTCATTGTCAGATAGCGAAGGTGCGCTGCAGTCTAGCACTAGGCCGTGTCTGTCATTCCAACAATGGACAGAAACGAAGCGACGCGATCGTTCACACATTGATAAAGGCACACATCCTGAGGACTATGACTTGCCAGAATGAGCACGAAGAGCTGCAGACAAGTTTGGGAAATTAAAACCAGCCGATCCTTGCATAGATTCTGAAAGATCGAGAGGCCATTCTGAAAGGTCAAGTGTTCGTCTTCTTCAGAACGCAAGGCGAGCGGCAAGCCCGAATGTCGAATCAGCAATGGTCAAGTGGATTCAAACTTCTTAGAGAAAGGAAGCACGTTTATGGACCTCTGAGCGGGAGAAAGCGTTCAGTTCGCGGAAAAGTCAACAACAAGAAGTTCAAGTGCGACAACGGCTGGCTTGTACCGTTTCAAAGAACAGACATGGAATCGTCGCACAAGAAACTTCACGGAGAGGTCAGCGGCGGCTGAACGTAGAGGGAAACAACCAATTGCTGGACCACGTTGTTTCCGGATCTCGTAGAAGGCTTCACGCTGATGAGATGTGGATATGCTGACGAAGCCGGGTTGTATTCTTCGGGCCTGTACCAGACGGAACGTTCCTCTTCAAGGGAGATCAGCACTGCGGTGGGAAAAGCCAAAGGAAAAGAATACGGTTGCTTTTTTGCGTCTGCTCGATGACTGGTGCTAAGCGTCCTCGGCTTTCGGTATTGGTAAACGCAAGAATCCAGGGTGCTTTCAAAGGCTTCAGAACAATTCCGTTCGCTAACGAGCCAATTCCCTCCGCATGGATGACAGGTTTCCTTTCACTGAATGGCTCGATGAGTGTGAATCTGCGAGCTTTCGGCGTCATGACCAGAAAGGTTGCTTCTCATCAGACAACTGTCCGGTCACAGTCCCCAATCACTTCAAATCTGTCGACATTACTGTGGCATTTCTCTCCCGCCGAACACAACTCTGTTCTAACCGTTAGATCAGGGAATTATCCGTTCATTTCAAAGCTGCATTACCGCCGGTGCATGCTACAAAGTGCCACTGAGATTGCGAGGATGGAGCAATGAAAGCGAGTGATGTGGCGAAAAAGATAACGATCCTCACGCTATTGCGCTGTTACGACTCAGCATGGATGGATGTGAAGACTACGCATGAGTGAACTGCTGCAGGAGAATTCATCCGAGCGCAAGCGGAAGCGAAAGGGTCATAGCAATTGACGAGTTACCAACCCTTTCAGATGTGATCCCGCCCATGGCAGGACTTTCGTCAACAGGACGCCCTCTCTTCAAACCAACAGACATGATTGTCAGCAGACGAAGCATCGTTTCGGCGTCCAACGCGAAATGGGCAATTCGCTACTGACGCAGACTATGAAGCCGGACCTAAGTGGAGGAGAGAGGAGGAAAGAGGAGATTCTCTGTCCCACATCAAGGAAATGATGTCTGCAGCTAAGAGACAGCTTGGTTTGCTATCAATGGGTCAGTGAATGCCTCCTGGGGCAAACTGAAGTGAGGTCACTGCCATTGCCAAACAGACTCGTTAAAGCAGCAACAACGACAATTTTTCATTACAGAGTAGGCTTCATCGATCAAACCTAGTTGTTTGCTTTGAAAATGTACGAATTATGTCACGTACGTGTAATTGTTTTCTTTTCAGTAGTAAGTTCATTGTTGAGCAAGTGTGTCCATATAAATCAAGATCTAAATGCTGAGTATTGTCTCGTATGTGTACTCGACATTTGGTGCTCTTGATACTCACACTGGTGAACTCGGTATTAGAATTCCCCGCTTATTAAATCAATTTGTCCGGCCAAAGTGATTTCATTGAAGCGGGTCCACTATAAAAACCTTGACCTGCAATATGTTGTTTGATGACATTCTGTTTCTTCTTGAAGAATAGAACCACAGTAATAGTTTTAATTGTTTTCTGCAGATCAGGTCATCTGTTTATGTGTCCAAATTACAACTTTCAGAAACTTTTGCACCCCCCAAGTTTAAACATAACCCCTAGAACAAGCTATGCTAAAAATAGATCCTGAGTCGCTTCAGAGTTAATAGACTCTCAGTACTTTAATTCTTTTAGCTTCAGGTGAAACATCATTAATATAATGTTAAAGTTTTTAAATATTAAAGAAACAAACAAAAAACCTTCCTGCTGAAGTGTTTTTACTCATAGATTACGGGTACTTCAATGGGTCAATAATTATTCACCAGTGTTGGAGATTGTAATGAAAATCACCTTAATAGACATGTGAGAATTGGTTGTGCATTGATATTGGTATTTTAATGCTGAAATTTTATTTAAGTGAGAACAGAAATTAATTGACTTAACAGCTCAAAATAACTGCAATAAATAGTCAAATTCTTTTTGGGGGCTCGCTTGAGGGTTGGTAGGACATGAAGAATTGCATAAAACTAATGAGATTTGGTAGTCAGTTATAGTACATGAAGGACTTCATTTGATTACAAGCACGTACTGTATATTTTGAAGATAGGCCACGTGAAATTTTTTGACCTGAAATATGAAAATTTCACATATTTTTCCCTTTTTGAAAGGTGCTAAAGAAAAATAATAATGCAGTAGACACCTGGTAATTCAGATTTTGGTAGACATTTAGTATATTTTTCACCTAAAAAAGTTACATTGGTGACAATAAAATGAAGGTACTTTAAACATGGTCAAAATTGCCCGTTCAGTCGTTGCTACTTTTGATTTTTACAATTTTTGAGGTGGCTGCAGGCCTCATTTTTCTTGCATGTATCCGCTTTTAATTTTTTCTTCTTTAAAATACCAATAAAAGATGGCATGAGGAAAAAAAAATCATTTGCTTTATTCTCATACAGATGCCAAAGAAATGGTCTGAAAATTGAAGATAATAGGGGGTCGTTTTTCTTCAACGCAACCTTGACACGTCTCTTGGGGTGCATGATCTCAAAAACTCCTTGGTAATACAGAACTAATGCTTTGACATTTTTTCTGTTCAATATTTGTCCAACCTCACCATAAAAATCATGAAAATCTGAGATGGTCGACCTGGAACTTTTCTGAGAAAAAATTGTTTTGATTTGGACTAGGAATGACCACTCTGTGTCTGCTTTGTAAGTTGCTGTAAATTGTCGCACTACATCTTCTATCTTTCCCCTGCATAACACCCCAATAAACCTGTTTCTGTGCCACATAAATTTCCTCGTTTATTAAAAATAAATTATTGTAGAAATGTTCCCAGTTCTTTTAGTCTTTTCCTTCATTGTCCAGCATGTTCGGATTTGAGTTTTAGCCGGGTCTTTGTTCCTGTTAATCTGTTCATCCTAGCCGCACGGCTTTGGCAGTTCCGCTCGACTGCACCCGAACCGGAGTTGGTAGTCGGTAGTTGGAACTCTACTGCAGTTGGTGGAGTGACCCGGTTCGAGCAAGACGTGCAAGGGGTGGTTCCCCGGTAGACGACACCATGTGGTTAATTAGGTAAATTGGTTCTGGACAAAAAGACCCTACGCTACGTGGTGGAGGTATTGGCATCCAGGTCGGTTAAGCGACCCGCCACCTCACGAGTTATCCGTGAGCGAGGCCTACAATTCCAGGAGTCTGGTGGGAGACGACGTAACTCCCCCACCTAGCGGTCGTTCGTTCTCGCCACCGGTCCCGGCCCGTAACAATATATATTTATACATATATATTTTAAAAAACAATTATATATATATATATATATATATATCTGTATATTTAAATATATATATATGTACATACGCACGCACGCATGCATGCACGCACGCACACACGCACACACACAGCACACACACACACTCCTTGATCCATTTGCTGAGTGTACTAAACATGAATTTTCAGCTAGAGAGCCCTCTAGTTTGGCATGTTTGGGATACTGAACATATAACGAGGACAAAGGATCCAAATCCAATTCCATTGGGACCATATTCTGTGCAGAGCATTGGTGTTGCCAAAGCATTCTCCAGGGCTAATGGGCACAATCCTGGACAAGTCACCACTCTGACACAGGATACTCAAATGGATCAATCATCCCAGAAAGCTGGTACTCATTTTGCTAACCTTGGAAGGATGACAGGCTGAGTCAACCCCACCTGGTATTAATTCAACACACAAGCAGGATTTGAACTCAGGATCTTACGATCCCAAGCCCACCACCCTAACCATTCAGCCAATACCAGGCATAGGACAAAGGATGTTCTATGGGAAATGGAGGAAGGGGGGGGGGGGAAATCTTGTCCCACTCTTCGTGACAATGGCATTTTGGCCCCCTATTCCTCTAAAAAATAATTTATCACTGCCACTGCATCGATGAAAATGTCTGCTCACTGTAATCTTAACCCTTGAGGGTTCCAGTACTGTGACACACCAATATAGGTCCAGGCCTGTGGAAGGTCCACAAACACTTTGATCTATCTGCTGCCCCAATCTCTTCGGTAACTGTCTAAAGGAATTCCTATTTTCTCTCCCTTTTTCTGGATTTGCAGTGGCTGGCCAGGGAGCTGAGGCATATCTGTAGATATGGCAGCGAGCAAATATTATGGCCAGCAGCCTTGCGGTTGCAATGATAACGTCAGAAGAGCCAGCTGTCAATCGGCACTTCAGCCTATCCCTCACTAGCATCTCCGGGCATGGGTCAAGTTTGTTGACTTCTCGTGTGTCAGAAGTTTGATGGAGGAAGTCCTGAACAGGCAGCATTTTCTTTGGAACAAAAAACTTTCCTTCATTCAAAATCTTTCATTGGTAACCTTAAGGCTTTCATTATAGAGAGATATGTAGCATACAGGAGGTGAGAAAGTTTTTGCAGGACATTTGGGATTAAAAGAGCAGACAACCGGTATATATTTTACTGTACACTGGTTCGATTCTCCTTATAATGTTCTTTGCAAATTCTGCAGTGTAGGATGACTTTTTAGTATACATCACAATCTATCCATGGAAAAACTTCATGATTCTTCATAGACAATTTAGGGGAGGAAGATTATATGCTATATCAATTGCTGGCATGCTCACCCTTCAGTTTGCTTTCGATCCCCGACAAGGTTGGATTTAACGAAAAAAAACCCAAAAAGTTGTTTTGATCAGGTGTCAGCAGCGGTGCTGCACCGCGCAGCAAGCTGTTCTACAGATTGGCTGTCAACACAAACAATGGTGGCAGGACCTTCAGTTGTAGATGTTAGAGATTTAATGGCAAGTTTTGAAAAGGGTAGTCCATTGTGTGCCGCATTGTGAGCTTGGGGCTAGCTGCATCATTCGACTCCTCAAAGGAAGTGAAAGTGTTGTGCTGTGGATATGGCACAGGCTTAATGGACCAATGACCTCCTCCCGTGTCTACTTTTTCTTGTACATTTAAAGCTTTTTATCATGGGGTTATGGCTTTGGAAATGATCTAAGTTGTTTAACCATTGATTTTCTTGTGTTAGGCCCGTTTATCAAAAACATTCACAGATATTCCTTTCCGTTCATTTTTGGTGGTGTGAAAATTAAGGAAAAGAGTGTGGGAATGGAGGTACACCGAGGAAAAGAAAACAGACAATGGCGGGAATGGAAAGGAGGAGAAGAAAAGGGAAAGGAGTGAGTGTTATGAGAGTTGGGAGCAGGGGGAGGAGGAGGGAGGCTGTTGAAGAAAATTCAAGGGATAGTGAAGGGGGAGGGGGAACATCTCCTCTATTTTTGCGTATGTAATATGTAGACAACCCGTTACAGGGCAATCAAACACAGCAGCCACTTAATAGAAAAGGTTGTTTGTCTTCAAGGGCAGCTTTACATGAGGAATGCTTTTTAGGGTCTGAGGATGCTGGAGTGTCTTATTTTATCTAATGCAAAGTTTCCTTGGGTTATCAAAAGTTTGAAAGTGCATGGAGACACAGACAGACAAGCCAGCTTGGCGAAGATAAGAACCCACAGAAGCAAAGTTGATCGGCTTCTCGAACATATAAGTGCCACAAAGATCGCCCACAACCACAAAAAGATCGTCTCAATAAGCAGAAATGTTGCCAAATGAAGGCAAGATAAAGTAGACGAGCACTCGGTGGAGTGTATGCCTCCACCAAGCTGAGTAGTTTCGGATTTGTATCCCACTGATAGGCCGGATCTGTATTCGGACCTGAACTAAAATTTAACTGGCTTGTTCTTGTCACCTAACCAACTCATCCACCAAGTTTCATCCGAATCTGTCCCAACTTTTTGAGATATTGTGCTCTGTATCGTTTTTGGCCCTGTCTATCAATGGTGAAGAATCACTTAAAAATTCCAGTATCCGGATCCAGATCTTCACCAAAATTGAATAAATTCGTCCTCGTCACACACACAACCAGTACACCAAGTTTTGTTTGAATCCGTCCATAACTTTTTGAGATATCCTGCTCACAGACCGACAGACAGACAGACAGACGTGAAGACATAACCTCCGTCCAACTTTCGAGGTGGAGGAAATAATGACATCATCAGCAACCATGGTTTTCAAACCTCATCTTAAAACACTCCATTCGTCCTCATGACATGCACAGGCCGTTATGACGTCAAAATATTATCAAGTAAAAACAGGTAATTAAACAGAGACAAATAAAAGGCTTGATAATCGAGAAGCGGCATGAAAGCCAAACACAGACAAACAACATTGCCTTTGCGGCATGCGAGAAACTGGCAGAATAAACTTTCGAAAAGAAAGCAAGAGTTTAAAAATGAAATAAAATTGACCACAAAATGCACTGAAAGCTCAGTATAGGTCAGGGTGGAAATCTTGGAGCTTTGCACCAAAGCAAGCCGCCTTTGTCACCGTTGTGTCTGCAACCTGATGACCAGGCGGCTTCGCGGAGGCCCGCACACATGTTGATCTATTCATTCTGAAAGTGCTCCTTTTGTTTGGGTTTTCTTCTCCGTTGGCTCTTGTAAGCCATGCGAGCTGTGGCTACTTCAGTCCCCCCGTGTAAAGACAAGCAGATAGTAGTGGAGACACAACTTAGCTTGGAGGCAGAGCATTGGGCGAGGAATCAAAGCAGGGCCTGTGTAGTTCTTTGTAAACTTTGCGCATGCTATACGGTGGTGTCACGTTAGGTAGGTCCAGTGCCAACCACTGTCTGAAAAAACGCACTGTAAAGTAAGACCTACCGCTTTTGGAAACTGTTGGGGGTGAGAAGGAACGAAATCATAATCATTCCCATCCACGTCCATATCTGCTGTCTGTTCTCTGGCGAAGACCACAAAAAAAATGCATGCACTATGCAGGCCGGAAATTTCACCGCATTCTTTTTGTAGGCAAGAGAGGTTCGGACGAGTTATGACATATTCCATATGAATCATGAAATAACCTTTGTGACAGTGATACGATCAGGAGGGGTTCAAATGACAATTGCCACACATTATAGTTCGAACAAGCATGTGGTTGGTGAGGCATCGATAACAGTTTTGGTTCTAATTAGCTGAAAATCATCTACAGACAAGATACACCGTTATGGTGCTGGAATTTTTTGGAATGTATGCTGTGCTTCCATGACGTCATGTTGATTGCAGTTATTTGTTTCATTCTGAAGGAACATGAGCCGATGGAAAAGCCACTGTTTTTCAATCCTTGAATCTGCGGTAAACACATCTACCGGGTAACCACATGAAAAAAAGAGAACTGGATCAAAACTTACTTAGTAACTTACATATCATTAACACAGCCACCGAAAGTGAAGGAGGTGATGTTTTCACCCCTCTCCGTCTGTTTGTCTGTCGGTGTACAGGATATCTCAAAAAGTTGCCGACGGAATCCGGATCAAATTTGGTGGATATTATGTTGGGTGTGTGACAAGGAAGAACTGATTCAATTTTGGTGAACATCCGGATCCGGATCCGGATACTGGAATTTTTAATTTTTTGTAACCCTTATCGAGGCTCGTGTTAGAGCTAACACACAACGCACAGCAAGGGGGGCATGAAACAAGAGGGGTGGGAGTGGGAAGGACAAAAGAGTGTAGAACAGAGACATTAGGAGATCTGTGGAAGGGAGAGGGATGGACGGGGAACGTGGGAAATAGAAGATGGACATTACAGGGACTTTCAGGAAGGAAAGCAGGGAATTTGAAGGAGGTGGGTTTGGGTGGATTATCGGGGGTAGAAAAGATCGAGGATTTGGATGGGGGATGATAAGAGGTGGTGGTGAACAGCTGTTTTGAAGGCCTGGAGGGAAGAATGGGAATGAACAGAGTGAGGGAGTTTATTCCAAAGGCGGAAAAAAAGAGGAATGAAAGAGTGAAGGTGAGCAGTGAAATTATTTATTTTATAAAGTAATTCTTCACCATTGAAAGATGGAGCCAAAAACGATATAGTACTGTATAGCATTATATTTCAAAATTGTATTGGGCCCGGTATGTTCTCGTGGATGAGGCATTACGTGGCGGAGGAATGTGCTCCACCGAGTGCCCTACTCGTTCATAAATTAAATCACCCATCAACAGACACTGCTCGATTGCATAAGCTCACCAGACTAAAGTCTAGGTGAGCTAAAAATGGGAAATCGTTGGAAAATAATTTCAGCCTTTTCCAGATTCAGTGGAGTAATAGTTCGAGCATCTGCTGATAGTCTGGGAGTTTTGTGGTTCAAACGCGGGCCGAGTCGTACTGAAGACTTCAAAAATGGTGCTACTTATACGGAGGCAATAGAGGAGAAAAAGAGGACAGACAAACAACCATACGTTGGCAATCATTGCATTGACATTGATTGGCCTAATGGCCTTCTACCGTGTTTAAGTTCCTTGAAAGGAAAAACTCATATGTATATATATATATATATATATATATATATATATATATATATGTATATGTTAATATGTATATATCACATGTTCATATTTAAATGTTAATGCACAAAATAACTGCACTTGCAATGCTGCTTCCTTGCTTGATACTCAATATTTATAAAGGATAGAGCATGGACAAACAATATTGACACAGCTAAAACCCGTGGGCCCAGTGTTTCTCATGCAGGGTGATTCAGCAATGTGTATGCCATCATTCCTCAGATGGACGTTAAACTGGGAGTCCCATCTGTCGACATTATTAATTTGTGGGCATTACATAAAGATCCCGCGGTGTCCTTTGTAATGAGTAGGTGAACTATCACCAGAACCCTGAACAAAATCCTGCTCTGACTACTGCTGGGAAGGCAATGGCAAACTGCTTCTTGTTTAACCCTTGCCAAGAAACTGCTTCGGCAGCACCGACACTCTGTGACAGAGTATGGTACATCAGAATCAGGTCAGAGAGCATTATTATCAATATTATTATTTTGTAATAATGGTAATATTATTGTGATATTATCGTTATTTTGTTGTTATTATCCCCTGCCAACCAACGAAGTTGGCGGGGGATATAGAAATGGGTTCGTCCGTCCGTCCGTCCGTCCGTCCGTTCCTCCGTCCGTCCGTCACATTTCGTTTCCGGAGCTTAACTACAAATCCCCTCAAGATATATTTACGAAATTTGGTACACATACCAAGCAAGTGGTGAACTGGTGCCTTTTGATATTTTCTAATTGATAGGTCACATGGTTTGGCAGCCATGTTGGATTCAAGAAAAATATTAAATAATGTTTTCTCTGGAACACATAACCTAACGAAGCGAAAATTTGCAATTATCATCCTTCCATCATGTCTGCATACATAGTAAAAATTATGATGTCACAAGTCACATGGTTTGGTGGCCATCTTGTTACTTTTGTTATTGGCAGCGGCCTTGGAAAAAAAAAGACATGATATGATAACGTGGAACGTCGCTCAAGTTGCTCTGTATATACACCTTAATGTGGCATTTTTCCAAGGCACAAAAAGGCAATAAAACGTGGGAATTCCTCCAGATATTTTGCAATCCAGTGTAAAGCAGTATAGGCTAAAAACAAATGCGAAAACAATGTGAAGGTGTTTTTACTCGTGATACAATAAAGTGCTCTGAAGCGTCATTTGTAATACCATCTCCCACCACTAAGAAAAGCGGCGCAACACGGTACACAATTACAAACAGAATTTTCTTCGGCCCCACTTTTGGAACACCAGAGAGGGAGGGGGAAACCAACTAGCTTACAACCTTTTTCTTGTAGCCCTTCATCCCTCTGGAAAGTTTGGTTGAGGTTGTATACATAACAACCAAATGCATCGGCCACAGACATGCAGAGACAGACCGACAACTTGCGTATATTAGTACGAGGTGGTTTTGCTCAATACACACTTATATGCTCAATATGATTGTCATCCAATAGTAAGAGGGCATCTATGCATTTGTTAAACACAATGAGGTTGGGAGCAGAGAATTTTCATTTGAAACTATAACGGCCACTCCAAGCACATACCTCCGGCAGGTTGAACAGTTTACGGGTTGTATCCACCTACAGGACGGTGTGTGGATCCGGATCATCACCAAAATTCTAATAAAATAGCAGAGTACCTGCCCGACGGGCTATCTTGTTCCAAGCATGCAACACGTTCTTCTGACACATACGTTTATTTGGGTGGTGTATAAGCAACGACAGCTGCCTCAGTCATTCCCGAAAATTAAACAAATAACCCGGGTTACATGCATGAAGCAAAAATGTTTACTGCTTGAGATTCAAAACACCTCACTGTACTGTAAAACGTGGGAACAGGAATACTGAACTGTAAATGGTGGGACTAGTAACACCCTCCCCCACCTGGAGGTTGCATTGCATGATACACATTTACATAAATAATTTGCGGCCTCTCCCTCCCCCTTCCCTCTCAAGACCACAGGCAAAGATAAAAACACCCCTACACACTAATAGGGTTCATGCTGATCCTATGTAGCAAGTCTGGATGCAATTGGCGCAGAACTGTCGGAGGAGTAGCGTGCCAAACACACAAACAAACACCACTCCATGAATTATAGTAAGGATTTGTCCTTGTCACACACCCAACCAGTCCACCAGGTTTCGTCTCAATGTGTCCACAACTTTTTAAGATATCGTGCGATATATCGATTTTGGTTCCATCTCTCAATGCTGACGAATCACTGAAAAAAACTAGTATCCAGATCCGGATCCGGATCTGCATCTTCACCAAAATCTAATCATTTCATCCATGTCACACATCCAACCTGTCCACCAAATTTCATCCAAATCCATCCACAACTTTTTGAGATATCCTATTCAAAGACAGACAGACAAACAGACAAGCCGGTAGGCGGCGATGGGTCGCCGAGCATGGAAACTATAAGATGATAGAGCAAAATGGATGTCATATAGCGGATATGGAATCACCTTAAGATTATAACATATCAAATCTCGTCCAGTTCAATCTACTGATAACTACTCGGTATCCATTTGAATGAAGTACCGAAGATGCGGTTTGAAATCGGAAATCCCAAAGTTCGAGGGGTGCTCTGGATGAACAAAGATCTAAATCGAAATCCGGCTCGATCGTTTGTGCACAATGCATTCAGACGATTAGTGTGAATTTTCATGACAATCCGACCATAACCGAGGAGGAGTAGCATTTGGGCGGAAGGCACCTCCAGCTCTCGCATATTATCGATTTTTGCACTATTGACCTTTGACCCTCGACTAAGCGAAATCGGTCAAAATGTCCTGAGGCAAAGTTGTAGTACACATTGAGTACCATGAACCTGCAAAGTTTCATTCGTATTGATGCACTCACCTGGTCGCTAGGGGGCCTTCAATTTCGCCAATTTTGTGCATACCCTAATTGTAGGGGACGCTGTGGTAAAGTATTCCATATATCACAAAAACGGAATATATTTGATAGAGCATCACCTGTAGATCATTCGTGCCAAATTTCATAACCTACATGGGATAATGGCTTTCGGAATTGATTTCGCGTGAACGGTACCGAATTTGAAGGTTTTTCGGTTGTTGCTAGGGAACCAAAGCGTCCCTAGCAACCATCACAATTTCCAAAGCACTGGGTCATAAGATGTACCTACCACCGAGTTTGTTCAAAATCCGCACGTTTACTACCAATTATGCTGATGACAAACGAACAAACATCCAAACAAACCTACAAACAAAACATCCAAACAAACAGACAGAATTACTGACAATAAGGGTCACCTATTTCGGCGACCCAACAAACAGTCAAGCAGGAGTGAAAACAACCTCCATCCACCTTTGGTGGCAGAGGTCAAAACTTAAATTGGTGTAAAGAAAGAGAAGAAGAGATGACAGTTGAGAGAAAGGGAGTTGAAAGGAGTAGAAGAGGTATGGTGATAGAAGGGGAAGGAGCATTTATTAGGCATGTGGTGGAGGAGATGGGAGTGAAGGGTTTGTAAAAAACACAAAATCATGCATGAAATGGATGTAGAATGAGTGGTAAGTCAGAAATTCTGCTATTTTGACATACTTAGCACAGTATCTATGAGGTAGATGGTCTGGGAAGAGGTGTATAAAACAACAGATCGTTGGTGGTGCGAGCTCTAGATTCTGCTGATGACTTCCACTTTTACAAGGCTACTGACCCCTTTGTAGCTCTGTCATCACTGTCATTGTATCATCAGGTGTAGTGTAAATATTGGGATTTCAATTCACTTGATGATGACCAGGAACTGCTGGGCCTACCGGAGAGAGAGCAATGTGGCCCAACTGGTTGGAACATACCATGCAAGCCAGGATAACCTCCCTGCTTGAACTAATATCATTGGGGTTAGTGGAGCTGAATGTCACCTTCAGGGAGGTGTGGTGTAGGACTTAGCTCTGCAGAGGTTGGAGGACAAGTCATTCCAACTGCCAGTTGCAAAAATGATTCCAAGTCTCTCGAAGAGTCGATGAAGCTGCTAAGGTGCTTAGTATGGAGAAAGTTGCAATTCTGAATGAATGCTGGTGCTACGTGGGGACTATGCAGGAGAGGCAAGATCATTGTTGCCAGAGCGAGCTATAGCCACTACACATGAGGAACTCTCCTATAAAAAAAATCTCATCACAACTGTATCAGATCATCACAGAACTAAGGATGGCAGTGATACTGACAATGAGGTGTAGAGGATGATTGTGAAGTACCAAAAATTACAAGGTGTAGAGGAAGCGTGGATAACAGCAAAGGCAAAGTGGATGAAAACAACAAGGTGTAGAGATCGGAAGTGCCGAAAGCAAGGTTTAAGAGAATGAAACCGATAAAAATGTGTACATGATGACTACGAAAGCCTGTTTCAGTACCAACCAAAGTGTTGTCAATGTGGGTAGCTTGACTGTGGTGCCAATGTGTGCTTTCCAAGAGTTTTCATCATGGCACTGAAGGTAGCAGCACCCACAATGTGCACCATGCATCTCGCGATACCACCTCTCAGGAAGGGATGGTGATTCATGCGAAGCAATGTCCTGATGGCCATGCGGCTGAGAACGAGGAAATAAAATCAAAGATCAAGCATCCAGGATTTGCAATGAATGAAAAACGATACCAAAAGGATTTCCTGATGTACTTCAAGTCTTTTAAAAAGAAGGAGGACAACTATGCTCAATCTTTATGCTGCTCAGTTTGAAAGGAACCCTGCTGGCTGGTACGACCTTTGGTTCTGTAGTTAAAGGTTTGAACATGTCTTAGCTTTTTTGCTTGTTTTGTTATTGCCATGCATCATAATCAACATAATGCAGGTTGAGGAATATTATTCCGAAGTAGGCATGTGGTCTTGACAGCGATTTGCAGATTTCATCCAAGCTTGCATTCTTAAATACAGGACTGCGCCTCCGTTGTGAGATGCCACTGTATAGGATCCAAACAAAGCATGTCAGGCCAATTCACAGTTCGCTGCCAAACCAGGCTGGACTTCACTGCCTGCTGGTGGGAATGAGGAAAAAATAAGGCATCTGTGTTTTGTGCTCAAGGAAGTCCTGCTTAGGAACGAGGCAGGAAGCGAAGCGAGAGGAATCACGACACAGATGACAGGACGTGAGAGGGGGGGGGGGGGGTCATCGAGGAGGTGCTTCAGGAGAGAGGCACACTGACCATCGGCACCACATGCACCTGTGTTTGTAAAGAGGGAATGCAAGCGAAGGGGTTTGTTCACAAATAGGATGCAGCTGTTTATAATCAGATGAAAATAGACAATCATCTTCGTCTGATACACTGTTTTTTGCCTATTTGTCATTTGCTCTCACATCGATTGTAGTTTCTGGGTATTTTTTATTTATTTGTTTGTTTATTAGGGTACCAAGCCTCCAAGGCTGGATACCCTATTGTTTTTCTTCCGTTTATTATTATTAGGGTACCAAGCCTACAAGACTGGGTACTCTATTGTTTTTCTTCTGTTTCTTTATTATTATTTTTCGTATTCCGCCGGAGATTTTTGGGGTTTTTTCGCTCAAAAAATTCATATTCTTGGCAACCGTAAGGCCGATCGACACGAAATTTTCACCATAGTATGTATCTTTTTTTAGTAGCATACTTAATTGATAATTATGACATCATAGGTTACGTGGTACAGGCGCCATCTTTGAAAAACTGAAAAGATTTGGACCTCTGTATCTCCAAAACCACACAATGGAAAAAATTGAAACTTGGCACATGGCAAGAACTCCCCATGGAAAGACGTGCGATTTTTCATGATGTCATCGGTGCAGTGGTATCCCGGTGAAAATTTGACAGGGAGAACACTGCATCGGAAAAATTTGAAATTTCTTAAGCATCATCTACGCAACAACTCACTGTAGAAAAAAA
>CM068957.1:126851294-126864195 GCA_035128595.1 Eptatretus atami
TATATATATATACATATATATATATATATTGACGTTAAAGGTCACATGGTTCGGCAGCCATATTGTTTTGAATTATTTATTTTTAAAAATTTTATACTCCAGAACGGCTGGACAGATTGAGGCGAAACTTTACGCTCACGTTCCCCAAGACATCCTTTTACAAGTTTGTTTATTTCTAATTGATGTCATGGTTTGGCGGCCATATTGAATTTACCCTAAAATCTTCAAACATCCTCTCCAGAACGGCTGGTCAGATCAAGGGGAAACTTCACATTCATATTCTACAAGGCAAGGGGATATAAGTTTGTTAATGAATAAGTGATAGATCACATGGTTTGGCAGCCATATTGGATTGAAGGAAAAATATTAAATGATGTTTACTCTGGAACCACTGTATCATTCAATGTGAAATTTCATATTATGATCTAGCAGAAATGTAGAATGTAGGTTTTAAATATCAATCCGATCGGCCACAAGTTCTGGCAGCTATAATTATTTAATTATTTAAATCTGCTCATTTTTAGATTTTTTTTTGTTTGTTTGTTTAGGACTCACTGCATGCATTTGAGGGTACAGGAGTAGCAATTCAATTGATACCGATGATGGCCCAGGACAAATGGTCAACTGTGTACATAATAAATGGATGGAATGTGGCCTTTTCCTCGGTCCATAACTTGTGAATCCCGTGTCGTAGAGAAACGTGTGGGGCCTCATTAGACTCAGGGTAATCCCACTTTACCCTCTGCACCGATGGTGTCCACATTTGTTACTTTGTGTTCAGGTTATTTAAACACCAATTAAATTGATACAAACTATGTATTCAGGAAAAAGGGCTAACTGCTTACATAATAAATAGATTGAATGTGGCATATTACTGGGTCCATAACTCATCAATCCCACGTAGTAGACATGCGGGGGGCTTCGTATTACTCGGTGGAGTTCCGGTTTATCCTGTGGACCCAAGGTGATATTCCCCGCACATTTAATACTTCGTGTTCAGGTTATTTAAACACCATTTGAATTGATACCGACTCTGATTTTAGGAAAAAGGGCGAACTGCGTACATAATAAACAGATTGAATGCGGCGTTTTACTAGTTTCGTAACTCGTTAGTCCCGTGTTGTATCAAAGCCATATGTCTTGGTACCCGGTCATCACTGCCAGAAGTTATAAAGTGGCAGTTCTAGTTTATATAGTTTTTGTTTCTTTAGATCAGTGACGATATGTCTGGTGTGTTAACAAGAAAAATAATAATAAACAAAGGGAATTAAAATAGGTTTCTTTGTTGTCCACACGTATGTGACATTGGATAACAATATCTAACATCTCACATTGTCACATTTGTGTTCATAATATATCAGCAGAACACTTCAGGCTACGATTTCAAACTACCAGATTACTGAGCTGTTTATTGTATGATTTAATCATTATATGATCACTAAATACACCGAACACCATCACACAAAGTGAAAAGACAAGGCCAAGGTCTCCAGATGACCAGATTTATCGTCATGCTTCAAGGGGTGTTCATAAAGTTTTTGGAAAGAAATACTGACAGTAGTCCAAGACATGGCGAAAATATATAACAAACTGTATATGTCGAGAAAAAATATATATACATTTATTGATTTCCTTGCTAATCATAGATACTTATAAAGAGAGAAATTGTATAAACAACAAGAATGAGCGCACCGTGGTCACAACCTGCGACAAAATCCGGCAATGGGCCGATAGGGAAATGTGTATTCAAAGCACTTCTTAAAAAATGAACAGTGCGATGGGGAAACACATTTAATGCGCTATTAAAATATTAACTTGACACCTCTCATCCATGTCAACCTCCGCCACGGTTATATCAGAATGAGCTGATTCATCACATGGTCATGGATTGTTTAATCACAACACGGGGCCATTCAATATTACGTAACACTATGTTCTTTAGTAATTTACGTAACGTAACATAACAGCTTGGTTACTGCGTGTTCTGATGTACCGTATGCTCTGACGGGCTTGATTAAAGTTAAAACTTACCAATATGAAATAGGCAAAGCCTAGAAACGAAGGAAGAACCAGAGAAAACTAAATAGCTAAAAAATATGTTTATAAATCCAAACTTGGTGCAGTTGATAGATCATATTGTTTGTCATTCTGTTGTCATTTTGGAATCGATTTTGGTTCTATTTCTCATGTATACTATATCTATTGAACAAACTCTTTGTTCATTATATATCATATCCAATATATGTATGCACTTTAAACAGAGCATTGGCTGCTGCTCTTCCAAGGTGTTTATCAAGTTGTTATTTGATCAGGATGGTTTCACCGATCATAATTTTTTCTTTCTTTCCGGTCATAAAATTCGTAATTCGCGGTGATGTCACTTGATGAAAGTGAATATTTAAACTTACTGGTTTGCGTTCTGATGTAATTAAATAGCTAATTGCGGATGTGAAATCTGTATTTCTTTTTACATATTCTTATGGTTGTGGGGGTAGATGGAGGACTTTCATAGCAAAGTTAGGACTGTATGGAGTTGTTTGGTCCGTGGACATGTAGGAGATATCTCGATGTAAATTAAGTGTTACTTTCAACGCAGGGGGGGGGGCGAGTGTCTGTGTTAATTAGATTGGGATTAAGGCCAATTTTCTTCAGTATGTAATTGCCCCCTGTGACCTTCTCCTACGTTTTTGTATTTACAAGCCAGCAATGAAAGAATTACGTTTTTATAACAACAACCAAAACAACAAGCAAGCCAAACGTGACGAGCAAGCAGAAGCCCCACCTTCCCGGTGTTCATGCCAAAAAGCCACGCCCGGAGGTGGATGATTAATGGGTGTGACGTCAGAGAGCGGGTGGAAGGAGGGTGAGGTTCGAAGAGCAGACAGTTGTTGTGAGAGGAACGTGGCTGGGACAGAGGATCTCGCTTTGCTCTCCTCTCAGCACGAAAAAATGGCTGCGTGATTCTCGTGTCATGTTGTAAATTTGCCCGCAGGCTGGGCAAGACGCTAATCATTGACTGTTCGGCTGAACCATGAAGTGTGTATGTTTCAGAAACGAGGAGGATGAGCAGTTGGTTTTGTTGGGTTGAGTTTGGAGTGAGGGACGCAGTCGAGAGACGATGGAGCTGGGAGATGGCGTATAAGATCGGAGCATTAAGGCTGGCTTCCTTCGATGCATGAAGAAGGCGGTACAATTCTCGTATTCATGCTGAGGTGAATTGGCTCGTGTGGTGGAGCAAGATGCTGGCCATTGACTCTGGGTTAGGTTATGTAAGACAGACCTCGAAGCCTCGTGTATATCACCAGAGGGAGCAGCGCTATTCTGTAGTGAGTAGAGGCGTCGGCAAGCACGATCGACAAGGAATCTGCATGGCGGTTAGTGAGCCCTGGTGTTGAATACAGCCTCACAAAGTACCTTACATACGTTTCCTGCCCAGAGAGCGGCTCGACGCGATTTTGGGGTGCATCTTCCCATGCAGGTCAAAGCACCTCAATCGCAAAGTTCAAGAGACCATCTCTGGACAAAGCTAAGTGCCAGAATAAAGGGAGGATTTTATTTTATTTTGTTTTCCCCTTGTCGGTATTTAAGTCTGTGTGTAGAGGAACCTCGACTTTAGACTTTAATTTATCTCTCGTTTTTACGATGACATTTTGACTTATTACCCTTGTAAATATTTCTTCTATTTTCGATAAATCCCCGTGTTTATTTTTAGTTGCTGATGTCCGTGTATCTGTGGTGGGTTCGAGTACAAGCACCTTGTGCTGTGCTTCCGTCGCTCCGCCTGTGCTGCCCTGCCCCTCCTGCGCATGCCATAATCTCTGAGGATTATCTGTCTGCCTCCAAGGAAAACCACTCGGCGATCCGGCATGATCGGTGTTAACTGCCCATCCACCACAATTGGGTCAGAGGGATTAAACTTAACCGGCCAGACCCGCGACAATATGTACACTTTGAATAAGTGTGGAAAATATTCCATCGTGGGAAAATTTGGTATACCGCAGTAGAGTGCAGTCAATGTCCAGTAACAGTGGAGCTCTCGAGTACTGTACCTCTGAAAGTTGATGGAGAAAACAAAATAACTGAAAAATCTGTTCAGAAATCATTTTTAAACTTAAAATCACACAATTGTGTCAACAATACATATATAAAAAAAATTATACCACATCACCACACCCTTTTTGACAACCACCACCACACACACACACACACACACACACACACACCACACACACACACACACACACACACACACACTACACACACACACACACACACACGCGCATGTTTGGTGTTGGCTTAATGGTTAAGGTGGTGGCTCGGGATCTTGGATCCTGAGTTAAAATCCCTTGCGTGTTGAATTATACCAGGTGGGTTGCATTCTGCCTGTCATCCTTCCGAGGTTGGCAAAATGATGCCAGCTTACTGGTATACTGTGTCGGAGTGGCGACCGGTCAGGATTGTGCCAATAGCCAAGGAGACTGCTTAGGCAGCATCAACGCTTTGCACAGAGTATGGTCCAACGGATGGATGGAATTATATATATATATATAATATATATATATATATAATATATATATAATATATAATATATAATATATATATATATATACCTGTATATCTCTTCTTAACCACTGACTCACTGACACTAAAGTTCGCTACCTACGGGTGACGTGAAAAGCTGATATTTTTGCGGGAGGAGGGGGGGGGGGGGTTTGGAATCACAGAACCTCCGCAAAAATCCGGAAGTGCAAATATAAATAAATGAAAAAAAAATGCAAGTGAGCGACCCAAGACAATGGGGAAGCATGGTTGTGTAAGCCTACTCCACTAATTATATATTATATATATATATATATTATATATATAATAATATATATATATATATATATATATATGTACACAATACACAATACACGTACATACAAACATACATTCATACATATATACATAATTGAACAAACCTCAAGTACCACTGCATGATTTACACTTATTCCTTTGAATTTGGCACTACGGTACTGTCATGAGGTATTCAAATAAGCAGACAATCTCCCCTGTCATTAACCTCATGAGTTTGCAGTATCACGCTCAGCGTGCGTTAAACGCAAACTAATTTATATCTCTGATTTGTTATCCTAGTTGGCTTTATTGGTTTCTTGTCTACAAAAGGTTTCTGTAAATGAAAATAAATTGTTTTTCCTTTTTTTAGATCCTCCTGGAGGATCTCTAAGTCTTACTCACGTTGTTGTTCTTCATCTTCTTCTTGTGGACTTTTTTGTTTCACAGCCTACAGTTTTCATCGAAACTTCCTGAAACTTGGCATATAAATGAAAAAATACCCTGCACAGACAGTACCCATCTCCGATTTTGAAAATTCTTCCTAGAAAAAAAGTTATGACGTCAAAATATCTCCGCTAATGGAAATCGCCTAAAAAAGTATCTCCGAAACTAGGCAAGCTTTTTGAATTCTGTTTGCGGGAATCGAACAGGGATGAATCGAACAGCAGAGATGAATTACCGCACATATGATACATCACTTTGACGTCATATCAATTTTTATGACGTCATTCCTATTTTTTTGACATTTTTTGTTTCACAACCCAGAGTTTTCATCGGATCTTCGTGAAACTTGCCATGTATATATGCAGAAAGCCCACACGCAGGCAGTAACCATCTCCGATTTTGGAAATTCTTCCTAGAAAAAAAGTTGACGTCATAATATCGCCGCTAATGGAAATCGCCTATACCATTATCTCCGAAACTAGGCAAGCCGTTTGAATTTTGTTTGCGGGAATCAAGCCGGGCATTAGCACAGATAATTAATCGCAAACCTGATACATCACAATGACGTCATATTCGTTTTTATGACGTCATCATTAAGGGGACGAGGATCTTAGCTCATTTGATCTTGGTAAAAGATATTTTTGTCTAGGTGGTTGAGCGATCTAAAAATTCAACTGAGGTTCTTGGTAGGACTACAGTACTACTACTATGATGATGACTACTACTACTGCTACTACTACTACTACTACCACTTCTTTAATGCCCCAAACTACTCCTACCTTATGGGGTCAGCCAGGTAATGTTTTAACTCAAGTCTTAACAAACCGGCTGGCTGAGTCTCACGTTAAACTGAAGGTGCAGGTATTTAATGGTACTGTA
This sequence comes from Eptatretus atami, assembly GCA_035128595.1. Classification (NCBI taxonomy): domain Eukaryota; kingdom Metazoa; phylum Chordata; class Myxini; order Myxiniformes; family Myxinidae; genus Eptatretus; species Eptatretus atami. The sequence goes on from CM068957.1 coordinate 126,857,454, forward strand.
CATACTGTAATTTGTTCAGGGTGCTGGCGATAACTCACTTACTCTTCACAAAGAGCACCATGGGATCTCTAAACTCCACCAACATCAAGTGCTGATAGACTTGTCATCCTGCTTAACATCCTTACAATGTACAGGGTGTTCCAAAAAGATCTAGACAACTTTGGCTGTTAATATATTTAGTCCCACAAATTATACAACTACTTCTTCTTCTTCTTTTTGTGTATGGCAGCTCGGCTGCCAGGTAGCTGTCATTTTGTTGGGACATGGCTGTGCCGCTAATGCTGTGCCCAAACACCAGTACACTGGTACTCATTTCACCAACCTCAGAAGGATGACAAGCTGAGTCAACCCCACCTGGTGTTAATTCAGTGGCCAATGGGACTCAAAGTCAGGACCCTAAGATACCAAGCCAGCCACCCTAAACGCTAAGCCAACACCAAGATATACAAATGATACACAACAACATCTTTTGTTGTATATGATACAGAAACTCATAATGTTTTCTTTATTTTCATGTCTGGTGGTTGAATGTAAAAGAAAATGGCAACTCCACAGGAGAAAACTCAGTGCGTTGAATGATTCATCAAGCCAAGATCCGAGACGCAAGTTCAGCATAATTTCCGTACAAGGTATGGAAGGGATCTGCCACTGTGGACAAGTATCAGAGAGTGGTATGAGAGGTTTAAGGAGACTGGAAGTTGTCAGAAAGAGAAAAGTACCGGTCGTTGAAGTAAAGTAGTCCAAGTCCAAAAGTCGTTGAAGTCCAAAAGTAAAGACGTTGAACGAGTGTGTGAATCATTTCAACAAAGTCCCAGAAAATCAATTTGACGCACATCCAGAGATTGGGGACAACCAACCACCAATGTACACAGGATTTTGCATAAAAGACTGAAGTTTTATGCCTATAAGGTGCAGATTCTGCAGGAACTCAAACCAAATGACGGACCCAAATGCAAGGTGTTTGTCTTGGAAATGCTCAGTCGCATTGAGGATGATGAAGATTACCTGAAAAAGGTCATGTTCACAAACGAAGCTTGCCTTTATGTATGGGGAAGTCACTTGAAATAATGTGAGGATCCTAGGGCTCTGAAAATCCCAAGTGGTCAATGAAACATGCGACAGTCCAAAGGTCAATGTTTGGAGTGGCCTCCATGACCTCTTGGTGGGTCCATTTTTATTTGCGGAGGATACAGTGACCTCAACACAATTTACGTGAACATGTTGGAAGTATTCGCCTTCCCAAGATTGAATAGCTGCAACCTGTATTTTTCCAACAGGAACGGCACCCCCCCGCATCGGACCTTAGTTGTTCGAGCTGCCCTGAATGAAAAATTTCGCAGGTCGCTGGATTGGCCGAAATGGACCAACCGCCAGGCCCCCTCGATCACAGCATATGAACCCCCTCTTGATTTTTTTTCTGTGGGGGTTTGTCAAGATGTTGTCGACAACACCAAGATAGCAAACCTGCAGGATCTTCGTTCTCGATAACAGCTGCACACGCACATGGTGGACACAAACATGCTGAGCCCGAACATGGCAAGAACTCATGTACCACCTTGATGTCCTGCGCGTGACAAATGGAGCTCACATTGAAGTTTATTGATGGTGTGCACAAAACTTTATAAGTTTCTGTATCACAAAAACTAAAGGATATCGTTGTATCATTTGTGGTCCTAAATATATTAACAACCACAGTTGTCTGGGTCTTTTTGGAACACCCTGTATGACGCATCGATATTCATACCTAGGCTAGACATCTGAAATGTAAGTCCTCATCTCTTGCCATTCCTGACTATTGCTGTTAAAATAGGGAGTAATTAAACTCAACATATATTTTTAACTGTAAGCCATTTAAAACTTAAAAGAATAGAAATACTCACTCCCAATGGGAGCGGCCAAAAGGAGTTGGAGGATGTTATTCTTGCCAATACGGCACTTACGAAATGATGTATTCCGTCCGCCCCAGAATGCTTGGCTCGCATGCGCAGAAACCTCAGGGAACAATGCCTATCGGTTCAGGGCATCATAAAGTATCGTTGCCTTAGGCGCATTCAGCTTTGCAACAGAGTATGTCCCAACGGATGGAGGAATTATATATAATATATATATTATATATATAATATATATATATATTATATATATATATATAATATATATATAACTGTATATCTCTTTTCTAACCACTGACTCACTGACACTAAAGTTCGCTACCTACCGGGTTGACGTAGGAAAGCTGATATTTTTGCGGGAGGAGGGGGGGGGGGGTTTGGAATCACAGAACCATCCGCAAAAATCCGGAAGTGCAAATATAAATAAATGAAAAAAAAATGCAAGTGAGCGACCCAAGACAATGGGGAAGCATGGTTGTGTAAGCCTACTCCACTAATTATATATTATATATATATATATATATATATATATATATATATTATATATATATATATATGTACACAATACACAATACACGTACATACAAACATAATTCATACATATATACATAATTGAACAATAACCTCAAGTACCACTGCATGATTTACACTTATTCCTTTGAATTTGGCACTACGGTATCTGTCATGAGGTATTTCAAATAAGCAGACAATCTCCCCTGTCATTAACCTCATGAGTTTGCAGTTATCGCTCAGCGTGCGTTAACGCAAACTAATTTATATCTTCTGATTGTTATCCTAGTTGGCTTTATTGTTTTCTTGTCTACAAAAGGTTTCTTGTAAATGAAAATAAATGTTTTTCCTTTTTTTAGATCCTCCTGGAGGATCTCTAAGTCTTTACTCACGTTGTTGTCTTCATCTTCTTCTTGTGGACTTTTTTGTTTCACAGCCTTACAGTTTTCATCGAAACTTCCTGAAAACTTGGCATATAAATAAAAAATACCGCTGCACAGACAGTACCCATCTCCGTTTTGAAATTCTTCCTAGAAAAAAAGTTATGACGTCAAATATCTCCGCTAATGTGAAATCGCTAAAAAGTATCTCCGAACTAGGCAAGCTTTTTGAATTCTGTTTGCGGGAATCGAACAGGGATGAATCGAACAGCAGAGATGAATTACCGCACATATGATACATCACTTTGACGTCATATCAATTTTTTATGACGTCATTCCTATTTTTTTGACATTTTTTGTTTCACAACCAGAGTTTTTCATCGGATCTTCGTGAAACTTGCCATGTATATATGGCAGAAAGCCCACACGGCAGGCAGTAACCATCTCCGATTTTGAAATTCTTCCTAGAAAAAAAGTTGACGTCATAATATCGCCGCTAATGGAAATCGCCTATACCATTATTCCGAAACTAAGGCAAGCCGTTTGATTTTGTTTGGGGAATCAAGCGGGCATTAGCACAGACTAATTAATCGGCAAACCTGATACATCACAATGACGTCATATTCGTTTTTATTGACGTCATCATTAAGGGGACGAGGATTCTTAGCTCATTTGATCTTGGTAAAAGATTATTTTTGTCTAGGTGGTTGAGCGATCTAAAAATTCAACTGAGGTTCTTGGTAGGACTACAGTACTACTACTATGATGATGACTACTACTACTGCTACACTACTACTACTACCCACTTCTTTAATGCCCCCCAAACTACTCCTACTCCTTATGGGTCAGCCAGGTAATGTTTTAACTCAAGTCTTAAAAACCGGCTGGCTGAGTCTCACGTTAAACTGAAGGTGCAGTTATTTAATGGTACTGTACATACTGTAATTTGTTCAGGGTGCTGGCGATAACTCACTTACTCTTCACAAGAGGCACCATGGGATCTCTAAACTCCACCAACATCAAGTTGGCTGATAGACTTGTCATCCTGCTTAACATCCTTACAATGTACAGGGTTTCCAAAAAGATCTAGACAACTTTGGTGTTAATATATTTAGTCCCACAAATTATACAATACTTCTTCTTCTTCTTTTTGTGTATGGCAGCTCGCTGCCAGGTAGCTGTCATTTGTTGGGACATGGCTGTGCCGCTAATGCTGTGCCAAACACCAGTACACTGGTACTCATTTCACCAACCTCAGAAGGATGACAAGCTGAGTCAACCCCACCTGGTGTTAATTCAGTGGCCAATGGACTCAAAGTCAGGACCCTAAGATACCAAGCGCCACCCTAAACGCTAAGCCAACACCAAGATATACAAATGATACACAACAACATCTTTTGTTTGTATATGATACAGAAACTCATAATGTTTTCTTATTTTCTTATTTTATGTCTGGTGGTTAAATGTAAAAGAAAATGGCACTCCACAGGAGAAAACTCAGTGCGTTGAATGATTCATCAAGCCAAGATCCGAGACGCAAGTTCAGCATAATTTCCGTACAAGGTATGGAAGGGATCTGCCACTGTGGACAAGTATCAGAGAGTGGTATGAGAGGTTTAGGAGACTGGAAGTGTCAGAAAGAGAAAGTACCGGTCCGATCAAGCCACAGTGCAAGCAGACGTTGAACGAGTGTGTGAATCATTTCACAAAGTCCAGAAAATCAATTTGACGCACATCAGAGATTGGGGACAACCAACCACCAATGTACACAGGATTTTGCATAAAGACTGAAGTTTTATGCCTATAAGGTGCAGATTCTGCAGGAACTCAAACCAAATACGGACCCAAATGCAAGGTGTTTGTCTTGGAAATGCTCAGTCGCATTGAGGATGATGAAGATTACCCTGAAAAGGTCATGTTCACAAACGAAGCTTGCCTTTATGATTGGGGAAGGTCAACTGGAATAATGTGAGGATCTAGGGCTCTGAAAATCCCAAGTGGTCAATGAAGACATGCGACAGTCCAAAGGTCAATGTTTGGAGTGGCCTCCATGACCTCTTGGTGGGTCATTTTTATTTGCGGAGGATACAGTGACCTCAAACATTTACGTGAACATGTTGGAAGTATTCGCCTTCCCACAGATTGAATAGCTGCACCATGTATTTTTCAACAGGAACGGCACCCCCCCCCGCATCGGACCTTAGTTGTTCGAGCTGCCCTGAATGAAAAATTTCCAGGTCGCTGGATTGGCCGAAATGGACCAACCGCCAGCCCCCTCGATCACCAGATATAACCCCTCTTTGATTTTTTTTTCTGTGGGGGTTTGTCAAGATGTTGTCGACAACACCAAGATAGGCAAAACCTGCAGGATCTTCGTTCTCGATAACAGCTGACACGCACTGGTGGACACAACATGCTGAGGCCCGAACATGGCAAGAACTCATGTACCCACTTGATGTCTGCGCGTGACAAATGGAGCTCACATTGAAGTTTATTGATGGTGTGCACAAAACTTTATAAGTTTCTGTATCACAAAACTAAAGGATATCGTTGTATCATTTGTGGTCCTAATATATTAACAACCACAGTTGTCTGGGTCTTTTTGGAACACCCTGTATGACGCATCGATATTTCAAACCAGGCTAGACATCTGAAACATGGTAAGTCCTCATCTCTTGCCATTCCTGACTAATTTCGTGTTAAAATAGGGAGTATTAACTCAACATATATTTTAACTGTAAGCCATTTAAAACTTAAAAGAATAGAAATACTCACTCCAATGGGAGCGGCCAAAAGGAGTTGAGGATGTTATTCTTTGCCACATACGGCACTTATCGAAATGATGTATTCCGTCCGCCCCAGAATGCTTGGCTCGCATGCGCAGAAACCTCAGGGAACAATGCCTATCGGTTCAGGGCATCATAAGTATATCATGTGCGGGCAAAAAGGATTGTTAGTTAAAATGGCTCACAAAGCTTCTGAAATAACCTGAAAATACTTAGAAGAGTAAGTACCTGAGAGACAGGGCTGTGCCTCTACACAACGGGGAGACTTAGAGAACTTTCTCAGCTTGCCAACGGGCAAACTGCAAACTTTTGCTCATACTGCAAACTGCTGACCATGTGGACCAGTGTAATTAAGTCTGAGATGATAGGAGTGGGGCTTTTTCTGAATGTGCAGGGTAGTGCTGAAATGCAATTTATTTTTAAATTGCAATAGTTGGGAGTGGGGAGTGAGGGGAGGTGGGAAGTACAGAGACTGAGATGGCTGTTACAAATATTGTTGTTTCGTTTTGGGGCACAAAAGGTGTATACTGTTACGAATCTGGAAGCCATGAGCACTCAACATACAGGTCCTATAGCTCAGTTATTTCGATAAGTAATGTGGAAGATAGCTCCCTGTCCCTTGTTTAATGGGTAATAAATGTTCATACGCTGTGGAGTTATTTTGATAGTTAGGGTTGTTTATTATTACATCCATAAATATTCTACGACACCAGCATCACCCTCACCTTCACCTCGCTCTGGCCGACGCCATGGCACCCTGTGGGTGGAGTTCAGGGAGGAGCCTCGCAGCGGCTCTCGCCAATCAGGGAGATGCGAACGAGTTCCTTGGCGGTCGTCCAATGACACAGCCCACGCAGGATAATGTTCCTCTGCCTGTTTGGAGGCGTCGCTGGACAGCGTCACGCACCTCCGGTCCAATCAACGGCCTTGGTGCCCGTTTTGGCCAATGACAGGGCGACGAGCGCATTTGCTTGCCAAAAACCGTCCAGTAAGGAAGGAGCGGGGAGGGGTTAGGCGTCCCCTTTCCCCCCTGGACAAGGGGTTCTGAATAAGGTTGGCGGCAGCGTCGAAAGAAAGGAGAGTTTTTGGTTGTCGGGAACGAGCGCTGAACGGACGTCTCGACTTGCTCGCATTCTCGGCTGAGCGCCTGCGTTCTTTTGACAAGGTGCACGCGACG
>CM068957.1:126896580-126923541 GCA_035128595.1 Eptatretus atami
AAAGAGAGAGATGAACAGCTGGGTTAAACTTGTGGGGGCATTTGTTTGGCCAGTGACGATGTTCATTTCGTCTCAGAACCTGTCGTACTTTAGGCAGAGAGTCCATTTGAAGGTCTGAATTGCACGTGCTAGATAATTGCATTCCCCACACTTTCCCATATGACAGAGTCCTGTAAGGTAGGAGGGACTTCTCTGTTCACATGATCTTGAGGGTTAGCGTAAACTTGTTTTGTTCCTTTCTGGTGAAGTCCAGAGTTTCCGAACTCGCACGAAAAGAACCACATTGGAAAGGTGGGAGGTTTCATCTCCAACACTTTGTCCTGTGTATTGTTTATACTTCTCTTGTTTATGTTGGACACAGCATCGTCACATCATCGAGTCTTGCAGGCAGGTATCGGCCGATTTGACGATCCCCAATTGTGCTAACTTGGTGTGCAATGTACGTCCATGTAGCAAGTTAGCAAGGGGTCTGATGAGTTGGTTGCATGTCTTGTAAGCTCGATACGTTTGCAATGAAGTCTGCTAGCGAAATGAATTCCATGGCTTCCCTTCGAGATTTACAGGATGAAAAACAGTCCTTAAAACACTCTGTTGAATTCGTTCTATTTCCATTGGCGTTGTGGGTATATAGTAGGCACTAAAGGCAGTGGTTGATGTTTCTTTTCTGCACGGAAATGTTTTGCAAACTCGTTGAACACACTGAGATCCATTGTCAGAGATAAGTTCCACGGGATTTCCTTCACGACTGAATACTGTAGTCAGGAATTGTTAACTGCAGCAGATTTACTTGCGGATGTAAAGGCTACTTTGGCCATTTGTTTGAAGTAATCAATTGAGGTAATGGCATAGCGACGGTCCGTTTGGCCATTATCAGTAGTCCAGCTTATCGATGGCAAGTCTTTCCCAAGCAAGCATTAGGGGAGTGGAACTTGGTTGTAATAGGTAACCCTTCGGAAGAGTCACTTCTCTCAATGATACCGCTTCTTCAAGCGTTTCACTATTGCGAGACAGCATCACGGACAGCAAAGGTAACGGCGAAGCTTCTGATGGATTGGTACCACATTGGGCCTGATCTTCGCGTCTGTGTACAAATCCTTTTGCATAGCCTAGAGTTCCAGTGATGTTAGGATTATGATGTTGACAAGCTGTATTTGATGCACATGAAGTACTTAGCAGCCAATGCAGGAGTAACACATCCATTAAATATTCAGTCCGAGAGCAGTGAAGAGGTCCATGCGAGTATAGGTGTTCCAGAAGGCACAATTAAGAATCAGGCAGGCACAGAAGACTGGGTTGTGTCAAACTGTACTTGAAGACAACCAACTACAGTGATCGTTTTTTTTAGGTAAGTCACCAAGTGTAATTTTGGTTCTGTAAGAAGTGCATTCTTGAAATGCTCCAGGTAGGTAGACTCTGGAGTATAGAAACGACTGAACGCTGTGTCCACCAGCAATTTTAGCTGCGCATGCTGTCCATCTGGTGTGGCAAAGACGAACATCACAAAATAGGTTCCCTCTAATTTGTTCAGAAGACTTTGTGTGTTTATGCTTAAAACAGTCACATGCTGGCAACAGTCACTTCCCACACTTGGTATTTGTGATTTTACTGCAATATACTTTAACAAAATGTCCACTTTTGCCACACTGCCTGCAATTCACGTTTTGCAGGACATCTGGGGTAATTGGCGAAGTGCGTTGCAGATCCACAATGATAACAAGTACTCTCATGGCGTACCTGTCGAGCTTGTGAAAATTTTTGGGTTTGCAGGTTCATTTGATGTGTCCAGTGGATGGGGTCACGTCTGTATTTCCCCACACTGGTACGTGCTAGTATTGTATTTAACATGCCTGAAAGGACGTCGACGTGCCGCATGTCATCGTTTTTGTTTCCGCCATGGCTGATTCGATTTGTCCTGCCATTAATGAGGGCTTTCTGCAGTGTAAGCTCTGGTTCCAAAAGCACCGTTCACGTGGTATGAGCTGATCTCGTATCATTTCATCAGAGAGGTCACTAAACTTGTGATTAACGCAATCTCACGTAAAGAGCAGCAAACAATGAGCCAGTCGATTCACGTTGGTGAATCTGTGCTCGTTGGTGAAACTTGTATCGTTCGAAAACAACGTTCACACTTTTGGCATGAAAAAGGTTGTTAATGCACCGACAGCAGCAGAGTACGTGTCCCCATCAACTGGGAGGGTATAGAATAAACACGTGCCCTTCAGTTCCTAGGCAGTGTATAGTAATGCGCGCTCCTTGCATCAGAAAGTGCATCGCCATTTACGCCAGCATGAAGTTCTCGAACATGCGCATCATGAGGTGAAGGTATCGAGGGCTCACCCGGACTCCGTAAGAATGCATCAAGTGGTGTAAAGACCAATGTGAACCATCCTCGTCGCCAATTGGTTGTGTAGTAAAGTCAGCCCACACGTAAGTCCTTTGGCTGCAACCGTTTAATGGTGGCTCTCAACCTCTTCCACTCACTCCACAGCCCGCTGACATCACTTTCGGTTCCGCCGCGTCAGTTCCAGCTCATCATGCATTCATAATATTCATGCAACTCCCAATACCACATTTATGTCTATTATTAATTATGTAACACAACAGTACACAAACTCCACACAAACAGTCCTGGTGAAGGGCTGCAATCTCTGATTGCTCTTTTACTGGTGTTTTAATGGGTTTGCTATTCCAGCAGAGAAAAACACAAATATCGGTCTTTGAGTCAAAGGGGTGACATTTGTTTAGATTTCCAAGAGTAGTCTTACATAACCTACAGAAAACCAAAAAACTATTTGGGAAAAAAAATTGGTCATTATTTTGAAATGAACATTTTTGTAAATTGAAAAAGTAAATTGTTTGTCTGTGTGCTTGTTTGTCTGTCATTGTTTGTGTGTTTGTCTGCTTGTTTGTTTCTGTGGTTGTTTTTGTTGTGTGTGTTTGTTTGTGTGATTGTCTGTGTGATTGTTTGTTTGTGTGCTTATATATTTGTTGGTCTGTGTGATTGTTTGTATTTGTTTGACTTCTATGCACTCCTCAACCATTGAAGGAATGAGTTGAAAACTGGTGGTTGTACTTGGGTGTGCGTGTGAGGGCTTTAGTGAAAATTGAAAATGTATAGCCCAGGGGATGGAGGCACCACAATTCTCTCTTATGTAAATGTGTATCGTGTGGCATCGCTCTGAGTGGAGGGTGGTATTCCAAGTCACCCATCCGTAATTCTGTTGGAATTAACCTATCTAATTCTGGGGAATTAACCCATCCATAAGGAATTTGTTCTTAGTTTGTAATGCCAAAGTTCATCATATTCTGATCATGAACCCATTTGACATTCCGATTTGAGCACATTATTCATGATCTTCGGTTCAAGTTCCATATTCTGTGATTTTTTACATTGTCTAGTAAGGTCTTTACAATTCAAGTAAAATTGCATCAATGTCTCCTCCTGTCAGTCATCCAGTGCACAAGTACAAACACCTTTATTAACTTGAGATCACTATAAAAAGAAACAAATCAAAATTCCAACATTTTATTCAGAATCTTTATACATCTTATTTCAAAAAGTTTTAATTTTGGTTTTGCCATGCTATTCAAACTTTACGTGCAAATACTTGGACATCCAGACTTGAATGTCATTTGAAGCCTGTGTCCATGTTAACAAATTGAAGGATGAGCTCCAAAAAGGTGACCATACACTCCAAAACAGGTTATGCTGTAAAGCAACCACGTGGAGAGGAATACTCTGAGAGTCTTGCCAAATCTACTCATCAGATCAGATATAAACTGCAATCACATGATTACAGTGCAGAGGTTCACCTGGTTGAGCCAACTGCAAACCCTTCACTTTAATAATCATCATCAATATATCATACTCTTGACGAGCATCGGTGCTGCCAAAGCAGTCTTTGGCAGAGTTATGCTGGAGTTGTTTGGTGGTAATTTTAAGGGGCGATTTTTCATTGTTGGATTCAGATGTGTTCCTTACCTTCCGCAGCAGTCAACGGGCAGAATTTGTAATTTGGTCAGGGTGCTGGGATAACTCATTTCCTCTTTCAAAAGATACTGAGGATCTTTCGCATTCACTTACGACCCGTTTTGGCAGATGGGTCATCCGGCTTCACTCTCCTTCCGATGGACAATGGTGGCGCATATTACTGCATCCCTAAATGCAAACACCAGGGTGACAATATATAGGTTGGTCAAAATTCCAAAACCAGGCAAGACAGCTTAAAGAGTAGTTGGATGTATTATGTTTCACCAATTAGAGATGGAATAACTTGTCCGATAATTATAATTCTTGATACTCTGCAATTGAAAATATTTTGTTATGATTGCTGTTTCTTCCAAGAAGTATTAACTTGCTGATTCTTCATTACAACTCTGTCAGTAGTCTATTTATCAACATGCTTCCACCTTTCACACAATGACAGCTAGAGAAAGGAAAAGGTGTTTTAGGTCATTTAGCATTTTAAACTGCATTTCTTTTCTGTGAAGTGTCAGCATCTTCACCATTCTGCACATATATGGAAATAACTTTTGTCTGTGTTTTGAGGGTTGAATGGAACATTTCTGTTGGGTTGTTCCCTGATAATGGAGTATGCTTTCTGACCTATCGAAAATCATCCAGTTATCTTATTCAATCTGCTAATTCATAGTGCCTGTCTATTAAATCCTTTTTAGTTGGTTTATTGGTCTGTTTTAACTCTAGTTTAGCCTCACGCTCTTTGTACCCAAGCTTACCAAAAGTTATGGGACACAAATTTTATTGAGAATTCATACCAAGCATTGTTTGTGCACCATTTCATAATTATTTGACCTTGCCTCTGCCTTAAAGATGGCTCAGACCCTTACTGGAACATGTGCTAATAGTTTTGATAGCTTTGTGATATTCTCAATCAGTTACGTATATCATAGCTTAAGCCTGAGTGCTTTTCGGTTCAGTGGTCATTATGGAAATTGGCCTTGTTTCTAACTGAGGGCAAACGCTCAAACACATAGCTTCCCACGGCAATTAACATAATCTTATCGGCTTTCAGCTGTACACAAGCCTTTTCGTCAGTGTGGTCAATGTACAGCGTCACATGGTTTGGAGAAATGGGTATCTGAGAACCTCCAAATGGGGAAACTGGCTAAGGGGAGTGACAAGTTTAGTTCGCGTTGTTTAAGTGTGGTGGTAGGATCTGTGAGATGTGCTGGAACAGACATTATAGGGACTAACAACAATGACATCTGAAAGAAACAGATGGAAACACCTTGTGAGCCGAAACGACCCTTCATAGGGCCGCATGGATGGACTTCCTTGAAACAGACAAGACTGAACGCAATTTGAATGATTCATATTTTGATTGAAGCTGGTAATAACATGGAGAATATTTTAATGGGATGTGCTCATTGTTTAAAACTTAACCAAATATGTACATATGTTGTAATATACCTCGTGATATAATGTAACCCTTCTTGTCTTTTCTACATGCAGGTAGATGTAGAAGTTCTTCATCTACAGCAAGGTGAAAGAATGTCTACGAAGTAAACCTGCTTGCCCCCTCAACCTGACAAACTCCTTTATAAATCTGACCTCCACCTGCTAGAAAACCATGTTAAGTTTGTCCAGAAACCTGCATCTCTCTGCAGAACAGACTTGTTTTGCTGAAACTAAAAGACAAAACGTCAGACATTCCTGCCATAACACAGACCTGACGAACAAATCGTACATTGGCTTTAATTATTGATCTCCTTTATGTAAACAGCCATCCGCACCTGGCACAAGCATGTTCGGAGTAGACTTTGTGGCTTCTAAGGTCGGATAGTGCATTTGCTTTTGTGTAGCTTGTCTATTCCCCCCAAATGCCATAAACTTTGCAACTTTACTTGAAATTGGCCAGAAACCACTTAAAATTATACAACAGTTTTTTTTTTGTTGTTTTATTTTTAATGCAGCTGGGCCATCTCTAACGACCATTTTGTTTCCCTTTGTTCCCCTTTTATTCCCTTGTATTCGAAAGACACCACAACGGGATATTTTGAGATGCCTTTATATTCTTTTCCCACGCAATTGCATTCAGGAAATGCTTCAGCAGCGTTATTTTTTTCTGTTTTAGGAGGATTGTATGCGTGGGCAAAATCCACTATTTGTGTTTTTTTAAAGTGCCTGTTTGGGAAACGAAATACCCAAAACAGCTCATTTAAAAAACTTTTTTTTGTTTTTATATATATTTGGACTTTCCCCTATTTGCTAGGATACTGCAGTTGCCATGTCGGAGATTTAAGACGCACGACCCTGGCATTTCATATCTACTTGTTCAAATGTCCCTTGTGTCTCGTTCATTGAATGATGCTTCACACACGCAAACCATTACCTTGTGCTCATGTCAAATCACTCCTCGTTCTTACGGGACCCGAAAATGGCTGATAAGACCCTCTTTGTGTGCTTTTGTGATGTCATCTGAGAATGGTGGGCCATTAATTAAAAATAAAAAATGCTTTAATTTCATTCTCATTCTGACATATACTGCTGCATCATTTGATTACATAGGAAGAAGTATAACCAGTATATACAAATTATTTTTTTTAATGAAAAGCTATTTCTTTGAGCAGAATAAGTAGAACAAGATGCCCCCTTCTCCATCCACCCATTTTCATTCACACTCACTATAACCCCTCAGTCCTGTTTTTATATAATCAATTTACATACTGAATCTACTGTTTTTAGATCATCTGTTTACAAATTGAACAGCCTGAAGTAGCATAAAGTGTCTCGAAAAATGTTATTCTGACTAATCATGACTGGGCTTTGTTAAAGATAATTCCCCACTCTTATGCAAGCACAATCACAGGATTGGGAAGTGCTTAAACTAATTGGATTCATGTCGATTGATAAATTATCTGAATTGCTCTATATATATAATATATATAATTTTCAAAGGGGGTGTACACTTTCAAAAGGCACTGTGGTGTAGAGCCATCCATTGGAACATACTCTGTGCAGAGCGTCAGTGCTACTGAAGCAGTCTCCTAGGTTATTGGGCACATTACTCATTTTGCCAACCTCAGAAGGATGACAGGCTAAGTCAACCACACCTGGTATTAATCCAATGACCAAGGCAGGATTTGAACTCAGGACCCAAGGATCCCAAGCCCCACCGCCCCAACCATGAAGCCAGTACCATGCATTTATTTATTTTTAACACACACACACACACACACACACACACACACATGTGCCTGTTTTTCTGTAATTTATGCAAGTGCAAACCGTTTGACCTAGAGCTACCAAATTTAGCATGGGAACACTCAAATGGGATGAAGAATGGGAACATGAGTCAGTCAGCTAGCAAGCCTGTCTGTTTATCTGTTAATCTGTCCTTTGTTTGCTGTGCAACATTTGACCTGGAGCGAAAAGAAAACCATTTGACCTAGAGCTACCAAGAAATAAGTGCGTAGCCCACAGGATCTGCAACAACACTGCATTTGACTGTACCTGCAGTTCGATTTGGCCAAATTCCAGATTTTGGTGCATCTTTCCAGAAAATCGGTCCATCATTTGCATAATGATTGTTACATGAAGTTAATGTGGCAATGTTTTTTTTTTTGCAGTTTTCAAAAATTCCAAAAACTATACCATGCCACCAAAAAACGGGCATGTCTGGGCAGATCTAAATTAGCAGCTCGAAAAAAGAAGAAGCCCGGAAGCAGGAAAGCTCACAAGAATGACAATCACACCTTGAAGCTGACCATGAACGATGTGCAACAGCTGGAGCAACAGAAACATTGCAAGAAAGACAATTTCCTTAGAAAAAGCCTTTTGTCTTCACTATATTTTATTTAAACTGGGGAAATAATGTAAAAATATCCCGAGCATTGCTGGGCACCTCAGCTAGTACTATAATATACGTATATATTATATAATATATATATAAATAAATATATATATATATATATGTATGTATACATGTTGTATATATATATATATCATATATATATATAGTATGTATGTATACATATACAGTATATCTATGTATGTATGTATGTATATATCTATATATATATATATATATATATATATATATAATATATATATAATATATATATATATATATATATATATATATATATATAAAATCTGGATAATAAGCACATGCTTGAATATAAGCGCATATGAGAATAGGCGCGCAAGGCCTCCCTATTTGATTTCTCCATAAGTGCATATAAAATCGTCATCGGAAGGCTTTGAACTGAAAATATTATCAACTCAAACAAGACAGTATTTCGTGTTTTATTGGTACATAAACTTAAGTCCAATTTTTTTACACTTCTGGGACTGCTACTTACAACATTTGTTTGTTCAAAACAACGTTGTTCATCAAGGGTCGTAAAGCGGTGTTTTACCACAAGGGTAGTAAAGGGGTGTTTTTTAACAAGAGTCGTAAGGGGTGTTTTACACACAAGGGTAGTAAAGGGTGTTTTTTTAACAAGAGTCGTAAAGGGGTGTTTTACCATAAGGGGTAGTAAAGGGTGTTTTTTACAAGTCGTAAAGCGGTGTTTTACACACAAGGGTAGTAAAGGGGTGTTTTTTAACAAGTCGTAAAGGGGTGTTTTTTAACAAAGGGGTGTTTTTTACAAGTGTAAAGGGGTGTTTTACCACAAGGGTAGTAAAGGGGTGTTTTTTAACAAGAGTCGTAAAGGGGTGTTTTACCATAAGGGTAGTAAAGGGTGTTTTTTAACAAGAGTTGTAAAGGGGTGTTTTACCATAAGGGTAGTAAAGGGGTGTTTTTTTAACAAGAGTTGTAAAGCTGGTGTTTTACACATAGGGTAGTAAAGGGGTGTTTTTAACAAGAGTCGTAAAGCGGTGTTTTACCAACATGGGTAAAGTGTAAAGGGGTGTGTTACCACAAGGGAGTAAAGGGTTATTTTAAACAAGTCGTAAAGCGGTGTTTTACGACCCTTTATGATGGAGTCGTAAAACAACATTTTTCATCACATCAAAATGAACACGGCAGTGAAGCGTGATCACACACTTGTGAAAAGAAGATTAAGATTATCGCGTTTCCAACTCTGAAAGAACCAGTACCAGAGGTGTATAAATTCGGACTTAACAATCGAGGACTTTGATGTGAATGGTGAAGAATGAGGAAATAATTGTTGAGAGTGCGAACGGTTCGAAGAAGATTGAGAGCAGAAGAAGGGCCTTTACCTGGACATGGAAAACAAAATTGTTGCGAAGTTTAAACGAATACATGCTCGAGGACTGAAAAAATGTGTATGTGGAATTTGTTTCCGAGGTACAGACAATGAAAATTGCAATGATGCGAAAACTGACATCTATGCAGTCAATCTGCAGAACATTTACCATGATAAGCACGTCGTGGCTTTTTGAATGGAGGCGCATATGTGCTCCACTAAATCTAAAAATAGGCGCATACCCTTATTATCCAGAATCTACTGTGTGTGTGTGTGTGTGTGTGTGTGTGTGTGTGTGTGTGTGTGTGTGTGTGTGTGTGTGTGTGTGTGTGTGTGTATATCTTCTCTCTATTATAATACCAAGCTTGCACACTAAAACTCGGCTCGCCATCACCCGATCCCTATGAAATTGCTGTGCCACTTAGCAGACATGCCGATACACACACACACACAGTAGATTCTGGATAATAAGGGTATGCGCCTATTTTTAGATTTAGTGGAGCACATATGCGCCTCCATTCAAAAAGCCACGACGTGCTTATCATGGTAAATGTTCTGCAGATTGACTGCATAGATGTCAGTTTTCGCATCATTGCAATTTTCATTGTCTGTACCTCGGAAACAAATTCCACATACACATTTTTTCAGTCCTCGAGCATGTATTCGTTTAAACTTCGCAACAATTTTGTTTTCCATGTCCAGGTAAAAGGCCCTTCTTCTGCTCTCAATCTTCTTCGAACCGTTCGCACTCTCAACAATTATTTCCTCATTCTTCACCATTCACATCAAAGTCCTCGATTGTTAAGTCCGAATTTATTACACCTCTGGTACTGGTTCTTTCAAGAGTTGTAAAACGCGATAATCTTAATCTTCTTTTCACAAGTGTGTGATCGACGCTTCACTGCCGTGTTCATTTTGATTGTGATGAAAAATGTTGTTTTACGACTCCATCATAAAGGGTCGTAAAACACCGCTTTACGACTTGTTTAAAAATAACCCTTTACGCTCCTTGTGGTAACACACCCTTTACTACCCTTGTGGTAAAACACCCGCTTTACGACTTGTTAAAAAACACCCCTTTACAACCCTGATGGTAAAACAACCCTTACACTCTTGTTAAAAAACACCCCTTTACTACCCTTGTGGTAAAACACGCTTTACGACTCTTGTTAAAAACACCCCTTTACTACCCTTATGGTAAAACACCCCTTTACGACTCTTGTTAAAAAACACCCCTTTACTACCCTTATGGTAACACCCCTTTACGACTCTTGTTAAAAAACACCCCTTTACTACCCTTGTGGTAAAACACCGCTTTACAACTCTTGTTAAAAACACCCTTTACTACCCTTATGGTAAAACACCCCTTTCAACTCTTGTAAAAAACACCCCTTTACTACCCTTATGGTAAAACACCCCTTTACAACTCTTGTTAAAAAAACACCCTTTACTACCCTTATGGTAAAACACCCCTTTACGACTCTTGTTAAAAAACACCCCTTTACTACCTTGTGTAAACACCCCTTTACGACTTGTTAAAAAAACACCTTGTTAAAAAACACCCTTTACGACTTGTTAAAAACACCCCTTTACTACCCTTGTAAAACACCGCTTTACGACTTGTTAAAAAACACCCCTTTACTACCCTTATGGTAAAACACCCTTTACGACTCTTGTTAAAAAACACCCCTTTACTACCCTTGTGGTAAAACACTCCTTTAACGACTCTTGTTAAAAAACACCCCTTTACTACCCTTGTGGTAAAACACCGCTTTACGACCCTTGATGAACAACGTTGTTTTGAACAAACAAATGTTGTAAGTAGCAGTCCCAGAAGTGTAAAAAAATTGGACTTAAGTTTATGTACCAATAAAACACGAAATACTGTCTTGTTTGAGTTGATAATATTTTCAGTTTTCAAAGCCTTCCGATGACGATTTTATATGCACTTATGGAGAAATCAAATAGGGAGGCCTTGCGCGCCTATTCTTCATATGCGCTTATATTCAAGCATGTGCTTATTATCCAGATTTTATATATATATATATATATATATATATATATATATATATATAGATATATACATACATACATACATAGATATACTGTATATGTATACATACATACATATATATATATATGTATATATATATATATATATACATACATGTATACATACATATATTATATTATATAATATATATATATATATATATATATATGTACTAGCTGAGGTGCCCAGCAATGCTCGGGATAATTTTTACATTATTTCCCCAGTTTAAATAAAATATAGTTGAAGACAAAAGGCTTTTTCTAAGGAAATTGTCTTTCTTGCAATGTTTCTGTTGCTCCAGCTGTTGCACATCGTTCATGGTCAGCTTCAAGGTGTGATTGTCATTCTTGTGAGCTTTCCTGCTTCCGGGCTTCTTCTTTTTTCGAGCTGCTAATGTAGATCTGCCCAGACATGCCCGTTTTTTTGGTGGCATGGTATAGTTTTTGGAATTTTTGAAAACTGCAAAAAAAAAACATTGCCACATTAACTTCATGTAACAATCATTATGCAAATGATGGGACCGATTTTCTGGAAAGATGCACCAAAATCTGGAATTTGGCCAAATCGAACTGCAGGTACAGTCAAATGCAGTGTTGTTGCAGATCCTGTGGGCTACGCACTTATTTCTTGGTAGCTCTAGGTCAAATGGTTTTCTTTTTCGCTCCAGGTCAAATGGTTTGCACAGGCAAACAAAGGACAGATTAACAGATAAACAGACAGGCTTGCTAGCTGACTGACTCTATGTTCCCATTCTTCATCCCATTTGAGGTTCCCATGCTAAATTTGGTAGCTCTAGGTCAAACGGTTTGCACTTGCATAAATTACAGAAAAACAGGCAGTGTGTGTGTGTGTGTGTGTGTGTGTGTGTGTGTAAAAATAAATAAATGCATGGTACTGGCTTCATGGTTGGGGCGGTGGGCTTGGGATCCTTGGGTCCTGAGTTCAAATCCTGCTTGGTCATTGGATTAATACCAGGTGTGGTTGACTTAGCCTGTCATCCTTCTGAGGTTGGCAAAATGAGTAATGTGCCCAATAACCCAGGAGACTGCTTCAGTAGCACTGACGCTCTGCACAGAGTATGTTCCCAATGGATGGCTCTACACACAGTGCCTTTTGAAAGTGTACACCCCCTTTGAAAATATATATATTATATATATAGAGCAATTCAGATAATTTATCAATCGACATGAATCCAATTAGTTTAAGCACTTCCCAATCCTGTGATTGTGCTTGCATAAGAGTGGGGAATTATCTTTTAACAAAGCCCAGTCATGATTAAGTCAGAATAACATTTTTCGAGACACTTTTATGCTACTTCAGGCTGTTCAATTTGTAAACAGATGATCTAAAAACAGTAGATTCAGTATGTAAGTTGATTATATAAAAACAGGACTGAGGGGTTATAGTGAGTGTGTAATGAAAATGGGTGGATGGAGAAGGGGGCATCTTGTTCTACCTTATTCTGCTCAAAGAAATAGCTTTTCATTAAAAAAAAATAATTTGTATATACTGGTTATACTTCTTCCTATGTAATCAAATGATGCAGCAGTATATGTCAGAATGAGAATGAAATTAAAGCATTTTTTATTTTTAATTAATGGCCCACCATTCTCAGATGACATCACAAAAGCACACAAAGAGGGTCTTATCAGCCATTTTCGGTCCCGTAGGAACGAGGAGTGATTTGACATGAGCACAAGGTAATGGTTTGCGTGTGTGAAGACATCATTCAATGAACGAGACACAAGGGACATTTGAACAAGTAGATATGAAATGCCAGGGTCGTGCGTCTTAAATCTCCGACATGGCAACTGCAGTATCCTAGCAAATAGGGGGAAAGTCCAAATATATATAAAAACAAAAAAAAGTTTTTTAAATGAGCTGTTTTGGGTATTTCGTTTCCCAAACAGGCACTTTAAAAAAACACAAATAGTGGATTTTGCCCACGCATACAATCCTCCTAAAACAGAAAAAAATAACGCTGCTGAAGCATTTCCTGAATGCAATTGCGTGGGAAAAGGAATATAAAGGCATCTCAAAATATCCCGTTGTGGTGTCTTTCGAATACAAGGGAATAAAAGGGGAACAAAGGGAAACAAAATGGTCGTTAGAGATGGCCCAGCTGCATTAAAAATAAAACAACAAAAAAAAAACGTGTTGTATAATTTTAAGTGGTTTCTGGCCAATTTCAAGTAAAGTTGCAAAGTTTATGGGCATTTGGGGTGGAATAGACAAGCTACACAAAAGCAAATGCACTATCCGACCTTAGAAGCCACAAAGTCTACTCCGAACATGCTTGTGCCAGGGTGCGGATGGCTGTTTACATAAAGGAGATCAATATATAAAGCCAAGTGTACGATTTGTTCGTCAGGTCTGTGTTATGGCAGGAATGTCTGACTGTTTGTCTTTAGTTTCAGCAAAACAAGTCTGTTCTGCAGAGAGATGCAGGTTTTCTGGACAAACTTAACATGGTTTTCTAGCAGGTGGAGGTCAGGATTATAAAGGAGTTTGTCAGGTTGAGGGGGCAAGCAGGTTTACTTCGTAGACATTCTTTCACCTTGCTGTAGATGAAGAACTTCTACATCTACCTGCATGTAGAAAAGGACAAGAAGGGTTACATTATATCACGAGGTATATTACAACATATGTACAGTATTTGGTTAAGTTTTAAACAATGAGCACATCCCATTAAAATATTCTTCCATGTTATTACCAGCTTCAATCAAAATATGAATCATTCAAATTGCGTTCAGTCTTGTCTGTTTCAAGGAAGTCCATCCATGCGGCCCTATGAAGGGTCGTTCGGCTCACAAGGTGTTTCCCATCTGTTCTTTCAGATGTCATTGTTGTTAGTCCCTATAATGTCTGTTCCAGCACATCTCACAGATCCTACCACCACACTTAAACAACGCGTAACTAAACTTGTCACTCCCCTTAGCCAGTTTCCCCATTTGGAGGTTCTCAGATACCCATTCTCCAAACCATGTGACGCTGTACATTGACCACACTGACGAAAGGCTTGTGTACAGCTGAAAGCCGATAAGATTATGTTAATTGCCGTGGGAAGCTATGTTTTGAGCGTTTGCCCTCAGTTAGAACAAAGGCCAATTTCCAATAATGACCACTGAACCGAAAAGCACTCAGGCTTAAGCTATGATATACTGTAACTGATTGAGAATATCACAAAGCTATCAAAAACTATTAGCACATGTTCCAGTAAGGGTCTGAGCCATCTTTAAGGCAGAGGCAAGGTCTAAATAATTATGAAATGGTGCACAACAATGCTTGGTATGAATTCTCAATAAAATTGTGTCCCATAACTTTTGGTAAGCTTGGGTACAAAGAGCGTGAGGCTAAACTAGAGTTAAAACAGACCAATAAACAAACTAAAAAGGATTTAATAGACAGGCACTATGAATTAGCAGATTGAATAAGATAACTGGATGATTTTCGATAGGTCAGAAAGCATACTCCATTATCAGGGAACAACCCAACAGAAATGTTCCATTTCAACCCTCAAAACACAGACAAAAGTATTATTCCATATATGTGCAGAATGGTGAAGATGCTGACACTTCACAGAAAAGAAATGCAGTTTAAAATGCTAAATGACCTAAAACACCTTTTCCTTTCTCTAGCTGTCATTGTGTGAAAGGTGGAAGCATGTTGATAAATAGACTACTGACAGAGTTGTAATGAAGAATCAGCAAGTCTAATACTTCTTGGGAAGAAACAGCAATCATAACAAAATATTTTCAATTGCAGAGTATCAAGAATTATAATTATCGGACAAGTTATTCCATCTCTAATTGGTGAAACATAATACATCCAACTACTCTTTAAGCTGTCTTGCCTGGTTTGGAATTTTGACCAACCTATATATTGTCACCCTGGTGTTTGCATTTAGGGGATGCAGTAATATGTGCGCCATCCATTGTCCATCGGAAGGAGGTGAAGCCGGATGACCCATCTGCCAAAACGGGTCGTAAGTGAATGCGAAAGATCCCTCAGTATCTTTTGAAAAGAGGAAATGAGTTATCCCCAGCACCCTGACCAAATTACAAATTTCTGCCCTGTTGACTGCTGGGAAGGTAAAGGCAAACTACCCAGCATAACTCTTGCCAAAAGACTGCTTTGGCAGCACCGATGCTCCGTCAAGAGTATGATATATTGATGATGATTATGTAAAGTGGAAGGGTTTGCAGTTGGCTCAACCAGGTGAACCTCTGCACTGTAATCATGTGATTGCAGGTTTATATCCTGATCCTGATGAGTAGATTTGGCAAGACTCTCAGAGTATTCCTCTCCACGTGGTTGCTTTACAGCATAACTCTGTTTTGGAGTGTATGGTCACCTTTTTGGAGCTCATCCTCAATTTGTTAACATGGACACAGGCTTCAAATGACATTCAAGTCTGGATGTCCAAGTATTTGCACGTAAAGTTTGAAATAGCATGGCAAAACCAAAATTAAAACTTTTTGAAATAAGATGTATAAAGATTCTGAATACAATTGTGGAATTTTGATTTGTTTCTTTTTTATAGTGATCTCAAGTTAATAAAGGTGTTTGTACTTGTGCACTGGATGACTGACAGGAGGAGACATTGATGCAATTTTACTTGAATTGTAAAGACCTTACTAGACAATGTAAAAATCACAGAATATGGAACTTGAACCGAAGATCATGAATAATGTGCTCAAATCGGAATGTCAAATGGGTTCATGATCAGAATATGATGAACTTTGGCATTACAAACTAAGAACAAATCCTTATGGATGGGTTAATTCCCCCAGAATTAGATAGGTTAATTCCAACAGAATTACGGATGGGTGACTTGGAATACCACCCTCACTCAGAGCGATGCCACACGATACACATTTACATAAGAGAGAATTGTGGTGCCTCCATCCCCTGGGCTATACATTTTCAATTTTCACTAAAGCCCTCACACGCACACCCCAAGTACAACCACCAGTTTTCAACTCATTCCTTCCAATGGTTGAGGAGTGCATAGAAGTCAAACAAATACAAACAATCACACAGACCAACAAATATATAAGCACACAAACAAACAATCACACAGACAATCACACAAACAAACACACACAAATAAACAACCACAGAAACAAACAAGCAGACAAACACACAAACAATGACAGACAAACAAGCACACAGACAAACAATTTACTTTTTCAATTTACAGAAAATGTTCATTTCAAAATAATGACCAATTTTTTTTTCCCAAATAGTTTTTTGGTTTTCTGTAGTTATGTAAACTTACTCTTGGAAATCTAAACAAATGTCACCCCTTTGACTCAAGACCGATATTTGTGTTTTTCTCTGCTGGAATAGCAAACCCATTAAAACACCAGTAAAAGAGCAATCAGAGATTGCAGCCCTTCACCAGGACTTGTTTTGTGTGGAGTTTGTGTACTGTTGTGTTACATAATTAATAATAGACATAAATGTGGTATTGGGAGTTGCATGAATATTATGAATGCATGATGAGCTGGAACTGACGCGGCGGAACCGAAAGTGATGTCAGCGGGCTGTGGAGTGAGTGGAAGAGGTGAGAGCCACCATTAAACGGTTGAGCCAAAGGACTTACGTGTGGGCTGACTTTACTACACAACCAATTGGCGACGAGGATGGTTCACATTGGTCTTACACCACTTGATGCATTCTTACGGAGTCCGGGTGAGCCTTCGATACCTTTCACCTCATGGATGCGCATGTTCGAGAACTTCATGCTGGCGGTAAATGGCGATGCACTTTCTGATGCAAGGAAGCGCGCATTACTTATACACTGCCTAGGAACTGAAGGGCAGTGTTTATTCTATACCCTCCCAGTTGATGGGGACACGTACTCTGCTGCTGTCGGTGCATTAACAACCTTTTTCATGCCAAAGGTGAACGTTGTTTTCGAACGATACAAGTTTCACCAACGAGCACAGATTCACCAACGTGAATCGACTGCTCAGTTTGTTGCTGCTTTACGTGAGATTGCGGTTAATCACAAGTTTAGTGACCTCTCTGATGAAATGATACGAGATCAGCTCATACACGTGAACGGTTGCTTTTGGAACCAGAGCTTACACTGCAGAAAGCCCTCATAATGGCAGGACAAATCGAATCAGCCATGGCGGAAACAAAAACGATGACATGCGGCACGTCGACGTCCTTTCAGGATGTAAATACAATACTAGCACGTACCAGTGTGGGGGAAATACAGACGTGACCCCATCCACTGGGACACATCAAATGAACCTGCAAACCCAAAATTTTCACAAGCTCGACAGGTACGCCATGAGAGTACTTGTTATCATTGTGGATCTGCAACGCACTTCGCCAATTACCCCAGATGTCCTGCAAAACGTGAATTGCAGGCAGTGTGGCAAAAGTGGACATTTTGTTAAAGTATATTGCAGTAAAGATCACAAATACCAAGTGTGGGAAGTGACTGTGCCAGATGTGACTGTTTTAAGCATAAACACACAAGTCTCTGAACAAATTAGAGGGAACCTATTTTGTGATGTTCGTCTTTGCACACCAGATGGACAGCCATGCGCAGCTAAATTGCTGGTGGACACAGGTTCAGTCGTTTCTATACTCCAGAGTCTACCTACCTGGAGCATTTCAAGAATGCACTTCTTACAGAACCAAAATTTACACTTGTGACTTACCTAAAAAAAACGATCACTGTAGTTGTTGTCTTCAAGTACAGGTTTGACACAACCATGTTTCTGTGCCTGCTGATTTCTTAATTGTGCCTTCTGGAACACCTATTACTCGGCATGGACCTCTTCACTGCTCTCGGACTGAATATTGTTAATGGATGTGTTACTCCTGCATTGGTGCTAAGTACTTCTGTGCATCAAATATCAGCTTGGCAGACATCTAATCCTAACATCACTGGAACTCTAGGCTATGCAAAAGGATTTGTACACAGAGCGAAGATCAGGCCCAATGTGGTACCAATCCATCAGAAGCTTCGCCGTTTACCTTTTGCTGTCCGTGATGCTGTCTCGCAAGTAGTGAAAACGCTTGAAGAAGCGGGTATCATTGAGAGAAGTGACTCTTCCGAAAGGGTTCCACCTTTACAACCAGTTCCACTCCCTAATGCTGCTTGGGAAAAGCTTGCCATCGATATAGTGGGACTACTTGATAGGCCAAACGGACCGTCGCTATGCCATTACCTCAATTGATTACTTCAACAATGGCCAAAAGTAGCCTTTACATCCCAAGTAACATCTGCTGCAGTTATCAAAGTTCCTGACTACAGTATTCAGTCGTAAGGAAATCCGTGGGAACTTATCTCTGACAATGGATCTCAGTTTGCTTCAACTGAGTTTGAAACATTCCTGCAGGAAAGAAACATCAAACACTGCCTTTAGTGCCTATATATTACCCACAAGCCAATGGGAAGATAGAACGATTCAACAGAGTGTTTAAGGACTGTTTTCATCCTGTAAATCTCGAAGGCCCTGGAATTCTATTCGTAGCAGACTTCTTGCAAACGTATCGAGCTACAAGACATGCACAAACTCATCAGACCCCTTGCTGAACTTCTACATGGACGTACATTGCACACCAAGTTGCACATTGGGGATCGTCAAATCGGCGTACCTGCTGCAAGACTCGATGATGTGAGATGCTGTGTTCAACATAAACAAGAGAAGTATAAACAATACACAGACAAGTGTTGGAGAGTGAAACCTTCCACCTTCCAATGTGGTTCTTTCGTGCGAGTTCGGAAACCTGGACTTCACCAGAAAGGACAAAACAAGTTTACCTAACCCCTCAAGATCAGTGAACAGAGAAGTCCTGCTACCTACAGACTCTGTGATGGGAAAGTGTGGAATGCAATTCATCTAGCACCTGCAATTCAGACCTCAAATGGACTCTCTGCTAGAAGTACGACAGGTTCTGAGGACGAAATGGAACATCGTCCTGCCCAACAAATGCCTCCACAAGTTTTAACCCAGGTGTTCGTCATGGGACGAGATATCGTAAAGCCCCTGAATGGACCAAGGACTTTGTCATGTGACATGCTTACTATTTTGTTCATCACCAATTGTTATTTTCACGAAAAAATGAATGTGGTATTGGGAGTTACATGAATGTTGATGAATGCATGATGAGCCGGAACTGACGAGGCAGAACCGAGAGTGACGTCAGTGGGCTGTCGAGTGAGTGGAGGAGGTGAGAGCCGCCATTAAACGGTTGGGCCAAAGGACTTACGTGTTGGCTGATTTTATTACACAACAATAACGAAAACTGCCACTTTATAACTTGTGGCAGTGACAACCGGGTATCAAGATGTCCCGCTTTGATGCAACCCCGGTTTGATCGGTCACCTCACCCTGACCCATGACGTGTTTTTTTTATTGTTTTTCAATTGAATTTAGAATGGGATTAAAATAAATTAATTTCAAATCAAATGAAAGACAAAATAGGTACAGTCTGCATTGGAGTTATCAGAAGGAACCCGAAGAATTAAAAAGCAAAGATGAAGTCACCAGAAGGAACCTGGATAGGATTTAGGTTTCAGCTGCTACTCCTCGACCCTCAAACCCATCCAAGCACAGCCAAGTGAGCCTTATTAAAAAAGGGGGGAAAAAGAACCCATATTCAAAAAATTAAATTAATCTAGCTGCCAGACCATGCGTCCAATCAGGTTGAAATTTAAAACATACATTCCCCATCACTACGAAATCACAATTGTGAAGTTTTACATCAATTGATAAAGCAGCTCAAGATAAATAATTTTTTAAAGATTTTCGCCCAATTCAATATGGCTGCTAGACCATGTGACATAAACTATTCGTGAATACACTGGTATCCCCAAGGCTTGGAGAACATTTGTGTGGTTTCCCCTCAATCTGTCCAGCCGTTCCGGAGAAGAAGATTTTTTTTTTATAGGTTTGAGGGTAAATCCAATATGGCTGCTAAACCATGTGACCTATGACATCATATATGTGAACGTTTTGTTCCTCATGGATAGATGGTCATACACTAAAGTTTTGCCTCGATCTGTTCAGCCGTTTCAGAGAAGAATATTTTTGGTTAAAAAAACACAACAGTATGGCTGCTGAATCACGTGACCGATGATGTCATCAATTTTTTTTCTGTGGACCAATTTATCCCAAGATGACCCTCAAAAATTTTACACTGATCAGATGAAGCATTCTACATATGCAATTATGACATCATAACGAAAGCACCTATGACGTCATAAAAAAAACCACATTCCCCGTGAGGAGCACTTGCCATGTCCCAAGTTTCAATTTTTTCCTTGGTGCGGTTTCAGAGATGCAGAGGTCGAAACTTTTTTTCCATTTTTCCGACATGGCTACTACACCACGTGACCTATGACGTCATAATTATCATTAAAACATTCTACATGACTCGTCGCTCCTCTGGTGAAAATTTCGTCAATCCGACAAGCTGTTGCGGAGAAAAACACTAAAGTTCTGTGCAGACAAACAAACAAACAAACGGACCCAAATGCAATACCGTTTCCTCCGGCGAAGGTAAAAATGGCTGGTTTGATAAATAGTATACTTATTTTACCAACTATAAACACCTAGTCCCTTGAGAAGCAGTCTGGGTGTGGGGGATAGTGGGGGAGATAGGGCAAATATATTTTGTGCTCAGCTAATAACCCCCATGTCTACAGCAGGTAGACAGGTAAACCACTTGCAGTGTGGCATGTGTACAGGAAAAAAAATCGTAAGTCGTCTTCTCCTCCTGCCCTCCCCTTGCAGTGGCAAGGGGGAGATTTGGGGGGGGGGCTCTGACCTGACCCTTGGTACAACCAACACGTATGCAAAATTTGGACATCGGGCCAGCCCTGTTTTTTCTCTGATTTTCAGATGGACATACACACATAAATACTGTCGTGTCCAGTAGGTTAGCCCCTACCTGGACAGATTGCCAAATTATTTCCCTTGAAGGCTAACAGCCAAGATTCTCAGAGATTACGGTGCGAGTGGGAAAGAAACAGCTCGGCTTTTCACCAGGACGGTAGCACACGGGACGGAGCAGACGGAAGCACAGTACAAGGAGGTTTATCTCGAACCCACTACAGATAGACAGACACAATCAACTTCATTAAATTTTGGGTTTAATGAAAATAAATCAAATATTTACAATGGTAGTAATTCAAAATGGGATAATAATGAAACGTGAGGTCAATTAAATCTAATTTCGAGGTGCCTCCACACAGACTTAAATCCAGACAGGGGGTAGAATAATTTAAAGAAAAATCCCTCCTTTATTTCGGCACTTTGCTTCGGGTCCAGAAGTGATCTTTTATGAGCTTTGGGGTCGAACCGCGTTGTCCTGCATGGGAAAATGTGCCAAAATGGTGCCTCGCCACTCTCTGGGTGGGCAAACGTACAGGAGGCAACTGGGGGCGGTGACACTCAACGCCAAGGCTCAAAAACAGCCATGCACCTTTCGTCAATCGCCCTCGCCGATGCCGCTGCTCTGAAAAACGGCGCTGTCTCTTTCCCCGATGGCACAACACGAGGCTTCGAGGCTGGTCTCACACAATCCAGCCTAACAGTCAATGGCCAATGTCTTGCTCCATCACGCAAGCCAACTTGCCTCAGCACGAACACAAGAATCGTGTCGTCTTCTTCACCGTGTCGAGGGAAAGCCAGCCATAATGCCCTTCTCTTTCAACCGCCGATCCTGCCTCTCTTGCCCCTGTCCCGCACACTCCTTCTGTTCCAACGATGAACCTCACTCCCTGCCATCTTGTTGCCCAACTGAGACTCTCTGATTTCTCACTCTCATCCACTCTGACGTCACGCCCATCAATCATGCATTCTGGGGGCGTGGTTTGTTAGTTGTCATCCCTGGAGGCAGAGCTTTCTGACTGCTTGGACGTGCAGCTCGGTTGTTGTTGTTTTAAGAATGTGATCTATTTTTATCGCCATAGGAATACAATACATACAAAATACAAAATACAAAAATACGAAATACAAATATTGAAATATACAAAATACAAAAACATAGGAAAAGGTCACAGGGGGCAATTACATACTGGGAGAAATTATCCTTAAACCCTATTTAATTTAACAAAGCACCACCCACCCCCCCCCCCCTGTGTGGTAACACGTAACACTTAAGCTCACAGTTTCCATACTTAATTTACATCAAGATGTCTCCTACACCCACGGACCAAGCCACTCCATACAATTCTATCTGTCCTATGAAATTCCTCCATCTACCCCACAAACATAACAATACATACATAATACTTACATACGTACGTACATACAAACATACAAAGAGAATTGCTTTATTTACACAAGCAAATACAACCCGTCGCTTCGCTGACGGGGGTGTGAAGGGGAGGGGTGGAGAAAGAGAAAGGGAGAGAGAGGGGGAGGGAGGCAGAAGAGGACGGAGGGAAGGGAGGGGCTGGGAGGAAGAAGGAGGGAGCGAAGAGTGGGTGAAGAAGATGAAGCTAGGCAGGGGAGAGGAGCGAGGAATGGGGGTGGAGTTGGGGAGAGAAACGCCTCACAAAATGTTGCTATTACACTGCGGTAGGGTGTGTGCGTGTGTGGGAGAGAGATGAGAGAGAGAGAGGAGGAGAGAGAGAGAGAGAGAGAAGAGAGAGAGGAGAGAGAGAGAGAAGAAGATGTGGGAGCAGAGTGCTACATTTTATTCGGAAGGTGGAGTGAGGAGGGGACAGACAGAGAGAGTGGGGTGGGGTGGGAGGAGGAAAAAAAACAGAGATAGGTGAGGGGGAGGTGGTGTAGTAAAGAGAGTGAGTGATATGTTATGTGTAATGACTGAACACAAAAAAAAACCACAAACCTTTGAGAATAGAAAACTTCACACCTTGGTCCATGAATCGTGACCCCTGACCAAAATGAAGTGGATACTTCAAGCACACCCTGGAGGACTTCATTCCACATTCTGAAACCCGCATATGTAGATACCAATCAACGACACACAAACAACACACACACACACACACAGACACACACACACACACACAACACACACACACACGGAGATGGATACTTTGAGATGTGGTAGGTCTATGTTTCATCTCCTGAAACCTACCCACATGTGGAGATAGCAGACAACAGCAACTGCACGTACACACACACACACACACACACACACACACACACACACACACACACACACACACACAAACACACACTCATACAGAGGTGGATACTTTGAGACCTGGGAGGGCTCCATTCCACTTTCTGAAACCCCTATATGGTGATATCAACCAACGACCAATTAATCAATAACACACACACACACACACACCACACACACACACACACACACACACACACACACACACACACACACACAAACACACACCATACGAGGTGGATACTTTGAGACCTGGAGGGCTCCATTCCACTTTCTGAAACCCCTATATGGTGATATCAACCAATGACCAATATAATCAATAACACACACACACACACACACACACACACACCACACACACACAACACACACGTGCCAATGCCATGGTGGTAACAGTTTATGTACATACACACATGTGCAAATGTACACACACGTCAAATGTACACACACATCAAGTAAATAATAAATATACCATCAGAGATGGGGAATCCCCCGCCATTGAATGAAAAAGGTCATACATATTCCAGATAATGAGGAGGTGAATTGGAAATAAGACACCATTTGGTCATCATCTCGAAAAGTTCCCCCGGGGTGAGGAACGTAGTAACCAAAAATAATTGAAATCAGATAAGCGGTTTTCCATTTATTACAAAAAACATTTTTTTCAAGATGGCCGCCCCAGTCGCCATCTTGGATCCGGCCACGCCAAAATCAATAGGGTTCTTCCTTTTCAGGTGGTACATGTGTGACCCAAATTTCAAATCGATATGGCGAACAGTTTATGAGTTATCGCACTCACAGCTATAAATGTTGACGCCCGACGGCCGCGACGGACAGACAGCCGGACGACCTGGGTGACAACAATATCCCCCTTCCGCCACGTGGCGGGGGATAAAAATGACAAACACAAACGATTTTCTTTGAAACAGCATTCTTTGAGAGACGATTAAAGTTAAATTGGGTAATTAGCGAAATACAATTCAAAAAAGTATCAATCCACAGAACACAAAATGTCGACCTGTACTTCATGCCTGCACAGCAGGAACAAACATGGCGAACACCTGGTCGGATGGACCTTATTGTTTGTTTTTAAGATGTATCGATGTCGAAGTTAGAGGTGGATTACAAATATAGATCACACAAAGCGATCCTTGCACATTTTCAGTGGATAAGACACCTCGCGAGGAACCCACCGCAAGGCACCGCGGGACCCAACAAAGGCGGAAAGGTACGTCTAATCGATGTGAGATTGAAAGCACATGCACTTTTTCCCGAAACGAAAATCCAAGCAGCTTGGAGAGCGCTTGCGAAGTGGCTTACACATTCAAGCAAGCACTCCAACGAAACGGTCGACATCAAAATGGCTCCCTTGGCACGCTATTGGCAATCACTGAACCGTCATATTAAACATACAACTCCCGGAGACGTCTGAAATGTCACATATGTTCGAATTGGACAAAGGAACACTTTTCTTGGAGTCTGAACTACTTGTAAGTTCGATTCTGGAGCTTAAATTTTGTAATTATTTTTTAGTTTAAGAGATACTTGTGGCGAACGCGTTTGTGGAAATGAAACAAAACAATGAACGCTGACGTCTCCAGGTGTTTGTAAGCATTGCAATGTACCCAGCGATCCGTAGCTATGATGAACAGCTTGTTCCAAGTTGCGGCCTGTTCCAAGTCTGGGTAAGGTTGAGCAGGTCAAAAAACATGGCGGCTTCAGAACCCAGCAAGGTTACCGAGGAAACGCCTTCAGACCCCAGACAGCGAGGTGGCCGAGGATCGCCTGATGAAGGATATAATTAAATAAGGCCGTTAATTATCTTTAAAAGAGGTGTTTTAATTAACCCAAACACCCAATTTTCACTCTTGCACTTCCTTGGAGTTTTCTTAGTATGCATGCAAAGTTTCAAGCTGTTTGGTTTTATAGTTTTGGAATTACGGAGGAGACACACACACACGCTGACACACACACATTGCCTTTTATTTGCGTAATAAGATAGTTGGATAATGAAAAATTGGTTAAATACTATACAATATTTTCTATGCACTAAATATGAATTTTATTACAAAAGAGTTATAAATGACAACTCCTGTTCCTAATGTTGAACTCACCAAACCCCTCTTCCTCATCATCATCATTAGACTGACCATACTCTTGACAGATTGTGAGTATCAGTGCTGCTGAGGCGGTCTCTCGGCAAGGGCTACACAGGGTGGTTTGGCCTTGCCTTCCCAGCAGTCAATCAAGGAAAGATGTGTGTTCAGGGTGATGGTGATAACTCACCTTCTCTTTGCAAAATACACTGAGGGATCTCGAAAATCCACCAATGACCAGTACTGACAGATGGGTCCTCCGATGGCTTAACATCCATTCGATGAACGATGCACACACATTGACGTCTCGCCATGCAGTTTATATATGGGTCTAGATTTGAACCCAGGCTAGACAGCTCCAAAGTGAGTGGGCATACCTCGAAGCTATCCTGCCAAAGGGCTCTTCCTCTACAAAATTCTTCAAAAGATTTTGAATAACCATGGACTAGATAATTCAAGTATTCATTGGTTTTAACTAGATTCTCTTTATGAGAGTAGAAATGACAGTTAAGAGTGGTTACAAACCAAAGTTCTGATGATGCAAATGCCATACTTTATGCACATGGATCATTTACAACCCACGCTGAAGACTAGGATGCATGACTTACCATTGTGAATGTTACAAAGCAAAGATTTATGTTCACAAGCAGATTATTCCCAACTAAACAAAAGTTTCAGCCAAATAAGAAGTTTTTGCGGCCTTGAAACTGTACCACCAAGGATGGTGAAGGAACAAGAAACAACGAATACATTTATGTTGAATGAATATTCGACGACCTTTTATTATGGGTTTGATTTTTGCACGTTAGGAAAATTGATTTGATATATTTACTGAATTTACATCTTGAGTGAAAGAAGAAGAATTTTTTACTGATTTATTAAAACAAATCACCATGGATGTTAATTTTTCGCTCACCGAGAACGGAGTTCCAGGGAGCTAATGGGATGGCGCGTCGTCCGTGCGTCCGCAAATACTTTCAACTTCTTCTCTGAAACGACACATACAATTTTGATGAAACTTTACCACAACTATCATCACCCTGTATGTACCAAAGTTTGTTTATGGCTTTAAAAAAAAGTAGGGTTCTGAGGGTGTCTATGGGAGTCAGGTCAGTGTCAGGTCAGGTCAGAAACATGCTGTCAATCTGTGACTTGCTACAGATACCATGTAAACTTGCATTAACCTGTTCCATGGTCGGGTTGTCGGCGACTAAACATTCTCCCCCACCAAGTTTCTTGGTGAGGAGGGTGTATGATATGGACAGCCAGCAGGATGAAGAACAAAACCTGTCAAAGGGCGGAGGAACTCCTTGTGAGCCAATGGCCATCCATATCTAGTGCCCAACTGTGTCTGCGGACCTCCTCTTGCAGTTGGGTTACTTCTTATTAGGAGATTGGTGGCAGGATTTGCATTCCGGCCACTGTAAAACCCTTCATTCTGCAAAACATTCTAAAATCATTTAAAAAAATCTGAAAACCCACTCCGTGGGAGTACATCATTTGCAG
>CM068957.1:126947570-126957780 GCA_035128595.1 Eptatretus atami
TTTAAATTTGAGTTATTTTGGATATATATATCATCATGAAACTGATCAAATACAATTTTTTGATCAGCTTCATCATGATCAAATACATGAAGCATATTTTGACATTTTTGTTGTCGGTGGCAATAGTAACAATTGTATGAAGCTGTCTATATGTTAGAGGTAGTTGGAGATTGGTAGTTTGGGTTGGTGTGATTAGCGGAATAGCCCATCCACTGCACAGCAGCACATGGGATTTTACAATCAATTATTTCTGTCTGTGTGTCGGTCTGTGTGTCTGTCCGAGCTGTAACATTTTTTTACCATTTGAGCTTTTGTCTTCAAATTTTCAACAAAGCTTTATTACAAGAATATAGAGAAGCCAAATTAAGAATTTGGTCAAAAGGTTAAAGGTACCATTGGTATATCGGACTTCTTCTTCTGCTTTGCATTTTCAGATACTTTCTAGTTGTGTATTTTATTTGTTGTGGGATTGAGATGGAAAAATGTCAAAAGATGTCTTGATGGTGATCCGAAAAAGGATTGTGCTGTTGTATTGTGATGTCATTCCTACCTTGTCATTTCTTCCTACCTTGTTTGGTTGTTTTTTTGGACATAGTAGGTCTCCGTTCCGCCTTTTAAAATCCACCCACGTGTGGAAATAGCAGCCAACGAACAACAGCGGTGTGTTCAGTTCCCAAGGAGCTAGCAAGCGCTTGCCAAGCCAGCCATTCCTTATCAACGGTTTTGTAACATGAGCAGGACTCCAGCATTAGACTGTCTGGTGAACCGGAAGTGTATTCCCTGGTCCCTTGGGTCAACCACCACAACTAACAACAACACTGTAGTTGTTTCTGAATTGCAGGCACTTCAAACATACATTACATCTTCCCCTTCAAGAAGGAAAAGAGCAGTGACCAAGTTATTGTTATATGAGAAAATAGTACGGAACGCAAACCAATGCAGTAAGAGAAATAGAAGCTTAGTTCATAAACAAAATGGAAGCATAAAAAAATGGAAGCATTGATCACTTGCAAAGTCCAACTCGCAGCACACAAACATCCAAACTTTGTAAGGGCAACATTTACAGTTCATCACAAGTTGTCTGTCTGGTCGACGACTGATACTACGACTTTGAGTATGAGCTACGCACGGGGTAACTGAGTGAGCTGTAGAGACTGGTGGAGTGACTTCTATGCCTGGCTCACAAAGATCTACAGAAGGTGCAGTGTCATAAGATGGACGCTTCAAGTCTGACGAACGGGTTGAGCCATCATGGACCTCACTGGTAGCGTTATCAGCATCAACGAAAGACCAACCGAGGGCAGCACTCTGGCTACACTGGTGCTCTTCGGTCAATGTCGACAGTTATGGCGATAAGTTTCACCAGTTTCTCAGGACCGAACAACATACGAACATGGCTCGGAGTGCTGCTTCACAATCCCAGCTGGTATTCACCGCTTGGAACTGCATGAGGCTCCATTCTAACTTCATCATCCGGATGTAATAGTGGAAGATCTTTGAGCATGTGATGATCATGGTATAACTTCTGTTTTGCTTTTTTCAGGTCGAAGTGTCTTTACACAGCCTTATAGACGTAAGCCAGAGGCAGCAGAAGACCCTGGGTAATGGGAAGGGTATTCCTTGGAAGTCTTCCCATCAGTAATTGAACCAGCAATAGGTGAATGCCTTCCAATGGCGTTGCGATAATCCAGCATGATCAGGTACTTGTCTGTAGATTTTCGCCAGAATCATTTGATAGTTTGTACAGCCCTCTCAACTTCTTTATTTGAGAGTGGATATCTGGGACCAGACATTCTAAGAATGATTCCGTGATCTTTGCAGAATTTCTCACAAATTGTGAGTTGTACATAGTCCCATTATATCGCTCCGTAGTGTCTCCGGTAGATCATGTTGACTGAACTGTGCATTCAGTTGCTCAAGAGTTGCACTGCAGCGTAAATCCTTCACTTTGTCTACCTCAATGAATATGGAGTAATAGGCGACTGTTATCAGGTATGTCTCAGCATCAAAGTGGAACAAGTCTGTCCCAATTTTACTCCAAGGTAGATTTGGTGTAGGAGTCAGTTTTAGGGTCTCAGCAGGCAGGCGATTTTGATAGTCTGCACACTTGGAACAGTTCTGATCAGTTTGCTCTATGGCCGCATTCATATCAGGTCAATATAAAACCTCCCTAGCTCGTTGTTTGCACTTGACTATTCCGAGATGCGATTCCTGAATCAGGCTCAGCATGTGAGGTCTCAGAGTAGGTGGTACAACAATTTGCATGTCTTTGTATAGGATGCCATCCATAACTGAAAGTTCACTCCGGAAATCTCAGTATGGTCGAAGAGCGAGTGAAACACCTTGCCTGGCATCTGGCCATCTGCCAAGAATCATGGACTGCAACTGGGTGAGTTCTGACTGAGTAGCTTTTTGATGATCAGCATACCTCTCATCAGAGATAAAGATAGAAAGTCCAACATAGAAATATGCTCCAAGTTGTCCAGTTCCAAATGAGTATCTGGCAGGTAGGCTCTAGAAAGGGTATCTGGAAGCCGTATATCCTCCCCTCTTCTGTACTGAACGTTGAGATCATACCATTGCAATCGTAGTAGCATGCTCTGCAATCTCATTGGAGCGAACAGCAGCAGTTTCCTGGTGATCATTTCCAGAGGCTTATAGTCATTGTAGACTGTGACTGTTTTCCCAAAGATAAAACAGTGAAAGTTCTTGCAGGCATGGACCATGGACAGCATCTCCTCTATTTGTGCATACCGTGTCTCCATGAGAGTCTTGGAGCTGTATGTGACAGGTCAGTTGTCTTGGACGAGAACTACACCAAGTCCACTTCGGCTTGCATCACAGTGAGTCTTGACTGGTTTGTCGACATTGAAGTATGCAAGAACATGCAGATGACAGCAAAGTTCCTTCAGTCTCTCAAATGCTCTGGCTTGAGCCGGTTGCCAATGATATTCAACGTCTGATTTTAGCAGCTCTCGGAGTAGAGCTAACTCATCATGAACTTCAATGAACCTTGACAGATATGTGATAAATCCGACGAAACGTCTCACAGCTTTTTTTTATCTGTCCAAGTCGGCATGCTGTGAACTGCCTCTACTTTGGCTGGATCAAGACAGTACATGTCCTACGTACTGTACCAATGACTTGCGGATTTTACACTTCTGCAGATTCAACTTCAGATTGGAGTTTGTTGCTCCTTCTCGATGACTTGTTTCAGGATTCGATAATGCAGCTCCACATCTGGACGAGATACAAGAATGTCATCCATGATCACGAATGCTCCATCTATGGCTTCAATCATCTGGTCCATAATCCTCTGAAAAATTTCAGGTGCACATTTCAGTCCAAAGGGAAGCCAAAGCAACCTATAGCTATCAAACGGTATATTGAAACACATCAGGCAGGATGATTCCTCGTCCAGTTTTATTTGCAGGAAACCTGACAGTGTCAAGCACTGAGAACACCTTGGCTTTAGGTATACTTGCAACGACCTCCTCAACAGTGTGCAAGGGATGGTACTCCCTCTTGATGACTTCATTTAAATCGGATGCATCAAGACAGATTCTCAGTTTGTCATTTCTTAGAGATATCACGATTGAGCTTACCCATTCAGTTTTTTTCGGTAACTTTGGTGATGTATTCATCGGATTCCATCGCCCTCAGTTGGGTTTTGATACGTGGCAAGAGGGAAGCTGGTTGTTCCCGAGAAGTGTGTACTACTCCCTTCCCACCAGATTGCAATTTAATTGTATACATGCCTGGCAGAGTTCCAATAGTTCACACATCGGGATATTCCTTCATCTCAGTAAGAATATCACAGGTGTCCATTTCAGTGCCAACGGAATTGAGTCTGATATTCAGACCCAGAACTTCAGCTGTATCTCTGGATATTATGTTTTCCTGTGGAAGAGCAACCACTTCAAATGTTGTGGTGACTATCTTACCATGGTACTGAATAAGAATCCCACTTCTGACACCATGTAACATAAGCAGGACTCCAGCATTAGGCCGTCCGGTGAACCGGAGTTGTATTCACAGGTCCTTTGGGATGGCCATCACAACAACAACAACAACAACAACAACAACACTATAGTTGCTTCTGAATTGCAGGCACTTCAAACATACATTACAGGTACACACAAAGGCACAGGGTTATGGAAGTATATAGAAACCAAAAAGACACACACACACACACACACACACACACACACACACACACACACACACACACACACACACACACACACACTTCGGCAACGGTTGAGGTTAATTAATGATCATGCTTGAAAATGGAGCATATGAAAGGGAAAGAAACAGAAACATCAAGCATGGAGTAACAACAACATTGAGGAAAAGGTGTATAATGTTATTTATTTATTTATTTATTTTATTCTTTAAGTGATGTTGGGGTCATGGAAGAGCTTGTACATTGTATATCCCTGCAGGACGAGAACATTGCATTTTGTCATCGCAGGTGTACTTTTACGCGAATGATAAAGACCAGTAGACAAGGAATAAATCTACACAGTTACACTGTATTATGGATTTGAAACTGTGATCGTTCACCAGCATCACATGCTCAGGTTGGTGTGATGCAGTCTTTGAAACTTTCCTCCCCAAACGGTGTTCTCCGCGATGCGATGCAATGCAACCTCATGCACATCAAAACGACAGTCTGAAACAGAACTGAGGTCCACTGGGAATCGAACACAGCATCAGAAGCTCAGAGAACGAAATACCCTTTTATTCTCACAACTGCAAGCTCTGTTCAGAGTTATTAATTATCGATTACAAAAGAAAGAAATAAAACAAAAAACAAAAGTTTTTTTTTGCAAATGAAAAAAAACTTCATCAGATAAGGCATTTTCATTTGGGAAGAGGTCGGTTGTACCGGTAGCAGGTAAAGTCAGTGTGCTGTTGCGGACAGTGGATGGCAGCCTAGGAGGGGGGCTGGGGGGGAGGCACCGCATGGTGTGGTGACGGGGTGACTTCACGCTCGCTTCGACATGCAAAGGGAGCGCGACGGGCGTTGTTTTCATTTGCCAAATAACTGTGTTTGTCTCGCCGCGATATCATGGCTCCAAGTCTTCAAACAATTACTGAAAATTTTCGCTTCGGAACATTCATCCGCTGAACCCTGCCTCTGCTTTCTCGTTTGTTTCCCTTATTTATTTATCATTTTTCACTGCTGAAGACACGACAAGGGCGCACGCAGAAACACGTTTGGCTGCCGCAGCCTCTGTCCGCAGATAACGTACGAAGTTTCTTCTGGGGTGAGACTTGAAGAGAGTCATCGGGTGGTGGGGGGGGGGGTATATAGAGAACACAAAAGCTGTAATATAATATATATATATATATATATATATATATTCTGCATAGTTCGTTTTCTAAAATGAAAATGAAACTTTAAGGAAAGTAATACGTCCCTGCACAAATGAAGGATAATAAAAGTCTGTGTTGATACAACCCAGCTATTCCATAAGCCTCCCTGCACAATGTGCATATATTAACCGAATAATAAACTTTTAAAACAAGTTTAACATTTGAAATGGAGAAAACATGAATATTTTCCAAAGTGTATGTGATGCAACTCGTGAAATTCCCAAAATGTGGTTTTATGGCCAGTATCGAGGGTACGGCCTCAATAAGTCAAAGCCTTTCGAATCGCTCATTATTATTGGACTAACTTTAGCCTTGTTTTGAACGTCATCATCAACCTTACACAGAAACACACTTGATGGATGTTCTTAACCCAAGTGAAACGGAAACCAAATGTCATTTGCTTGAAACGACAGAATGACGTCATTGTCATTGATAGTTTTGTGCCATTTAATGACTGTGGGTATGCTGAGGAATAGTTCTGGGACTACACTCACAAGTCATAGTATAAAGCGACGCATCTGTGTTGATGCAACCAAGCTGTTTCAGTGGAAATGTGATTACAAGAAATCAACTGCATTTATATCATGGGCTTGCAGGATGGCCTAGACCCGAAAGGGATGCACACTCACCTCTGAGCCCTCTGGCCTGGATTAGAATCCCAACCAACTTTCCAGTGTCATTCTGGTGTTTCACAGGCAGGATGATTCATCAATGTGTCTGCCGTCCCTCGGATGGACGTTAACCTGGGTGTCCCGTCTGCCAGCATTAGTTGGTGGACGTTAAAGGTCCCACGGTCTCCTCAGCGAAGAGTAGGCGAGCTATCGCCGGCACCATTAACTAATTCCAAATTCGTGGGAATAATTGTGGCCGTGAAAGAAGAATAAGAAACTGCATTTACGTTACATTTGGGCTTTTGCTTTCTGCCCTTTCAACTTCTGTTACTTTCTTATCAAGCTTTCTCTATATTATGTTGTGTCCGAGTTGCTTCGTTTCTTCTGCTCGAACCTGCTGTTTCATTCATTACATTTTTCCTCCCTCATTCTACCAATCCCTCACTCTGCTGGTTCATTTCCCCTCTCGTCAACAGCCCCGAATGACCTGTCTGTCTTCTGCTTTCTTTGCTTTGCTCTATTCCAGTTCCTTCATTTAAAGCTCTCCCTCTCCCTCCTCTCCCTCTCTCTTTCTCTCTCTCTGTCTGTCCTCTCTCCGTCCTTCCCTCTTCCTCAGTTAATCATTGCTTGCCTTCTATCTCCATAAACTCGGGCCTTATCTCCTGCACTCCCCTCCCTCTACCGTCCACTAACCAGCTGGGGAAGCTTTATCAATATCACATGATGCTAACCTTCCAATAGCAGACCCTTTCACTTGGCTTCCCACCCCACTAACACCATTTTATTTCAAGCAGTAAAATGTGAAATTTCATTTTATAACTCTTTCCAAGGGACGCTGCACAGACTTTGAACGCGGTGATAACAAAAGCATCATGGAAGACCTATTTAACGGCCATTGACCAATCCTGGGGCTCGAGTACAAGCTTTTGCTTTTGTTTCCATCGGAGAGTAAACTTATTGGCAAACGGAACCTCCCCCCCCCTTTCCAACGCCTGGAGAGTGACAATGTGTGCTTCACTGCACCGTAATTCTTATCAACAGCTGTCTCAAGGTGAGTCTGTTACCGCAGTCACTACACACAAACACACCCCATAACAGTCATTCCACGTTAACCAGCTACATGACAGTCAGTACACGTCAACAGCCTAAACAACGGCCATTGCACTCTCTAACAACCGCATCAGCCTCCACAACAGTCACAGCACGCTTCAGCCCTCACAAGCGTCATTGTACACTACGATCCACTATAACATTCATTTGACACTCACGAACGACCTACATCACTCATTCAGCACAGATCAACAGCCGTCTCTAGATTTATTACACGTACAGATGTAACAAGTTATTTGACAGCCGTCACAATACACAAACAGACTTAACAATCGTCACAAATCAACACCCTTTATAACAGTTAACACACACACACACACACACACACACACAACAGCAATCACTTCCTCCAACATTTGCCAATAAACATCAAGTGCTCTTGTCCACAACTGCCTTCACGTGGCACAGTAACTGCACTCGCTCAGCCTTTACCACAGTCATAGAATAAACGAATCACGATACGTCGTTGATACGATGCAACTGTGTAAGGAGAGGGAAAGAACCTCAATCACGCTATCCACGGTGACTTTCCAGGATCAATGGATTATGTACTTTCAATAACACAACCCGGTTCTTACCAACTACGGAGTGAAACACTTTGGCAAAACTTCCTCCTTGGCTGAGAAGGTGGGATTCATTGAGGCCGTTAAAGTAGTGCTCGTAGTCGTAGTCGTAGTAGTAGACTTAATAATTTGGGTGGTGTGAAAAGATGCATTCCATAACAGCTTCATTAAACTGTTACTACTACTACTCCTTCTACGACTACTACTACCGACTTCTTTAAGAACCACAATTAATTCCACCTTCTGGTGGGGGGTTGGCTGAGGGGGAAATTTGGCCCAAGTGTTTCACTGTACGGACCTGACGTTCGAATGAAGGCGATTTAGGCAGAGATTTATAAATATGCCCAGGGTGCAGCTGGTGTAACTCTTCTACCCTTCATGAAAAAGACCATGGGATCTTTAATGTCCAAGAAATAATGTGAGCCAACAGGAGACCCAGCTTAATGTGTGATTCCTTTTTGTGGCGGAACTCCCCGCCCATGAAGCTAAGCACCACGGGACGGTGGGTTTAATATCTGGTGGTTTAATACGTGTATGGAATCGAACCCAGACGAGCATCTCAAAGGTAAGTGTGTTACTTTTGTACCATCTTGTTGGACCTTCATTAAGTACATCTATATATATATATATATATCATTATATATATACATATATATATACATATATATTATACATAATATATATATATATACAATTATATACTATAATATACATATACTATACATACATACATACATACATATATACATACACACACATTCATGAATGGATGGAGAGTGGAGAAGAAGTATATATATATATATATATACTATTACTTTTTTCAGCAAGTTTCCTGTATTGTAAATTTATTTTAGCATCCAAAATTGGAGACAATGTGATATTTTAAATTGTCAGTTTGATTTGACATTTCAAAAAACTTGAATCTCTGATATACTGTGTATTTTGTTGAAAATATATATTGAAAAAAAGTGTGTGTGATTATATATAATATATATATAATTATATATATATATATATATTATATATTATATTATATATATATATATTATATATGTATAACAAACTACCCTCTGTGAAAATTTATAAACTTTT
This sequence comes from Eptatretus atami, assembly GCA_035128595.1. Lineage (NCBI taxonomy): Eukaryota > Metazoa > Chordata > Myxini > Myxiniformes > Myxinidae > Eptatretus > Eptatretus atami. The sequence goes on from CM068957.1 coordinate 126,956,329, forward strand.
ACACGGAAAGTCCCTTATTGTCTTTTAAAATCTTATATTGACTGAATGTCCTGGAAGCCGAGAGTCGAGAATGAAGCACATCAATGTTTTGCTCGTATTCTGTAAAGATCAGTTTGTCATTTCAAAACACATATATATATAATATATATATAATATATATATATATATATATGCATATAAATATAAAAATATATATATATATATAATAATCATGAGTAATAGAGATTGACAAAACCCACATATAACAGGAAAACCTTTTACAGTGAAAACTTAGGTCCTACAACTTGGGGAATACCATCGGTATTAAATTTCTGACTGATTTCTGCCACCCTCACTAATCACGTGATAAGTGCATGTCATCCCGACAACAGCTTCAGCACTTCTTGACACTGTGCCCTCAATAAGGAATCAGAATCATGCACATAATATACAGTAGAGACTATATTTGAAGCGTTTGCCACGGGAATACAATTCCTATAACTCTGCTCTTTGTACGTACCATTCGCAAGGAATTGCTCAAACTTTTGCACAATAACTGCATCGCCACCAACGGACAAACCCAATAAAGGCTTTTCCATCCGTACCGTCGGGACTGAGCTAGTTGCTGTAAGTATGTTATTCGAAACGAAGTTCATGTGCAATTCAACCGGTAACGGTATTCAACCGGTAATGCAATTCAACCGGTACGGTGTGTAATCGTAAATCGATTAAACCTATACCGTACTGCATTTACCACTGTAAATTAATGGCTTATTTACTAATGATTGATACGTTCAAATGAATCATTATTTATATGTAAAATATATGTTATATGTTTATATATATATCAGAGACGAGGAAGAAGAGGTAGAGATTATGTAATGCTGTCTATTTACATATGTGAGTCTCCAGATCTATGCGTTTCAAATACGATATGAGGTTCGTAGATTATTGGGTGTGATATATATGTGTCTACCGGTAAATTATTGGAAAAGCTGGAGTCAAATGAAGTCGAACGTCATCCGCTCGGTTATAATCCCTGTAGCACGAACGTCACAAGCGTTGCAGTGTTAGATTTCCGGTTGAATTCCCATATTGGTTCGAACTACACACACACAACAGTTTTTTTATTGTTGTGCCCGCGAGAGACCTTTGCTACAATTCAACTTCCATTTGAGTAGTTTGAAATTCCTCACTCTTCGTTATAATACATGAGAAATGTTACATAGATTCATCATATATAATACTATATATATATAATAATTGATATAGCTATAGATATAGTATTATAATATATATATAGTGAACAAAAGACAATGCGTAATTCATATATTATAACAACATTGTATTTTATAATTCCCACTGTGGAATTATCGCTCGGTATTCTTGGAGATTTGTGTGTTGGATCCATAAATGGGAATTGAATGTCCACGTTACACAATAGGGAGATTGTCGTTCGTGCGCATAACAAGA
>CM068957.1:126974203-126995247 GCA_035128595.1 Eptatretus atami
ATTTTCACAAAATATTTGAAAATGAGGAGCGATGAAGCAAGTGAGTCATACATATATATATAGGCCAGAGATTATACTGGTGCAACAACCAACATCCTTCTCCCTGATTGGTTATACCGAGGTATAATCTGAGCGAGAACAAATGCTATCTTGGGCATATTTTGGGCCACGCCATTTTATATCTCTGGTTGTAGTCTGAGTGGGGCTGGCAGGAAAGCCTAGATGTATGTGCACACACCTCTGAGCTGTTCAGTCTGGGTTTGAATCTCGACCCAGCTATAAACTATTATCCTGGTGTTTGGCAGCAAGGCAATGCATCAATATGTGCGCCATCCTTCGGATGGACGTTCAAGTAGCGACCAGTCTGCCGGCATTAGTTGGTGGATGTAAAAGATCCCACAGTGCTCTTTGTGAAGAGTGAGTGAGTTATTACCGAGGTATTACTACATGGGTGATAGTTTCTGGGGTTGGTGAAGCGCAGGCATGGGGGGCCGAATGGTCTCCTTCTGTGCCAAAGTTCCTTGTGTGTATCCTTGTCTATCCTAAAGAAATTCCAAAATGTATGCCCTGACTGATTGCTGGGAAGACTACCCAGCATAACTCTTGCCCAGAAACTACTTCACCAGCACCAATGCTCTCTAAAGAGCATGGTGTATTAATGTTGTCTGGGTGAGCCCCAGACGAGATTAGGGTTAGGATTAGGATTAGGATTATGTTTATGGTCATGTCATATATACCCAGGGTATAATGTGTCCTTATCCAGACTCTGCTCGGGTATAAACCAGCCAGGGAGAAGGGTTTTGTATGTTGAACTGGTACAGTTTGGAACGTATCTGCAGCAAAGCCAGTTTGCGCTGTTAATCACCAACTTCACTTTGCACAAAGATTTGTCGAGATGGCCTGTTCTGAAAGTTTGCAACGGATGTTTGTAGAGATGACATCACACTCAATCATTTTTGTTTTACTTCAAATAATGTTCTCCTGCTAAAATCCTCGTCTTTGTACCCAGGTGAATCGATTGGAATGTGACCAAACAGATATATTTTGCTTCACATTGAACAATGTGATTACGTGTTTAAACAATTCTCCTTTTCTATTTCTTGAACAACGGTACTAAATGAAAGAGTAACAAGAACGGAACTCGGTAGAGTGCATACCTCCGCCAGGCTGAACAGTTTACATTTTGTGTCCCACTGATAGGTCCGATCTGGATCTGGATCTGAAACAAAATCTAATCGGCTGGTTCTTGTCACCTACCAACGAATTCACCAAGTTTTGTCAGAACCCTTCCACAACTTTTTGAGATTATCGTGTTATATATCATTTTTATATAACATCCTTTTTTATATATATATATTGAGACCTCTCAATGGTGAAGAATAACTTGGAAAATTCTTTTTTTTAAATCAGCTCCCGATCTGGATTCGGATCTTCATCAAAATCGAATCAATTCGTCTTTGCCACACACCCAACCGGTCCACAAAATTTCGTTGAAATTCAGTCATAACTTTTTGAGATATCCTGCTCATATTCAAACAAAGAGGCAGACAGTCCAGCTTTGGTGGCGGCGGTAAATATTATGATAATTATGATTTTGTTTTGATTTTCTTTTTCTTGCTTGTTCTTTCCTCTCAGCTGTGCGAGCTGACAGAATGCGGGGTGGACGGAATAAGTTTGGTCCAATGTACAAGCGTGACCGTGCTCTGAAGCAGCAAAAGAAGGCCTTCATCCGGGCAGCAAGTGGAAACTCCCTGAAGATGGAGGGTGTTAATGAGTCACCAGGTCATACCATACCCATTGGACATTCTGAAGCATTTTCGGGACCTCCAGGTATTTCACCTCTGCCGCTCACATCCTCTCGCTGCACGTACAGCTACGCATCCTCAGACTTTGACCCTCGAGGACATTTTGCAGCACCTTCTATTAACATGACTCCTCATTCAGCTTATGCACCCTATTCTGCTCGAGGAATCAAGGCTGAGCAGGCAGAAGCTTTCCGTGATATGGCGGCCGAGGCCTACTCCGGACTAGTCCCACTGCATGAACGGCACATGGAGCCTTACGGCAGTATCGCAATCTCTCCACCTTACCAAAGCGTCCGCCTTTCTCCTGGCTGCCCAACAATGCCAACCTCACCTAACTACCAGGCAGTCTCAGTCTCCCCCTGCTACCTACCCATTGGGCCTTCACCTGGCTGTCCCTCTGGGGACAGCTCGCCCCCATTATCTCGGGGGCTACCTGAGCCAACTAACATACCACCGCTTGTCACTGAACTTATGCATTGTGAACCCGATGAGCAGACCACAAGAAGTCGAGTGCTCGCTCATCTGCAGCAGGAAGACTGGGCTGTGGTCGGTCCATATGGGCCAAGCCGTGGACGTGCTGGAGTAGGTTCCACTGTCGGAGGCATCGGAGGGCATCCTGATTGTCCATCTATGTTCGCTCTCCTCTGCAAGGTCGCCGACCAGACGCTGTTTACACTTGTCGAGTGGGCAAGGAGTAGTGTGTTCTTTCGAGATCTTAAGGTATGTGGAATTAAGTCATATTCCTTTGCATATACCACCTGCTTAATTGAATCACTAATGTCTTTTTTGTATTTGTTTGACATTGGCTAATTCAAAAATAACCTTCCCTTCCTGAAAGCATAATTTATCAACCGTTGTTTCAATCAGGGATTTCTTTCACAATTTTCATTCTCCACGACGACTGCTGATGTATAAACTCATTTTGAATCCTCATCACGATTTATCATGCCCTTTTGGTTACTGGTATTTGGTAATTCTTTGCAGGGATCTCTCTCTCTTTCTATCTCTGGAATGATGATCGGTTTTGGTCAAGGTTTCTCCCGATTAAATCCACCCCTCCGTGTGAGTGGTTAGCCCACTCGTTTATGCTCATGATATACAGGGACGGTAAAACATTCATTGCTCGTTTTTTCTTTCTTACTTTTCCCTCTTAATGTACTCACTTTCAGACTTTCTATTCCTGTTTCTATTACTTGTTCTCTGCCTGTATCTGAGTTTTTATTTCCCCAAAGGCATTTGTGCTTTGCTACCCTTAATGTCTTAATCATAATAATACAAGTTCCCTTACAAGGAACTCTAACACGGAAGGAGACCATTCGGCCATCAAAGCCTACACGATGGTTGCCAACATATGGTTGTTTGTCCGTGCTCTGTTTTTAAAATGCTGAACGTCAAGCAAGGAAGCAGCACTTACCATTTTTAAAGTATTTGGCATGACTCAGCCAGGGTTCAAACCACCACCCTCCCAGACTCAGAGTAGGCACCCGAACGATTAAGCTACTGAGTTTGTTGATTTTAGCCAGCAATGATATTCTATTTCCATTAGTCATTTGGTTTCATGCTACTAATTATAAGTGTATATGCCTGGTGTTGGTTTAATGGTAAGGGTGGTGGGCTTGGGATCCTAGGATCCTGAGTTCAACTCCCCCTCGGCTGTTGAATTAATACCAGGTGGGGTTGACTCTGCCTGTCATCCTTCCGAGGTCGGCAAAATGAGTGCCAGCTTGCTGGTATACTGTGTCGGAGTGGCGACCCGGCCAGGATTGTGTCCAATAGCCAAGGAGACTGCTTCGGCAGCACCAACGCTCTACACAGAGTATGGTCCCAATGGATGGATGGAATTCTAAGTATGAAACACTCATTATTTATTGGCTTTTGGCCTGATCAGTGTGATAGCCTCATTGTATTGTGGTACAATTTCTCAGTGGTTATAAAGCAAAGGCATCAAGTTCAAAATGATCAAGAAAGACCGGTGCGGATCTAAATAATCATTGCACACATTTCAATTTGGGTCATGGTTTGTGCTACTGGTCCTTGAAGATTTTTTTTCCCCTCCATCTATTCTCTCATGATTTTTAATGGACATCTATTATCTATCAGCAGTGCGCATATCATGTTTTTTTTAAAATATTTTTTTCCCATTCACAAACTTCCTTTCACATCATACTGCACACTCCTCCAAACCAATTCATTTCCAAGCCAAACTCTATTTTTCGAAGATATTCCCAACGGAACTTTCCTCTAAATTCCGGGATGGAAGCCAGTTGATAAATGGATTTCTGCCATTTAGATACGTACAACTTTTCATTTTCTTCAACAACATGATTATGAGAGCGAGCCGAGTCATAAAGTGGTCTTCGTCTAGTGCCAGCAGTGGCACTCTGACAATGGTAGCGAACTTCGACTTTATCTATGCGTGACGCCAGTGAGTGAAGAATTACATTTAGTGATAATAGGATTAATGCGTGCCATTGTTTGTAACATTTGTCAACTTAACACGTCGAAAAGTCCTGCAAGGAAGATACAATGACACCCTCATTTGTTTGGACCAATTGTTTTCCTTTTGTGTTGAGTAATGTAGTCGTGAGTATTTCATATGAAATACTGTACTTCGGGGTGCTATCGATATATTATGTATGCAAAATAGCAGAAGTTTGACCAAACAACTGCTTTCCTTCTCCACTCTCCTGTTCCTAAAAATTCACCCTCTCGACACGTACATAATATGTAGATGTTCCCCTACGGCGGATGCACAAAATATTTTTCGTTGTCGTGCAGCTCACCATGCACGAGCGACTTAACAGCTGCAGTGCTGGTGAGTGCAGAGTCCAAGACCACTCTCTGAAGTGCAATTGCCAAAACCCTCCCGTGCAGGGGTGAGCCAGCAGCTGGACCCCGCAGCTGGAGGTAGAGCCAAGGAAAAGGCTGAACGCTCAGGGTGGGTGATAGCGCAAGCCGGACGTTCAGCTGCTTTGCATGCCCCAACTTCCCGACAGCCCCAACCTCTCTCTCTGTCATCATATCTCTCTCTCCCTCTCTCTCTCTCTCTTCTCTCTCCTCTCCTCTTCTCTCTCTCTCTTTCTCTCTCTCCTCTCTCTCTCTCTCTCTCTCTCTCCTCTCTCATGACAGGTCCAGCCATTCGGAGCAATGTGCGCAACGTTACTGAATCCTTGGGCCTAACAAAGAGTGTACAGGCCGAGGTTTACTCCTTTGGTATCGAATCGTTAAGCCCAAAGCGACACAAACACGAACAATGATCGGTAGGGGGCGCTAGGTGAGGGCAAACTTTGCTCATGTCATCAAGTTAGATGCCAATAACAATATTATTTCAACTACAGGAGAGCTCTGATAATCAACATTCAATGTAGGAAAGATTTGTGCAGACAAAAACTTAAAAAAATAAAAAAATATTCCACATTATCTTTGTGTGTATCAAGGTCGATTAAATCATGATTATAATCTGTGGAATAACTCTTTGTTCACTCCTTTTGTTTACATGAAACATGTCACTCCCAAATACAAGATACAATGCATTACATTATCAGTATGAAAACAAACAATACATTGCTCTGCTTCTTTGTACAGATTAGTGGAATTTTTGGATCAAAGTATAAGTTAGGGATTGGGTTTTAAAAATGTTTTTTTTATCCTGGGCAGCGCTGAGTTATCCCACCCCTCACCACCCCCAGTATGTAATAAATAAATAGTGTCCAAAGCTCAAGCTAAGCAGTGACTATAGTACATGATAATAATGTGAAACAAACAAGATTATTTTATACCAAGTATAGAGTGGGATCCTAAGACTTTTGAGACCACTGTTTATTTTTTTAGCATTGAGCATGAAGGCAATTCATGAGGTCTCATGTAATTGGTGTAAGTGAAGTCTTCACATATATCACGTATATCGTCGGGGAATCTTCACTTATATCACGTATATCTCGGGGGAATCTTCACAAATATCATGTACATGTGAGGGAAATTTTCACACACATCACATACACAGTCATGAGAAGAGGTGCATGCATTCATTCCATGCCTCATTATCTGCCATCACCTTTTGGTGGAGGATCATACCACCAAACTATCATCGAAGGCCAGTTGCTGCTTGGGTATCTCTGTTGAGTGACGGCATTCCGGAGCCACACCGAGCTCACCACGGTGTACAAGATTTTAATACTGAGCTCCACGGTGTATGGCTCCCCACTCTAGACTGGTGATCCTGCTTCCCACTTTTCTCCTTTTGAGGTTGTCAAAATCAAGGGCATCTGTCTCTTTGGAATCCCAAGAAAGGTTGCAGATTCTTCCACAAGCAGTAAGTTGTTGGGCTCTCTATTTCATACAAGCTTTCCTTCTGGTGTTGCTCATTATGACTCCTATCTACCTCTGGCCTACCCGAGTCACCCTCGAGAGGACACATTCCTCAACTGCTCATCGTCCAAAAATTAAGACTGGCTGCCTACCTGCATTCATTCCTCACCTTATTCTCCTGATTTTGGAAATGTCTCACTGTGTCCATTGTCTCGTCCTGCTCACTTCAGTCTTTCAAATGCGCCGTCCATCACTACCTCATCCACTCACTCATGCACTTCCACAATATATTCCACACATGCTGATCTTCACCATCCTTTTCCTCTCTGGGCCATTGCTACTCATTTATATGTTATTGGAGTGGTACCCGGCATTGCCCAGTGCTGTTCTAATCCTGTTGGCATTTTGAAGGAATCAATGCAAAAAATGCAAAAAAAATCCTGACTTTTTCAATCAAATTGTTTTGTATACTTGCTCCAATGCCCTCTGCTAGTTTGTATACTTGCTCCAATGCCCTCTGCTAGTTTGTATACTTGCTGCCCTTTGTCATTTAGCTCCATCATGAGTCTTGACCCTTGGAAAAAAAATCTCAAGGAAAATCTTCGTATATATCAGAGATCTTCACACATATCTCATACGTCTCAGGAAAATATTCACAAATGTATAAGGGGAATCTTCACACACATCACAATATATTTCAGGGAGATGCTCACATCTATATTACAAAGCAGGAGTGTCTGTCCATCCATCCTCGAACTACTCCCTCAGTTTTGGGGCTAGCTCCACCAAACTGTCTTTGGAACCTTTTGGGGTCCCAGCGGATGTCCTAAGTTGGGTGGGAGGTTTCATAAATTTCTCAATACAATAATGATTTTGAGTTTCGATCAGTATGGAACGGCTCTCCATGCCATAATATTCGTGGATTTGGCATTTGCAGTTTCACCATTGGGAGAACATAGAGACATTACTCACCTTACTTATGATGTCATCAGCTGCAGTAAGTTTTTTGCCCAAGTCCTTCACAAACTAGCTGTCCATGATTGACGTTCGACTGAAGGTGTCACAGGAATGTGGAATTTATTGGTTCATGGTTTGGCATTCACCGATTCCGCATTGTGTGTTTGCTTTTGGCCTCGCTCCCGTGCATAGCACGAGTACCTCGCAAGTATATATAACAAAGCAAGACTGTCTGTCTGCCTGTCCCTGAACTACTCCCTCAGTTTTGCGGCTAGCCTCTCCAAAGTTTTTGTGGAACCTTTCGTGGTCCCAGCGGGCGTCCTAAGGTGGGTGGGAGGTTTCATAAATCTCTCAATACAATTATGATTTTGAGTTCCCACCCATACTAAACTGTTCCCTCTCCGCTTGTAAACACATTCATGGGTTCGGCATTAACAGTTTCACCACTTACTAAATGTGGAAACATTCACCGGTTGGGTAATATCTCAATACAATTGTGATTTTGACTTTCCACCCGACCGACGCCACTTTTTCTCCATCCTAAGGTGGGTGGGAGGTTTCATCACTTTCTCAATACAATTATGATTTTGAGTTTCCACCCATACAAAGGTGCTTTCTCTCTCCGCATGTGAGCACATTTGCGGCTTTGGCAATTTCTCAACACCATTGAAATCCTATTAAATTTCCCATGCACCTTTGGAGTCCCTGCATGCAACCTAAAGCGGGTGGGAGTTTTCATAAAATTTCTCAAAACCTTTTTTTTTTTTCCAGATCAGAGCCCCCCACCCATGCGTAGCATGGGTACTTCACCAGTACTGTATATCATATACATCTTGGGGAGATAGTCATATGTCACAAATATCTCAGGAACATCCTCACACATATCTGTCTGTCTGTCCATCTATCTATCTATCTATCTATCGATCTATCCATATAACTAGCAGGTTTCCTACCAGAGGAATTTTAAAATATGTTCAATCTTCGCTGAAGCAAAATATGTGATCACCCCACAAAGTTTTCTTGAGATTGGCCCAGTGACCTCTCGGAGTATTTAGATAAGAAACATTCATATACATTCTGATTTTTCTGTACATACATATACAAACTGAAACACTAATTTTTCAGCTTTTTTAATGTAGATAGCTGAGGTACCTACCCATCCTTTGTCAATCAAGGCAGTGTTATAATCAGAAGCAATACTGAAATAGGGGTCAAAATAGCAGAATGGAAGTATTTAGTGAGTCAGTGACGTGATACTCAGCAACACCCACATTGTTATTATGACCTCCGTGGTTGGTTAAAAAAAAGAAGATGTCGCTGCGTATGATGTCATTGACATTGCAATTTTGACCCCCATTTCAGTATTACTGCTGCCGGCCGGCATTGCCCGGAAATCATAAATTAGAAGAAATAAAAAGGACTGATTTGTGTCATATGAAACAACTCGGATTTATGAGTAACATACTGTGGCTTTGTGCGGCACGTTTGTGGACCGCTGGAGGGAAAGGTGTGGCCTGGCTAATGGGTGGTGCTTGTGATGCTGGGGGAGAGAGGGGGGGCATGGCCTGGAGAATGGGCAGTGCTTGTGACACACAGACAGGAACTGAGCTTTATATATAAGATAGGCTAAGTCTCCTTGTCTGTCCCACTCTGAAACAGGGAAATGCTCCTCGGAGAGAGAAAAAAAAGTTAAATAAAAGTTCCTTCAAATTAATCCAAACTTGTGGGAAAATTTAAACTTTTTCAATCCGACATTGCATTGAAGCCGGGTAGTGGAAAGGCAACAGACCGCTGTGGTTATCACAAAAAAAAATTTGCTCCCGAATTTTTTTTTCTTTGCTGTTAAGACGTATATAACCTCCGATTTTTGAGCTCTTTCAACCAGCGAAAGAATAAAAATCTTCCTTTTTTCTCTATCTTTTTTTTTTAAATCCTGTGGTATTTTTTACCACGAGCTTCTGCTGGAATTTCATATATATCTTGGGGGATATATTCACATGTCATAAATATCTCAGGGAAATCATCACTGTATTTCACATATATCGCAAGGAAATCATTGCATAATTCACATATGTAATTTGTGAATTGCAAAAAAAGGCAGCACCACATCATATACTGTTCAATTCACATTTCAACATAAAAAGGTTGGAACAAAACCAAAAATGTTTAAGGATTAAAAAAATATTGACAGGTCTCAGCAGCCTTCGATTGTGTGCTTTTGGGATTTGTTATAAACAGCAATGAGATGTAATATTATAGTAGCTTAAAATATACAATCAATTGATAATTGCCACAAAGCTCCCTGGTAAATGTGTTATCAGTTTTTTCTGACTAAGTTGTATTCTTACTCATTGCACAAGATAGACAAACAGACAGGCTGACCAGCAGTTTGTTTGCACAAAACCTAATGACTGTTTATTGGTTTCACAATGTCCTGGGAAATTGTCTTTGTTTAAACGTTTATAGTCCTGTAGTGTTTTACTGATTTTTATTAATTTTTTTTGATGTACAGTGGTTTAAAAAGTTTTGTGCAATTGATCTGGAATTTCTGTAGAACTATACTAAAATAACAATGTATTAAACAAGCTACCAACTTCTGGCTTATGGTGTAAAACCCAGGTTCAAATCTTATGCACCTTGTGTTTATCCAGCGTCTACCAATGTCCTTGTAATTCATGTACATGTACAATGATGTCTATTATAATGTCTGTCTCCTCTATGCGATATACATTCAAGCTTCTCCGTGAACCTTAGATCAATGTATAAGCAAATGTAACGAGAATGGCACTCAGTCGCGTGCATACCTCCACTAGGCTGAACAATTTACATTTTGTAGCCCAATGATAGGCCGGATCTACAGCTGGACGTTCACAAAAATCTAATCGGCTTGTTCTAGTCACCTACCCAACTCATCCACCAAGTTTCGTCCGAATCCATCCGCAACGTTTTGAGATATCCTGCTCACAGACAGACAGAGAGACAGACAGCCAAACAGACAGACAGACAGGGGTGAAAACATAACCTCCGTCTGATGGAAGGAGAAAAAAATATTGCTTGTAGACATACTTTTTCATACATTTCTATGATATGAATTGTTTTTTGAAACTTACTTGCACCTAACGCAACAATAGTATTCTGTTGAAGAGAATACACAGTCAGCCTTTCTTTGGAGATGGAATGTCACCAAGCTTTAAACTTCTTCTTCATCATCTTTTTTCTTCTTATCCTCTTCTTCTACTTCTTCTGCTTCTTCTTGTTGTTGTTCTTCTTCTTCTTCTTGTTCTTCAATGAAGCTTAGACCTTCGTTTGGTGCACTTTCGGCGATGTGGGTGGGTGGTGTGTTTCTGTGTCGATGATCGAGCTTGAACCCATGTTCCCATGAGGCCAAGCTTGGAGCTCCATCTTCCCAATTAGGATGGATTATCCCTGATCCTGTTTGAGCCAGGTTCACCGTGCCTGTTTAGTAAATGGCTCCTGCCCTGTTTACTGAGTATTGGTACAGGTACTGAGCACTGGAGAACCAGATATTCATTTCTAGTTGGAATAAATAGGAAACCATACTTTAAATGTTACACCGGCCTACAGCTTCGTGTATCACATCCCTTAAAGATGTAGGCACAAGATTAAAATCTGCCGCTTCATTGCTTGTGGGCTTAAAGTCCATGATCTGTCATTTCAAACTTCCTGCTACAGGCCGATTTTCTTTTTAACGTTAGTTTTTTTTTCACAATTCGAGATAACATTTCACTCCATTGATGGATCACAAACATGGATGAGCAATTTTGATGAGCATTGAAAATCCATACTTTAACATAGAGCAAGAATATTGGGTGATCATTTGGTTTAAAAGATAAAACCTTTGAGGACTACGTAGAGAAATAACAGATTTTGTAAGTAACTAAGTGACTTCTTGCTACATTAGGCCACTGTGTCATTGATTACCCCTGTTCTCAGACTTCTCCGCTGAGTAGTGAATTAAATAAGGAAAATATATCTTCAGTCTGAAGCTTTAAACAAACCATAAAGTTTATGTTCTATTAAGCCAACGTAGATGGGACATTCAAAAATAATATTAGAACGACATAAATACTCATGATAGTCCATAAAACACCATCTTTTAAATACTTTTTCCCTTTGAATGTAGTTATTAGTAAGAAAATATATTTCCTTAGTAAACAATATACACTTACAGATTAAAGGGGCCAGCAGGATGGCTTAGAGAAAGTGCAGTCATCTTTGAGCTGTCGAGCCTGGAATCCATGAGCTATAAACTGCCACCATGGCGTTAAACATGCTGGTCGAGGCATGTGTGTGTGCCATCCCTTGGTGGAATGTTAAGCCAGAGGATCCGTCGACAATCACTGCTGCATTGGTGTATGCAGAGTATGGTGCAATGATGGTGGTGACAGATCGAAGAATCAGAAGAAGTTTGTGTTTTTTGCACCATCGGTTGCATCTCGTTCCGAGCCCTTTGAAAGCCCCGCATATCTATCACCAGAAAAAAAATTACATACATTGTACATATTTTCCAATTCCTTACGGAGCAATTATTGTGTGAATTCAGTCCTTACGTGCTTTTTGTTCCTCGTATTGATCTATGCATCCGATATCATTGAAGGTTATGGTCCGAGTTCACACGGAGATGCAAGTAATTTGGCAAATCCTGTCAATATTTTGTGTCCATTTACCAATACACCACTCAATCCCCATTACCTTTTGCATGGTTTCAAAACGGGTTCTTTGCATTTACCCCAAATGGGGTTGTAAATTTGCACTAGTATCTAACTTTTTGAAATGACCCACAAAGTTCCATTCTAATGGATAAAGCAGTAACCTAAGGATTTTGTAATTCCGTCTGATTTCTGATCATTGCATCGATGCGCTAACTGGAAACTACTAAAACAACATTACTTTCGAGAGATGAAGCTGGTTGCTTTACCTCCACCCCCATTGTAACAATCCAAACTCTTTCTCTCCCCCCTCTCTCTCCCTCTCTCTCTCTGTATCTCTCCAGCAATTTCCTCCCCAGATCCTACTCGACACCTCCTTCCACATTTTCTTCTCCTTGTGTTTGTCTAAATACTGCTTCCTGTCATAAGGCACAATAAGAAATCAAAATCTGGAACTGTTGGATTTTGGGACAAATGTTTCCCTTGCAACATGTTAGAGCTAGGTGAAGGAATGGTGGGGTTGGAGGGGTAGAGGAGTTCAATGAGTTCAATGAGGCTGTAGAGAGATGATAGAGGGAGATCTGTTGCTGCTCCAGTATAACAAGGCTTGCCGTGTCATGAAACTGAATCTGTGCACGATAAAACTTCAACAAAAACTTCAACGATAAAACTTCACTGTTTAAAACCATCTATCAATGGATATCAACTTGCATAACATCATGTTTGATTAAGTTTATTATTTTCTTTTGTCGTGTAAACAAAGTATTATTTTCTACATTATTGTATACACATCAGACTCCGTGGTGTAATGGTGTCCTCTCGAAGTCTGGAGGGGTCGGCGGTTCGAACCCCAGGCGAGTCATACCAAAGACTTTAAAAATAGTTTGTGTTATTTCCTTTCATGCCACTTAGCATTAAAAAAAACAAGGATAGAGCACAAACAACCATAGGTTGGGAATCATTGTGCAGGCTTGATGGGCCTAACAATGTCCTCCTGAGTTCATGTTCCTTGTAAGGGAACTCATCTTATTATGATTATTAATTATTATATTATCATCATCAGCATCATGAGGTTCGGTAAATGATTGCCTTTACAATACTTTATCGTTGATTGGGATAACAAGAACTGTCCATTGCCATTTCCTGCTCTCAGCACATGCACTAAACCTCTGCACAAATTTGTGTGTAACGTAAAACATTCCTGAACACTCCAGGTATTGTAAGGGTGAGATTTTGGACTATAGGAAACAGTTTAAAGTGATCCAAAATGTTTTCAGTCAAGATTGTCATGTGACGTCATTTCTTCCATTCGAAAGTAAAAATACAAAGTCAAAGAAGCATATATTTTGCTGCAATTGAGCATTGTTTTTGCAAATATCAAAGGGATGAACTTGCTCATGAAGACTTAAAACTCCACTATTGTTGAGTTTAAGTGTCTAGACTCGGAATGATTTTTGTCTGATGTTTCAAATGTTTAACTTTAAAACAAACCAAATAACTTAACTTATGATGCATCCTATTGATGTTTCATGTTACCTTGGTAAAAGTAAAAACAAAAATATATAATGGAACTTGATGACATCACGTGGACCTGAAGATAGGATGTTCCTCTGAACGTTTCTTCGCTAAGCAATATGAAGACTTGGTGAGGTCTTCAAGATTGACATTTCACTCTGCGCAGAACACAGAACTAACTGCTTCAGGTGCACTTAATGAATTATAGCTACACACACATCCCTGAACCTGAGAGTTCAGAGAACACCTTGAGAAAAAAGTACATGAGCAGGGTCTGCGAGCGGCAAATTTGATTGGTTGAGATGATGTAAAACGCCGTAATATTTTGTCCAAGCACTGATAAACGGATTTTTGAATGTGTTAAAAAGGCGATTTGTGTTCTATAATGTTTAAGTATATAATTCAATTGAAATTAAAGAAAGATTTTAGAGTTTGTTGGAAAAAAATTTTTTGGGGGAAGTTTATGTCCATTGATGCAGCGTCTCTTTCGCCACCTTATCTAACATATCACATTAGTTATTCATGCCTGTTGTTTGTGTCCTTTATAACATCCTTAAAAGCATCAACTTTCCTGTTTGTAATGATTTTCAATTTTGTTTGACGACCAGACAGACAAACAGAGTAAAAACATTATCTCACTCCTCTCTGCGAATTCAAAGCCAAAGTACAGCTGAACTTCAGGTTCGTTTTCTGATTCGTTTTCAAAATATATCATTCATTTGTAGCTAAGTAGTTCCTCAATTATAAAATGACATTTGTAGATGGACAGACAGATAGACAAAATGAAGCAATTGCTAAACCCGCTTTTCGTGCGTGCATGCATGGTAATCAGTGATGTATTGAGGAAGAACCTATCCAAACTCAGACATCGATAGTAGTGGAAGCATAACTCCTCCATTACAACACTATCTACAGCATCATGTTAAAAAAAATAATGGTAGAGTAATGACACCACAATGGAGTAATGAAGACCTTACACACCACTGAATATTCGCACAAGTTACAACATTTGGTAACCTGCCAGAGATTATGAGACAATGTGGAAGAACATTAAACACAGATAATGGATAAGGAGTAATTACAATGGAAAGCACATTTAAGTTACCACACTTCATCTCAAAATTTATGCTTATGCAGGTTCGAAAGAAAATCAACGAGCCATCTCCAGATTGCATATGAAAAAGAAGCGGAGAACTTGAGAAGATTAAATTTCAAGTCGAATGGGAAGACGAGGGAAGGAGGAAAGAGAGGTTGAAGACGAGACGATGGATAAGAGGTTGGGAGAAGATAGGAATAATGACTGGGCAGTGGATATTGACACCTTTTTTCACCCCTGGAGGGAACGGGGGTTACGATTACTAAAAGGAGATGCATCAATATGTTTGTCACGTGAAGAAGAAGAAGGATGATCTCGAGCTTTATTGCAGCGGTTCCTGCTGTCATCGAATAATAAAAATGATTCTGTTGGAAAGCTAACAATCGATTTACTTGGAATTAAAATTATTCTGTTTCTACTATAAATGGATGAGTGTTGTGTGTGTGTGTGTGTGTGTGTGTGGTTGTGGTATGTGGTATGTGTGTTGTGTGTGTGTATGTGTATGTGTGTGTGTGTGTATGTGTGTGTGTGTGTGTATGTGTGTGTGTGTGTGTGTGTGTATGTGTATGTGTGTGTGTGTATGTGTGTGTGTGTGTGTGTGTGTGTGTGTGTCATAGTTTTTGTCTATTAATTATGAACGTCTATTCATTAATTACTCACTATTGGAATGTACCTTTTGACCCTTTAGACTGCTGAGACCCTTTCGAACTTTGAAGACCCTTTAGGACCCCCAAGACCCTAATGACCCCAAAAGTTCCCGAGTACCCAAAAAGTTCCGGAGGACTCAAAAGTCCCAAAAGTTGCCGAGGACCCAAAAGTCCCAAAAAGTTCCTGAGGACCCAATATTTCCAAAAGTTCCCGAGGGCCCAAAAGTCCCAAAAAGTTCCCAAAGACCCAAAAGTCCCGGAGGACCCAAACATCCCAAAAGTCCCTGAGCACCCAGAAGACCCAAAAGTCCTAAAAGACCCCCAAGGCTGTGAACACCAATGAAAAGTTGGTCCATCGGCACAACGGCCCACTAGTAATTATAAAGATGCCTGTTTTAAAAACCCGTCTTTCCGGGATTGAAGAATAAGAAGAATCAGGAATGGGAGGTTAATAGAGCGGTTACGATGGTAACATTTATTATTCTACGACAGCAGGAACCCCTTCGAAGAACAAGGATGAAGCACACAAAATTATATATCGTAATACTTCTCAAAGCAATAGAAAAAGATATGAAAGTACATAGAAGGGAAACACAAACAACAATTACAGCCATGATGACAGCAGCAACAAGTTATTACGTGTTATAAAAGATAATTTTATCACGTGTTTCACTTCATGTAATGTATGTATGTATGTATGTATGTATGTATGTATGTATGTATGTCTAAACCTTATATAACCGTCATTGGCTTGGCTGTTCGCCATCAAATTTTGCAGATGCACTTGGTGTACCAACAGCCAGGTCATGGACACAAAATACTCACCCCCCCTCCCACCCACGTGAGGCTGGAGAGATTTCATGAAGTTTTCACCTGTACATATGGAATAGTGCAGATTGTTTAACCATCACATCAAAATCCCTGCCTGAGGGAGGGGGTATTGACTATTGATACCATATTTCGCTCGTTGAGGAGGCATTCACTCGTATTGAAAAATATAAAAACATTGACATGTCTTAGATGATTGTGAGCATCTTGTACCCATCACTTCTTGAAGTGTGTGTGTCGTTGGTTGTTATCTCCATATGTGAGTTTCAGAAGGTGGAACGAAGTTCCCCCGGTTTCAAAGTATCTACTGTTTCGATAAAGGATCACAATTCATGGACCAGGCTGTGAGGTTTCTTGTTCTCAGAGTTTTGTTCCGAGGGCTGTTCTTAGGATCGTCTCGGACTGCCTCCAACTGTAGTTCACTTGTAGTAATATTCCCAGGGATGTTTTTTCAGATGTTTGTAAGGTTCTTCTTCATCATTCCCGTTGCTCCAATAATCACCGGTACAATTTCAGCACTCTTCAGCTTCCAAGATCTTTTAACTTCATTTTTGAGATCTTGATATTTGTTCATTTTCTTGATTTCTGCATTATTTCGGCCAACATTTCTGGGTACTGAAATCTAAATTAGCAATGTCTTCTTTTCGTTTTTGTACCTCTTTGCTATATCCAGCTGCAATGGTTGTGTGTGTGTGTGTGTGTGTGTGTGTGTGTGTGTGTGTGTGTGTGTTGTATGCAACCAAACTCACACTCCAGTTTCTCTTTAGGAACTATAAATCAATATCAATCATAAATTTCACATCAAAGCGTTTGATAAATGAGACGCTTCGACTCTTTTTCATTTTTCATGAATGGCTATCTTGGAAACATGCATTCCTAAAAAAAAAAGTTCTATGATACAGTTGCAGGTGAACTAATCAGAACAGTGAGAGCAACAACACACAACATTGAACTTATCAATCGATTAAAACAGCTGCTCAGATGTGTACGAACACAGGGAGCTACAGTTAGCTTATTATAAGAATTTTTTTGTAAGGGCGTACAACAATACCAAATATAATTTATGAAATGCAATAATAAAAGGTAAAAAATATAATTAATGAAGCATTCAAATTAATACATTTTGAAACATTTCTAGTGGTTGCGCGGGGGTGCAGTGGAGCACGTGTGAAATCCGTTAAAAGGACAATTGTTGTATCGTATTTGAAAGCGAAGCTCGATTCGGTGGTAAACAAAATGGACATGCTGGGTAATGTACAGCACCTATAATCTGCAAGGTAAGGTGTTCATGATTTAGTCATAATGTACAATAATATATGTGTTGTTATATAATATAATGTACAATGAGATTCAGGAATATATATGATGATACATACAAACCTCTCGCAAGAAAGGTAAAGCTCTAAGTAGGTTTGAATAGTGAGGTTGACCGACTGACTGGACACAGCTGAGGTTGTGGATCCACTGGTGTGGACCCACAGCCACCGTTGTGGATCCATTGTTCGGAGAGGTTCTGGGCTGAATGGGTCAAAACTTCGAGGAAGAACAGCCCAGCTGATGATCTTGGCAGTTAAAGAATCTTTCAATTGCTAACAGCTTAATGAAGTTCTTACTTTGTTTTTGAAGTGCATTGACACCTTTTTATACCTTTACTGACGAAGTTGCTGGAGGCATTATGTTTTTGGGTTGTCCATCCGTCCGTACATCCACACTAATTTTCTCTGTTTTCTCTGCAACACGTTATCCGATTGTCATAAAATGTTCACCACAGATGCGACGACTCATGTAGAACGTTGTAATGATAATTACAATGTCATAAGTCACGTGGTGTGGCAGCCATTTTGGAAAAAAGGAAAAACTTTGGACCTCTGTATCTCCAAAACTACTCCATGGGGGGAAAAAAAATGAAACTTTGCACATGTGAAGTACTCCTCATGGGAAGCAAGTGTGATTTTTTTTTGATGATGTCTTAGGTGACTTCGTTATGACATCATAATTGCACACATCAAACACTTTATCTGATCAGTGTGAAAAAATTTTGATTAATAATATCTGATTTGATTTTTTTGACTTTATGACAAATCTGAATTGACTTTATCTGATTTTGATTGGTCTTGGGCATTAATAATAATTCGTTCTCCATCCCAGTTGAGCTGACCTCTTCTTAGTCATTCCATTGAGCCTTCTTTGTCTCTGCCAAATCTGTCCAACTCTTCTTTAAAAAAAAAAATCTTCCTGCTCTTTTGTCATTCTCACAGTTGTCAGTGTATATCTGTTGATATTTTGCTTTATATATTTCTTTCATTTTTAATATTTTTTGCTATTATTAGGGCTATATTCATTGCTGTTTTGATTTCATGCGTGACATCTTCCATTTGCACCTGTCTTTAGAATTATTTGCTGGGTGGATTCGGGATACCTTCTCTGGTTTTCTGTCTTCATGTTTGCAAACAAATTGGATTCTGTTTAATTTTTCTCGTATTCAGCCAATTTGACACATGCCATTCTGTGCACTTGGTTGAGTTCCATCAGGCCGCAACCTCCTTCTCGTCTCGGCAGGTACATTCTCAGGATACACTTATTTTTGTAAGACATTTTGTGGATGGTGAGGAGTTTCCTCGTTTTTATATCTAGTTTGTTGATTTCCATTTGTGGCCAGTTTATTATTCTGCAGCTGTATTGGAATACTGGTATTCCGAGTTTGTTGATGGCTTTGATTTTTTCTTGGGGTAAGATATGTTTTCAGGATCAGCCTCATTCTGCACAGGTATTCTTTGGCAATTGTTTTGCACATTTGTTTGTGACTTACAGTGACTTCAGAAAGTATTCACACCCTTTGACTTTTGTCACACTTTTTTGTGTTACAGCCTGAATTTAAAAGGGATGAAATTTAAATTTTTTGACACTGATGTACACAAAATACCCCATAATGCCAAAGTGAAAATGTGTTTTTAGAATTTTTTACAAATTCATTAAAAATGAAAAACTGAAATGTCTGACATCAAGAAGTATTCAACCTCCTGAATCAATACTTCGTAGAAGCGCCTTTGGCAGTGATTACAGCTTCAAGTCTTCTTGGGTATGTCTGGATCAGCTTTGCACAACTGGATTTCGGGATTTTCTACCATTCTTCCTTGTAGATTCGTTCAAGTTCTGTCAAGTTAGATGGGGAACGTCAGTGAACAGCAATATTCAAGTCTTTCCACAGATTCTCAATTGGATTCAAGTCTTGTCTTTTGCTGGGCCACTCAAGGACATTCATCTTCTTATTCTGAAGCCATTCCAGTGTTGTTTGGCTGTGTGCTTGGGGTCATTGTCCTATTGGAATGTAAATCTTCACCACAGTTTAAGGTCTTTTGCACTCTGAAGCAGGTTCTCCTCAAGGATTTGCCTGTATTTGGCTCCATTCATTGTTCCCTCTATCTTTACAAGTCTCCTAGTTAAGTCCCTGCCACTGAAAAGCATCCCCATAACATGATGCTGCCACCACCACGCTTCATGGTAGGGATGGTGCTAGATGGGTGATGAGCTGTGCTCAGTTTCCGCCAGACATAGAACTTTACATTCAGGCCAAATAGTTCAATTTTCGTCTTATCAGACCACAGAATCTTTTCCCTCATGTTATCAGAGTCTTTCACGTACCTTTTTGCAAACTCCAGGGATGCTGTCATGTGCCTTTTTCTCTGGAGTGGCTTCCATCTGGCCACTCTCCCATAAAGCCAAGATTTGTGAAGTGCTGCAGAGACTGTTGTCCTTCTGGCAGATTCTCTCATCTCTGCCAAGGAACTCTGTAGTTCTGTCAAAGTGGTCATTGGGGTCTTGGTCACCTCCCTGACCAAGGTCCTTCTTGCCCAGTTGCTCAGTTTGGTTGGATGGCCAGCTCTAGGAAGAGTCTGGGTTGTTCCATATTCTTACCATTTCCTAATGATGGAGCTCACTATGCTCTTGGGAACTTTCAACACTCTAGAAATTGTTTTATACCCTTCCCTAGATCTATGCCTCCTCACAATTGTATCTCGGAGTTCTACGGACAGTTCCTTGGACTTCATAGGAGAGTTTCTGCTCTGACATGCACTGTCAACTGTGGGACCATATTCAGAAAGGTGTGTTTCTTTCTAAATCATGTACAATCAATTGAATTGGCCACAGGCGGATTCCAATCAAGTTGTCGAGACATCTGAATGATTATCCAAGTAAATTGGAAGCACCTGAGCTCAGTTTGGAGTGTCATAGCAAAGGAGTTGAATACTTATTGATGCAAGACATTTCAGATTTTCATTTTTAAGTAATTTGTAAAATATTCGAAAAACATGTTTTCACTTTGTCATTATATGGTATTTTGTGTATATCTGTGACAAAAAATTTCAATTTAATCCGTTTTATATTCAGGCTGTAACACAACAAAATATGAAAAAGTCAAGGGGTGTGAATACTTTCTGAAGGCAAAATGTATTTGGTGGCCGTCTTCTACTCTAAGGTATTCATGTGATGCTTCGTTGTCTAGATTTGTATTGTTGTATCGAGGTCGATTTTTGTGTTGTCCGTTTTTGTTGATTTACCCTGTACGGACGTGCACTTGGCACACTTATTTCGGCCAAATTCCATTGAATGTCATCGGAGTAGCCTTTCACCAATTTTTCATCGTTTGGTGCAAAGAGTTTTAGACCATCCATGTACAGCAGATGTGTCACCTTTCCTGTCTCTTTGGAAGTTCTCTTGTCGGACGTTATGGTACATATCCATGTACTTGCTCATTAATGAGGTTGCTCAGTAGATCCAGGGCCAGGCAAAACAGGAGGGGCGAAAGGCTGTCACCCTGGAAGAACCCGCGACGTATCTTCTCTCATGGTATTTCGATCTTTCCTTCCGAGTGTTGCAGCATCAATGTGGTGTTCCAAGGCTCCATTGCAATCTCAATCGGATTGATTATTTGGGGGTTGATCTTGTACAGTTGCATGTATTTTATCATCCATGAATGTGTAACATTACCAAATGCTTTTTTGTAGTCCATCCAGGCTGTGGACAATGTGTGTGTGTGTATGTATATGTGTATGTGTGTATGTGTGTATGTATGTATATGTATATGTGTGTATGTATGTATATGTGTGTATGTATGTATATGTGTGAGCATGTATATGTGTGTATGTGTGTATGTATATGTATATGTGTGTATGTATGTATATGTGTGTATGTATGTATATGTGTGTATGTATGTATA
>CM068957.1:126997434-127018447 GCA_035128595.1 Eptatretus atami
GATCTATACACCACACATGTGATTACGCTTTTGCCAAATGTATCTGTCACTGATATAAGGGCAAAACACTGAGGCATGGCGAGATGCCACATAGAAATGAGCACGCATTGTGCGAGCTCATTTAGCATGCTTTTCCATTACCTGCCCTTTTCAATTTGCACACTTTAACCCCGTTGAGTCTCACTATCCGCTCTTGGAAATGACACATTGGAGGAAAATGACTCTTCGTGGAAGCATTTTTCGCATCCAATTTGCCCAATTTTCTTCTGTGGCTACATTGGTTGAGATCCTTTAAATATTGGCGAGTCTCATAATTATTTGACAAAATCCAAGTTTGCGATTACAAACCACAGCTGTAGCATTGAAACAGTATGTGGTGTGCTTTTGGAAGCTGCCTGCCTCCACGGCCTGTGCGGTTACTGGCGATCTCAAACACTCCTCTGCTTTCCTCGTATCCTGACTCGATTTGCAAGAATTTTTCTCCAGACCTGGCAGTGCCTCTTTGGACGGCTTGTGCACCAGAGAGTTAAAACGGGCCCACAAAACGCTGCTTTTGCGGCAAATTGATTTGACAAGTGCTGAACCGAGAGAGCGGTGTAATGATAACGCACTGACATGTAAATGCACAATAGGTTTTCATCAGGCAAAATTAATTAGACAACTTATCCATGCTATGGGAATTGTTTTCACTGCTTGCATCCAATTATGTGAGTAATTATTTATGTGTATGTACCTGCACATCCAATTTATCACACATAAAGCGAAAATCCACCCAATTGAGTGTCTAATAATTGCCTGAAAGCCATTGTCCGTTGGAATGGGAGTGACGACCGATGGGCCGAGGAGGTTCGGAGGAAACATGGAGGCTGCATTAAGCGGTTTAGGACTGAAACGATACTCGGCTGACTCCGTCGTCATGCGCAAGTGATGCGTCCAATGGCACTTTTAGCTCCAGGTTTCTCCCGCAGATCACCGAAATAGCCATCTTTCTTTAGGATGCATTTCCCAGAGCACTGTTTCCTGTCCCACTGCTGTTTAGCTTCAGCTTTCTGCACAGCCATTGTAATGAAAATGCAAGAAAATATGATTCGTTGAATTTCCTCTCTTTTGTTTTGTTGGGTATTCCAGAAAGCGTAGCCATTCCAGAGAGCATGGATATTTGTTTGTTGTGTGTGATGATGAACTGCGGCCTTTGTTTGTGAAAGTTTAATAATATCTGCAGTTCACTGTTTGAACTTGTCATTGCTGTTGTTGAAAAGCCACAGCCAATCTTGACACATAGCAATCTACACTACACTGGAAGCCATTTTCTGTTTGGTGCAAAGATAAGTTAGTCTCTCTGATGAGGTGGACAGAAAAATGAAATTGTTATAAGTATGTTGTGGATGAATCAATTGGATGTTGTTGTAAGATTGGCAATGATGAATTGGTCTCACAAATGCACGATCATGGGGTGGCAATCCTTAAGCTTTTGTGACAAGACATTGTCATTTACTTTCTTGCACTCTTGCTTATTTAATGACCCCCAATTAATTCCAACTTTTTGTGGTTTAGGCAGCTGGAGGTATATTGCCAAATTCTTTCACAAACTGATTGGCATGGCCTGACAATCACCTGCCGGTGACAGGAATTTGGAATTCATTCATGGTCCTGGTGATAACTCACCTCCTCATCACGAAAGACACCGTGAGATCATTAATGCCCATTAAGTAATGCTAGAAGACAAGACACCCAGCTTCATGTCCATCCGAGAGACGGCACACTTTGTGATGCAACACTCTGCTTGTGAAGCACCAATCCAACAGTTTAAAATCGGATCGGGAATCAAACCCAGACTTAGACAGCTCTTAGGTAAGCGCACTATCTCTGCACCATCCTATCGGATAGCTGTTGTTATTCAATCTGTGGATAAATGTGACGTTTGGCATTTGTTCATTATGTCTTTATTCTCTTTAATTTCTGATTGTAACATCCCTTTTTCCAAGCAGCCGTTCATCACATTCTGATACATTTCCTACATATTCCGCATACTTTCCAGCTTGATTGCAAGTTATGTATTGTGTACTCACAATGTGCTTTATGATTTCTTTTATCACCATCTGGATTTCATTGTTTGCTGCTCTATATCATCATGTTCCAGTCTGTCATTTTGACTGCAAACTTAAGCAAAATATTTTATTTCTGGTGGACAATATAAGAGTTGGAGCACATGAATCCTTTATGCTCTCCACTTTTCCAACAATTTTATCCACATTTGCTGTATGTTCTTTTTAATATAATTATAAGATTTGTCTTTTTCTCATCAATTCTTTTTAATCATTTGGGAGCACGACCTGCATTGTATTGGAATGTTGTGATGGAGATGTGATGTGGTTGTGATGGGCCAAATGACCTTTTCCTGTGTCGTCGTATCCGTCGTCTCCTCATCCTCATCCTCCTCATCCTCCTCGTCCTCCTTGTCCTCCTCCTCCTCCATTTATTTGAAGTATAACAGGCATACCTGTTACATAACATTGAAGAAATGAAACTTTGTTTTTTCTTTTTCAATTTTTTTTGTTGCGCCTCAAATGCTTCCTACATCCACTAAGGAATGGGGTCGGGGATCATTTAATATTACTTCTCACATAGTTACAAAGGCTTAGGCACGGTAGAGCGAATTCTAAAAAAAAAATCCATCTTTAACAAAAAAAAATCAAGTTTGTTTTACCTAAAACACTACCTGGCACTCACTGATGAACCTCTGAAAGTTTGGCGAAGATCCTTTTGGCCATTTCCGAGAAAAATGGCGACACACACACACACACACCACCACACACACACACACACACACACACACCACACACACACACACCACACACACACACACACACACACACTCTCTCTCTTGTAGTACGCTATAGATGATCAAGAAGAACTTTTTATCCACATGCTCCTCATGTTTAATTTTCAAACACTTTCAATTAATTCAAGAAATCGATTTCAGAATGATATTTTTTTTCCAACTAAAACGAACTCCATGTGTATTTAATAAACATTTATTTTCCCAAAAATCTATTATGGGCAATGTGAATGTCATAAAATTCATCTTATTACATTAAACACCATAAACTAATGAACTGAAAGACACTGTACAAATGTCCAAGGTAATATTCAAGACAGGTTATTAATCTAGTATGAAGAAAGATTATATATATATATATATATATATATATATATAATATATTATTATAATATATCTCTTCTATATATAATATATAATCTATATACAGTATTATCTTCATATATATATATATATATCATAAATAGTATTAATAATATATATATATATATTATATAATTATTAATATATATATATATATATATACATACAGTTCCAGTCAAAAGTTTGGACAAACTTACTCATTCAAGGTTCTTTATTATTACTATTTCTACATTGTAGAATAATAGTGAAGGCATCAAAACTTTGAAATAACATAATGGAATTATGTAGTAACCAAAAAAAAGTGTAAAGAAATCAAAATCTATTTTATATTTTAGATTCTTCAAAGTAGCACCCTTTGCCTTGATGACAGCTTTGCATACTCTTGGCATTCATATATATATAATATATATACTATTATATATATATATATATATATATAATATACATACCTCCATCACACAGCTTCGTTCGGTAGAGGAACGAATGCGCTCGGTAGAGTACATACCTCCACACGTAATGCCTGATCCACAAGAACATATGGGGCCCAATACATTTTTTGAATATCATGCTACCACGTACTACATCGTTTTGGCCTTATCTCTCAATGTTGAAGAATCACGTTGAAAATTTTTTTTATAGTAGCCAGATCTGGATCCGGATCTTCATCAAAATTGAATCAATTCGTCTTAGTCACACACCCAACCTGTGCACTAAGTTTCATCCGAATCTGTCCACAACTTTTTGAGATATCCTGACACAACAAACACAAGCAAAGAAACAGCCAACAGGGGTGAAAACATCACGTCCTTCTACCATCCGTGGTGGAGGTATTGAGAAAGTGAACATGTAGGTGTAAAAACAATCACTGCACTGCATTGCATCCCAGTGTGTACTTTCTGAATGCTTTGAGATTATGTTGAAAAAAAAAAGGTTTCAATAAGATCTTGTGATGGAGGAACGAAAGCATGGGATGGAGGAATGAGAGGTTATTAAGGGTGAATAAAGGCATGTGATGGAGGAATGAAGGGGTGTGATGGAGGGAGTGAGGAAGAGGTGTGATGGAGGGAGTGAGGAAGAGGTGTGATGGAGGAATGAAGGGGTGTGATGGAGGGAGTGAGGAAGAGGTGTGATGGAGGAATGAAAGGGTGTGATGGAGGGAGTAAGGAAGGGCTGTGATGGAGTGAGTAAGGAAGAGGTGTGATGGAGGAATGAGGGGTGTGAAGGGTGAATGAAGGCGTGTGATAGAGGAATGAAGCGGTGTGAGCGAGGAACGAAGGGTGTGATGGAGGAATGAGGGGGTGTGAAGGGTGAATGAAGGCGTGTGATAGAGGAATGAAGTGGTGTGAGCGATGAACGAAGGGTGAGAATGGAGTAACGAAGGGGTGTGATGGAGGAATGAGGGGGTGTGATGGAGAATGAAGGGTTGTGATGGAGGAATGAGGGGGTGTGAAGGGTGAATGAAGGTGTGTGATGAGGAATGAAGCGGTGTGAGTGAGGAACGAGGGTGAGATGGAGTAACTAAGGGTGTGATGGAGGAATGAGGGGGTGTGATGGAGTAATGAAGGGGTGTGATGGAGGAATGAGGGGGTGTGATGGAGGAATGAAGGGGTGTGATGGAGGAATGAGGGGGTGTGAAGGGTGAATGAAGGCGTGTGATAGAGGAATGAAGCGGTGTGAGCGATGAAAGAAGGGTGAGATGGAGTAACGAAGGGGTGTGATGGAGGAATGAGGGGGTGTGATGGAGTAATGAAGGGTGTGATGGAGGAATGAGGGGGTGTGATGGAGGAATGAAGGGGTGTGATGGAGGAATGAGGGGGTGTGAAGGGTGAATGAAGGTGTGTGATAGAGGAATGAAGCAGTGTGAGCGAGGACGAAGGGTGAGATGGAGTAACTAAGGGGTGTGATGGAGGAATGAGGGGGTGTGAAGGGTGAATGAAGGCGTGTGATAGAGGAATGAAGCGGTGTGAGCGAGGACGAAGGGTGTGATGGAGTAATGAAGGGGGGTGATGGAGGAATGAGGGGGTGTGAAGGGTGAATGAAGGTGTGTGATAGAGGAATGAAGCGGTGTGAGCGAGGTACGAAGGGTGTGATGGAGTAACGAAGGGGTGTGAGGGAGGAATGAAGGGGTGTGAAAGTGAATGAAGGCGTGTGATAGAGGAATGAAGCGGTGTGAGCGAGGAACGAAGGGTGTGATGGAGTAATGAAGGGGTGTGAGGGAGGAATGAAGGGGTGTGAGGGAGGGAGTAATGAAGGGTATGAGGGAGGAATGAAGCGGTGTGAGGCAGGAATGAAGCGGTGTGAGGGAGGAATGAAGGGTGTGATGGAGGAATGAGGGGGTGTGAAGGGTGAATGAAGACTTGTGATAGAGGAATGAAGCGGTGTGAGCGAGGAACGAAGGGAGAGATGGAGTAACGAAGGGGTGTGAGGGAGGAATGAGGGGGTGTGAAGGGTGAATGAAGGCATGTGATAGAGGAATGAAGCGGTGTGAGCGAGGACGAAGGGTGTGATGGAGAAACGAAGGGATGTGATGGAGGAATGAAGGGGTGTGAAGGGTGAATGAAGGCGTGTGATAGAGGAATGAAGCAGTGTGAGCAAGGAACGAAGGGTGTGATGGAGTAACGAAGGGGTGTGAGGGAGGAATGAGGGGTGTGAAGGGTGAATGAAGGCGTGTGATAGAGGAATGAAGCGATGTGAGCGAGGAACGAAGGGTGTGATGGAGTAACGAAGGGGTGTGAGGGAGGAATGAAGGTGTGAGGGAGGGAGTAATGAAGGGGTATGAGGGAGGAATGAAGCGGTGTGAGGGAGGAATGAAGCGGTGTGAGGGAGGAACGAAGGGGTGTGATGGAGGAATGAGGGGTGTGAAGGGTGAATGAAGGCGTGTGATAGAGGAATGAAGCGGTGTGAGCGGGAACGAAGGGTGAGATGGAGTAACGAAGGGGTGTGAGGGAGGAATGAGGGGGTGTGAAGGGTGAATGAAGGCGTGTGATAGAGGAATGAAGCGGTGTGAGCGAGGAACGAAGGGTGTGAGGAGTAACGAGGGGTGTGATGGAGGAATGAAGGGGTGTGAGGGAGGGAGTAATGAAGGGGTATGAGGGAGGAATGAGGGGGTGTGAGGGAGGAATGAGGAGGATGAGGGAGGATGAAGGGTGTGAGGGAGGGAGTAATGAAGGGGTATGAGGGAGGAATGAAGGGATATGAGGGAGGAATGAAGGGGTGTGATGGAGGAAAGAGGGGGTGTGAAGGGTGAATGAAGGCGTGTAATAGAGGAATGAAGCGGTGTGAGTGAGGAACGAAGGGGTGTGAGGAGGGAGTAATGAAGGGGTGTGAGGGAGTAATGAAGGGGTGTGAGGGAGTAATGAAGGGTGTGATGGAGGAATGAAGGGGTGTGATGGAGGAATGAAGGGGTGTGATGGAGGCATGAAGGGGTGTGATGGAGGAATGAAGGGGTGTGATGGAGGAATGAAGGGGTTTTGATGGAGTAATGAAGGGGTGTGATGGAGTAATGAAGGGTGTGATGGAGGAATGAAGGGGTGTGATGGAGGAATGAAGGGGTGTGATGGAGGAATTGAAGCGGTGTGAGGAGGAATGAAGGGGTGTGATGGAGGAATGAAGGGGTGTGAGGGAGAATGAAGGGGTGTGATGGAGGAATGAAGGGGTGTGAGGGAGGCATGAAAAGGGGTGTGATGGAGGAATGAAGGGGTGTGATGGAGGAATGAAGGGGTGTGATGGAGGAATGAAGGGTGTGATGGAGGAATGAAGGGAGTGTGATGGAGATGAAGGGGTGTGATGGGGAATGAAGGGTGTGAGGGAGTAATGAAGGGGTGTGATGGAGGAATGAAGGGGTGTGATGGAGGAATGAAGGGGTGTGATGGAGGAATGAAGGGGTGTGATGGAGAATGAAAGGGTGTGATGGAGGAATGAAGGGTGTGATGGAAGAATGAAGGGGTGTGATGGAGGAAATGAGGGGTGTGATGGAGGAATGAAGGGGTGTGATGGAGGAAGAGGGGTGGTGAGAGAGAATGAAGGGTGTGATGGAGGAATGAAGGGGTGTGATGGAGGAATGAAGGGGTGTGATGGAGGAATTAAGCGGTGTGAGGGAGGAATGAAGGGGTGTGGTGGAGGAATGAAGGGGTGTGGTGAGGAATGAAGGGGTGTGAGGGGAGTAATGAAGGGGTGTGGAGGGAGGAATTAAGCGGTGGTGAGGAGGAATGAGGGGTGTGATGGAGGAATGAAGGGGTGTGATGGAGGAATGAAGGGTGTGATGGAGGAATGAAGGGGTGTGAGGGAGGAATGAAGGGGTGTGATGGAGGAAGAGGGGTGTGATGGAGGAATGAAAGGGGTGTGATGGAGGATAAGGGTGTGAGGGAGGATGAAGGGGTGTGTGGAGGAATGAAGGGTGTGATGGAGGAATGAAGGGGTGTAGGGAGTAATGAAGGGGTGTGAGGGAGGAATTAAGCGGTGTGAGGGAGGAATGAAGGGGTGTGATGGAGGATGAAGGGGTGTGATGGAGGAATGAAGGGGTGTGAGGGAGTAATGAAGGGGTGTGATGGAGGAATGAAGGGGTGTGATGGAGGAATGAAGGGGTGTGATGGAGGAATTAAGCGGTGTGAGGGGGAATGAAGGGGTTGTGGTGAGGAATGAGGGGTGTGGTGGAGGAATAAGGGGTGTGGTGGAGGAATGAAGGGGTGTGATGGAGGAATTAAGCGGTGTGAGGGAGGAATGAAGGGGTGTGAGGGAGGAATGAAGGGTGTGAGGGAGGAATGAAGGGATGTGAGGGAGGAATGAGGGGTGTGAGGGAGGAATGAAGGGGTGTGAGGAAGGCATGAAGGGGTGTGATGGAGGAATGAGGGGGTGTGAAGGGTGAATGAAGGCGTGTGATAGAGGAATGAAGCGTGTGAGCGAGGAACGAAGGATGTGATGGAGTATTGAAGGGGGGTGATGGAGGAATGAGGGGGTGTGAAGGGTGAATGAAGGTGTGTGATAGAGGAATGAAGCGGTGTGAGCGAGGAACGAAGGGTGTGATGGAGTAACGAAGGGGTGTGAGGGAGGAATGAAGGGTGTGAAGAGTGAATGAAGGCGTGTGATAGAGGAATGAAGCGGTGTGAGCGAGAACGAAGGGTGTGATGGAGTAATGAAGGGGTGTGAGGGAGGAATGAAGGGGTGTGAGGGAGGGAGTAATGAAGGGGTATGAGGGGAATGAAGCGGTGTGAGGCAGGAATGAGCGGTGTGAGGAGGAATGAAGGGGTGATGGAGGAATGAGGGGGTGTGAAGGGTGATGAAGACTTGTGATTGGGAATGAAGCGGTGTGAGCGAGGAACGAAGGGAGAGATGGAGTAACGAAGGGGTGTGAGGGAGGAATGAGGGGGTGTGAAGGGTGAATGAAGGCGTGTGATAGAGGAATGAAGCGGTGTGAGCGAGGAACGAAGGGTGTGATGGAGAACGAAGGGGTGTGATGGAGGAATGAAGGGGTGTGAAGGGTAAATGAAGGCGTGTGATAGAGGAATGAAGCAGTGTGAGCAAGGAACGAAGGGTGTGATGGAGTAACGAAGGGGTGTGAGGGAGGAATGAGGGGTGTGAAGGGTGAATGAGGCGTGTGATAGAGGAATGAAGCGATGTGAGCGAGGAACGAAGGGTGTGATGGAGTAACGAAGGGGTGTGAGGGAGGAATGAAGGTGTGAGGGAGGAGTAATGAAGGGGTATGAGGGAGGAATGAAGCGGTGTGAGGGAGGAATGAAGCGGTGTGAGGGAGGAACGAAGGGGTGTGATGGAGGAATGAGGGGTGTGAAGGGTGAATGAAGGCGTGTTGATAGAGGATGAAGCGGTGTGAGCGATGAACGAGGGTGAGATGGAGTAACGAAGGGGTGTGATGGAGGAATGAGGGGGTGTGATGGAGTAATGAAGGGGTGTGATGGAGGAATGAGGGGTGTGATGGAGGAATGAAGGGGTGTGATGGAGGAATGAGGGGTGTGAAGGGTGAATGAGGTGTGTGATAGAGGAATGAAGCGGTGTGAGCGAGGAACGAAGGTGAGATGGAGTAACTAAGGGGTGTGATGGAGGAATGAGGGGGTGTGAAGGGTGAATGAAGGCGTGTGATAGAGGAATGAAGCGGTGTGAGCGAGGAACGAAGGGTGTGATGGAGTAACGAAGGGGTGTGAGGGAGGAATGAAGGGGTGTGAAGAGTGAATGAAGGCGTGTGATAGAGGAATGAAGCGGTGTGAGCGAGGAACGAAGGGTGTGATGGAGTAAGGGGTGTGAGGGAGGAATGAAGGGTGTGAGGGAGGGAGTAATGAAGGGGTATGAGGAGGAATGAAGCGGTGTGAGGCAGGGAAGAAGCGGTGTGAGGGAGAATGAAGGGTGTGATGGAGGAATGAGGGGGTGTGAAGGGTGAATGAAGACTTTGTGATAGAGGAATGAAGCGGTGTGAGCGAGGAACGAAGGAGAGATGGAGTAACGAAGGGGTGTGAGGGAGGAATGAAGGGGTGTGAAGAGTGAATGAAGGCGTGTGATAGAGGAATGAAGCGGTGTGAGCGAGAACGAAGGGTGTGATGGACTAATGAAGGGGTGTGAGGGATGAATGAAGGGGTGTGAGGGAGGAGTAAATGAAGGGGTAAGGGAGAGAATGAAGCGGTGTGAGGCAGGAATGAAGCGTGTGAGGGAGGAATGAAGGGTGTGATGGAGGAATGAGGGGGTGTGAAGGGTGAATGAAGATTGTGATGAGGAATGAAGCGGTGTGAGCGAGGAACGAAGGAGAGATGGAGTAACGAAGGGGTGTGAGGGAGAAAGAGGGGTGTGGAAGGGTGAATGAAGGCGTGTGATGAGGAATGAAGCGGTCTGAGCGAGGAACGAAGGGTGTGATGAGAAACGAAGGGGTGTGATGGAGGAATGAAGGGGTGTGAAGGGTGAATGAAGGCGTGTGATAGAGGAATGAAAGCAGTGTGAGCAAGGAACGAAGGGTGTGATGGAGTAAGAAGGGGTGTGGAGGAGGAATGAGGGGTGTGAAGGGTGAATGAAGGCGTGTGATAGAGGAATGAAGGCGATGTGAGCGAGAACGAAGGGTGTGATGGAGTAACGAAGGGGTGTGAGGGAGGAATGAAGGTGTGAGGGAGGGAGTAATGAAGGGGTATGAGGGAGGAATGAAGCGGTGTGAGGGAGGAATGAAGCGGTGTGAGGGAGGAACGAAGGGGTGTGATGGAGGAATGAGGGGGTGTGAAGGGTGAATGAAGGCGTGTGATAGAGGAATGAAGCGGTGTGAGCGAGGAACGAAGGGAGAGTTGGAGTAAGGAGGGTGAACAAGGGGTGTGAGGGAGGAATGAGGGGGTGTGAGGGTGAATGAAGGCTGTGATAGAGGGGAGTTGAAGCGGTGTGAGCGAGGAACGAAGGGTGTGATTGGAGAAACGAAGGGGCTGATGGAGGAATGAAGGCGTGTGAAGGGTGAATGAAGGCGTGTGATAGAGGATGAAGCGGTGTGAGCAAGGAACGAAGGGTTGTGATGGAGTAACGAAGGGGTGTGAGGGAGGAATGAGGAGGTGTGAAGGGTGAATGAAGGCGTGTGATAAGAGGAATGAAGCGATGTGAGCGAGGACCGAAGGGTGGTGATGGAGTAACGAAGGGGGTGTGAGGGAGGAATGAAGGTGTGAGGGAGGGAGTAATGAAGGGGTATGAGGGAGGAATGAAGCAGTGTGAGGGAGGAATGAAGGCGGTGTGAGGGAGGAAGCGAAGGGGTGTGATGGAGGAATGTAGAGGTGGGTGTGAAGGGTGAATGAAGGCGTGTGATAGAGGAATGAAGTGGTGTGAGCGAGGAACGAAGGGTGTGATGGAGTAACGAAGGGGTGTGATGGAGGAATGAAGGGGTGTGAGGGAGGGAGTATGAAGGGTATGAGGGAGGATGAGGGGGTGTGAGGGAGGAATGAGGAGGTATGAGGGAGGAAAGAGGGTGTGAGGAGGGGTAATGAAGGGGTATGAGGGACGGAATGAGGGGTATGAGGGAGGAATGAAGGGGGTGATGGAGGAATGAGGGTGTGAAGGGTGAATGAAGGCGTGTAATAGAGGAATGAAGCGGTGTGAGCGAGGAACGAAGGGGTGTGAGGGGAGGGAGTAATGAAGGGGTGGTGAGGGAGTAATGAAGGGGTGTGAGGGGAGGAGAATGAAGGGGTGTGATGGAGGAATGAAGGGGTGTGATGGGGGATAATGAAGGGTGGATGGAGGCATTGAAGGGGTGTGACGGCAGGAATGAAGGGGTGTGATGGAGGGAATGAAGGGTGTGATGGAGGAATGAAGGGGTGTGATGGAGGAATGAAGGGTGTGATGGAGTAATTGAAGGGAGTGTGAGGGAGGAATGAAGGGATGTGAGGGAGGAATGAAGGGGTGTGAGGGAGGAATGAAGGGGTGTGATGGAGGAATGAAGGGGTGTGAGGAGGAATAAGGGGTGTGTATGGAGGAATGAAGGGGTGTGATGGAGGAATGAAGGGAGGTGTTGGAGGGAGGATGAAGGGGTGTGATGGAGGAATGAAGGGGTGTGATGGAGGAATGAAGGTGATGATGGAGGAATGAAGGGTGTGATGGGAGGAAATGAAGGGTGTGTAGGGAGGAATGAAGGGGTGTGAGGGAGTATGAAGGGGTGTGATGGAGAAGAAGGGTGTGATGGAGAATGAAGGGGTGTGATGAGAATGAAGGGTGTGATGGAGGAATGAAGGGGTGTGATGGAGGAATGAAGGGGTGGTGATGGAGAATGAAGGGGTGTGATGGAGGAATGAAGGGGTGTGATGGAGGAAATGAAGGGGGGTGCATGGAGTAATGAAGGGGGTGTGATGGAGTGAATGAAGGGGTGTGATGGAGGAATGAAGGGTGTGATGGAGTGAATTGAAGCGGGTGGAGGGAGGAATGAGAGGGGTGTGATGGAGGAATGAAGGGTTGTGAGGAGAGAATAAAAGGGTTGTGATGGAGAATGAAGGGGTGTGATGGAGGAAGTAAGGCGGTGTGAGGGAGGCATGAAGGGGTGTGATGGAGGAATGGGGGTGTGATGGAGGAATGAAAGGGGTGTGATGGAGGAATGAAGGGGGTGATGGAGGAATGAAGGGTTGAGGAGAATGAAGGAGGTGTGAGGGAGAATGAAGGGGTGTGATGGAGGAATGAAGGGGTGTGATGGAGGAATGAAGGGTGTGTGATGGGAAGGGTGTGATAGGAATGAAGGGGTGTGATGGAGGAATGAAGGGGTGTGATGGAGATGAATGGAGGTGGTGATGAGTGGAGAATGAGGGGTGTGATGAGGAATGAAGGGGTGGGAGGGAGGAATGAAGGGGTGTGATGGAGGAATGAAGGGGTGTGATGGAAGGAATGAAGGGGTGTGAGGGGAATGAAGGGTGTGAGGGAGATGAAGGGTGTGAGGGAGGAATGAAGGGTGTGGTGGGGAGGAATGAAGGGGTGTGGTGGAGGAATGATAGTGGTGTGAGGGGAGGAATGAAGGGGTGTGATGGAGGAATGGGGGTGTGTAGGAGGAATGAAGGGGTGTGAGGAGAGTATGAGCGGGTGTGATGGAGGAATGAAGGGGTGTGATGGAGGAATGAAGGGGTGTGAATGGAGGAGATGAAGGGGTGTGAGGGAGTGAATGAAGGGTGTGAGGGGAGGGAATTGAGGGATGTGGAGGGAGGAATGAAGGGGTGATGAGGAGGATGAAGGGTGTGATGGAGGAAGGTGATGAGGAGTGTGAGGGAGGAATGAAGGGGTGAGAGGGAGGAATGAAGGGTGTGAATGAGAATGAGGGGTGAGGAGGAATGAAGGGGTGTGATGGAGGAATTAAGCGTGTGGGGGGGATGAGGGGTGTGGTGGAGGAATTGAAGGGTGTGGTGGAGGAAGAAGGGGTGTGGTTGGAAAGATTAAGTGTGTGAGGGAGGAATGAAGGTGTGGTGGAGGAATGAAGGCGTGTGGTGAGGATAAAGGTGTGAGTGGAGCAGGATATGAGGGGTGTGATGGAGGAATGAAGGGGTGTGGGAATGAGGGATGTGAAGGGGTGTGAGGAAGGAATGAAGGGCATGTGAGGGAGGGAATGAGCGGGTGTG
This sequence comes from Eptatretus atami, assembly GCA_035128595.1. Classification (NCBI taxonomy): domain Eukaryota; kingdom Metazoa; phylum Chordata; class Myxini; order Myxiniformes; family Myxinidae; genus Eptatretus; species Eptatretus atami. The sequence continues at coordinate 127,010,692 of CM068957.1, forward strand.
AGGGAGGATGAAGGGGTGATGGAAGGAATGAAGGGGTGTGATGGAGGAAATGAAGGGGTGTGAGGGAGGATGAAGGGGTGGAATGGAGGATGAAAGGGGTTGTGATAGGAGGGAATGAAGGGGAGTGTGATGGAGGAATGAAGGGGTTGATGGAGGAATGAAGGGGTGTGAATGGGTAATGAAGGGGATGTGATTGGGTAGGAATGAAGGGTGTGATGGAGTATATGAAGGGGGGTGGAAGGGTGGACATGAAGGGGTGTGATGGAGGAATGAGGGGTGTGATGGAGGAATGAAGGGGTGTGATGGAGGAATGAAGGGGTGTGATGGAGTAATGAAGGGGTGTGATGGAGGAATGAAGGGTGTGAGCTGATAGAGGAGAGGGGTGAAGGAGTGTGAGTAGGGGTGTGAGGGTGGATGAGGGGTGTGAAGGGTTGAATGAAGGGGTGTGATGTGTTATTATTCCAACTACATTAATATCCCCGGGACGTTATGGGCCAGGAGAGCAATCATGCCAAGAGTCTCATCAAACTGACACAGAACTATGATGTCAAGGTTTAAAGATGGCTGGAAAACGAACATAGTAGCATGTTCAGCTTCAAGGGATTCATAATAACTAGAAAGCAATCTCAAAATGCAAAGCGTGTCCACATCCACTTTGTATGAGGACTAAACCTTGATGAAAACAGACTTAGAAAACAAATGTAAACTTTATTAACTTAGTGTTCTCCATTATTATCATAATGAAAGTTTTGTTGAAAATTTGATAGGCAAAACAAAGTTCAAACGGTAGAAAGGTTAATGGTCTGGAGCAATTCACCACTGAAGCTCTCGTGGTAAATAAACAATGAAACGCGGGCGCTTAAAAGCCGGCAAGACCGTCTCGTGCCTGCACAGCTGCAGACGGGCTGATTAAGGACTATTTGTGCTTCCTTTTGACCCAATCATTGATTAGTCTTCTCCATTTATCTTTCGGTTTGTGAATAATTGATGACAAAAGCGCAGATTGTTAAAAAAAAAAAAACGTTATGCCATGGACAGAGTCACACACACACACACACACACACACACACACACACACACACACACACACACACACACACACACACACACACTTGTGCCCTGTCTTCCACCACATGGGCGAGACGGGCTAGTAATAGTTATAACAATAATGATATAATATTAAATTAATATTCGTGAAACAGCAATCCAAACGGTGATGACACTTTCTACATCAGCTTATTGAAGTCATATTACACTGCATGGGCATCATTATCTCTAAATGTATTATATTTTTCTAACTCATCAAACTATGAATAACAATCCCATGGGTTTGTGCAGCACAGTCCAACTCTCAGTTCAGTTGCTGCAACGTCCTTCCGATGTCGTCACAGTGCAGCTGAGCATCTGATGCTTGTCACGTGACCTGATATATGTTTCCCCACTCCCTGATGAAGCATTTAGCATCCCGTCTTGAAAATGTCTCGCGGGTGATTGAAACCAGTGGTTTGTTTGAAAACTGAGCAACTGGAATCATCTCAGGATACGTGAACTCAGTAGAGTTGAATCTCACTGAACAAATGGCCAAATCTTTATACTCTCTGCGACTGTCTGTGCCTTCTCGGGTTTCATTGTGTTCTTTGACTATTTTGGAAAGGAATTTTGGTTTTGGACATGATTAACCAACGTTGACTGCTGTGGTTGGGAGGTAGGCCAAGTTTCGGTCCAAATGTAAAAGGCAACAACTGCAAACGTTTTCACAACTGCAGATGGCTTCAAGAAGCGTATATGAACTTGTGGCTTTAGAGGCATTTAAACATGGCTTTTCATACAAACGCAAAGCGATCACGTGTTTAATTTGAGTGCACACTTCACTTGGTTTCTCAAACGTCTATCTCCATGAAATAACTAGCTTGAAACATTACTTAAGGAAATGTCTTGATTCCTGATAGCATAAGGCAAACTCTCCTATTAATACAGCGTTTGTCTGGATACGACGTCATCTGAGACGTTACAATGAGCGACTCATGACGCCGTCCAGTATTCTGGCACCGCGCGGTAACGGCAAGGTGGAACCCATCGGAGCATCTTGCGTGTTGTAAGATACTTGCAAGTTGTCAGGTTGAAGTTCACTTTTGTTTTTATCAATTATATCGGAGTTTGTGTTGACGTCATGTATTATGGTACATGGTATCATTGTTTTTTCATGCTTGTTTGGGTGCTGGACGTTTTAACTCTAGTCATGCATGGCCGTATAATGTTGAAGGAAACAATGAATTACTCTGAGTTCTGTTAACCTCCGTTTTGCTCATTAAAGATAACAACAAACGGGAAGAAAGCAAGCAAGTGATTGCAGGATAATCGTTCCTTATCTCAAATTTCATGTTACTGTTTGTTAATGTGTAATAACACCCTCATTCTGCCGGTGACGAGTCGTTTGGGAAAACCATTGTTATTGCATGTGTTAGCTTCGCAAACGCACGTCTCAGTCCCAGCATTAAACACATATCGTTCGATGGCACATACAGGTGTAAACTAGGACACTCGATGGAAACACTTACCTCCACAGAATGACACGTTTTACGTTTTGTATCGCACGATAGGCCGGACCTGAACCAAAATCGAATCCGCTCTTCTGTGTCACGTAACCAACGTCTGTCCACCATTTGTTTTGCACAACTTCCGCGAACTTTTTGAGAATATCCATGATATATCGCTTCTTTGGCCCCATCTTCTCAATGTGAAGAATCAACGTTGTGGCCTATCTTCTCAAATGTCTTCATATCCGGATTGTCGGATGCTTCACCAAATTTATTATAAACGTCCTCCGTGTCACACTACCCAACCTGTCCGATGCAAATTTTGTGTCCGAATCGCGTTCACAACTTGTTTGAGACTAATCCTGCTCACAAGACCGATAGACAGGGTCAGGGGTAAAACCATAACCTACCGTCCGACCTTTTTGTGTGAAGTAAACATATGTGTACACAGAAGCGTATGCTTCCTCTTGGCGTGTGCGTTCCTGTTGCTGTGTCGCCCTTTTGTTAACATTACTATATGTCAAACATGCCATCACGAACGGTGATGGTCATAACGTGGTTTTATCTTCGGAAGTATCTTTTTGCTTTAGCAGACCCCCTTCTTCGGCCCTCTCCTTTTTCTCAAAAGCAATTATCTCGGAACATTTTGTCTGAACCTTTAATATATCAAGCATCGTATTCAGAGTAACTAACAATTATCTCTAATTTTCCTTTTATTTCCTTAGCCTCGATCCAGACTTACTCTGCTCTCTTCTCTTCTCTCTCTCTCTCTCTCTCTCTCTCCTCTCTCATCTCTCTCTCTCTCTCTCCCTCTCTCTCTCTCTGTTTATGGTAGCAACAAGCCTTGCGGAATCACAAGGTTGTGGCTGTGTCACTTATGCATTGCCCATACCAGTACACTGGTACTCCATTTTACCAAACCTCGGAAGGATGAACAGGCTGCGTCAACCCCACCTGGTGTTATTCAATGGCAGACAAGGGCTGCGAACTCTAGGAACCTCTATATCTTAAGCCAGCCCCTTCACACGTAACCCTTGACACTCACCTCTGAAACTCTCTCGCCTAGTTTGAATCCCGAACTTCTTAAACCAGCTTAAACCGGCCACCTTGGTGTTTTGCATGCAGGAAATCCATCATGTATGGCACCGCTTCATAGTATTGACATTAAGCAAGAACCCGCCTGACCAGCATCGGTTGTCGGTGGACATTTAAATGATCCCGATTCATCGCGATGTATCTTCAATAAAGAGTGGCGAAGTTCATCGGCGCACCCTGGAAAGAATTACAAACTTCCTGATACCGTCAGTTCCCGAACATCAGGCAAATAATACACGCTTTGTCCATCTTGATGTGAATGGAACTACAACGAATAATGCGATTGTACCAGTGTACACCATTATAATAATCTTCTTCGCACCATAAATGCGCACCATCTGTGTAATTAATGTGCAAGGGTTCTTACATTTGTCGACTTTACAGCTGTATGCAGAATAGTAAATATATTTTGAAACTGCTGATGAAGCTTATCTCTTGGGAGTTTTCATACGTATGTTAAGGCTTGTCACATCTACCCGGATGTTAAAAATCTATGATTTGAGACAGCGTTAAGAGGTGTATGAAAGTGTAGGTTTTTAACCACAAAGTGATCCGGGTACATTCCTGAAACGCATTTGTGGCGTGTCCGAGAGTTGTGACTTCTAAATTTGTGAGATGTTTTTGGAAATAATTACTTTTGCAAAAACAAAGTTGTTGCAAACAACACTCGGCTGTTACTATCTACTTCAAGCGTCCCAATATTCCCAACCTGTTGTTTGGGTTGAACCGTTTTTTTGTTGTTTTTTTTTTTTTGCCATAGTCTACCAACTGGCTTGGCCAGGCCTGAAGTTCAACTGAAGTTGGAAGGTTTAAATTATTTTTTTTAATTAATTTCAGGGTCACGGTATTAAAATAGCTCTCATCTGCTCTTTCCTTTAAAGAGCAATGTGAATTATTAACGCCATCAAGAACAACCAGTGCACGCCAACGGTCTTCAACCTGATGTAGGTCTCACATGAGGGTGCACTCATTGAGAGTCTCCCTGCATGGAAGCCCAAGCAATGACAGTTTACAGCTAGGTCGAAGATTCGACACCTTGTCTGATGCTCACAAGACCAGTGGCACATACCCCCAGCCATCTCTGCCCAGACCTAAAGTAGGATTTTGACAATTGGTCGGTGTCACCAGAGCGTAACTTGGCCCACCAATTTTTCGTCAAACTTTTTTGAGTATATCCTGCTCACAGGCAAATTGACAAGACAGAGGAAAACATAACCCCGTCACCTTCATGGTGGAGGTTAAAAATGTTGATGGTCGATTATTCTCAAAAAGATCGGATACGATAAATTGTCATGCTCAAATAGAGTATTGAGATTTTCCTCTCACTGTTCATATTAACATAATAGTCTGAGTATGTTGAGGAATTGTTGCTAAAGATTCACAGCACATGCCTCTCACAAAAAACATGATTTCCGTCCGATCCTGCTTGCTAATGTGAGAGGTTCTTTTTCCTTCAATTGCCGATACAGAGCGCAACCCAACAACGAACGGACTTTCAGAGCATGGGCTTTCCGGCCAAAAACTAATGCACCAACTTTCACCCAAGGTGATCATGAGAACTTTCTAAACCAAAGTGATGGTTTGCGCATTGATCATGGAATAACCCAACTGTCTTGTTAAGCAGTTGCAAGAGACTTGGTTGGAAGAGAAATTATTTGGGCGAAGAAATGTCGATGCCGTGTCATCATTGGGGATCTCGGTAGACACATATTTAGCATTTTCCTCCCCTCAAAGAACAGCTGCTTCCTAGTTACAACACACAGCAAGTGAGAGGAGAGGAACATTCGAAAGGCCGGTCGTAAAAGCAATGTACCAGAATAAATACTTTTAGCTGCGCATGGTTGGAAGCGGTGCCCACCTTAATCGCCGTGAAGTCATCACATGGCACGTTCTGGAATACTAACTTTGATTGGTCGAATAAATAAACAGGAGTTGAGGTAATTTGCTTTAATCGAATTGTAAGACAATTCTTACTTATGGCCAACAAAGTTTGGTTATTGATGGCAAAGCGGTGAGAGAGGATTACGGAAACGGGATCAGATTTGGACAAGACAGACAGACAGACAGACAGAAATCCCTTTTATTCATATCAGTGAAGCAAAGAATCAAAAGCATGATTTTCATATGTTTAGACCGCTGAGTCTTTTCTATATTCTGCAATATTTTGTTCCAGAAGTTCCTTTAAAAGTAAAATCTTTCGGTGTCAAAAGACCCCTAGTGTTATTTTGGTTCATTTTTTTTTTTGCGGTAGATGTAATTCATGTAATCGCTGACCAGTTTCCTCTAAAAAAAAATATATATATATATATAATAGTTTATGTAGTTGTTTTTTATCCACTACCCCAAAGCTTTTTGTTTCCGTTTAGTTGGTGTTTTTTGAATGTTGTTGCGTCTCTTATCGTCTTTGAGCGATACTTGTTGTCAGTTCCCGATTTACTGGGCTGTTTCTGGTGGTAAAATTTTGTTCGTTTCCTCATTGTTTGTGAAACTTCAAGCAGATTGAGATGAAATTTAGTGTTTCTGAGTTGGGGTTAATAAAGTCACGGTTTGAAGTTAATTTTAGATTTAAGTTTATTTTTTTCTCTTTATTATGTTGGTTACTTAATCATGAAAGCATAACCATGTTTAGTCACTGATGTGAAACTTTGGCCAGATTTAGTGAAAAATTGAGTGGTATTGAGTTGGGCGTCCGAAAAGATCGCAGCTGGTAAGATTAGGGTATAAAATGATCGTTGGTAGGATTGGGGTTAAAACACAGAACAATAACATTGTTCCCTGCCTTTCTTAAGCTTATCTCTATTTCATATCTTTCACATGTGATGAACCATCACCCTTAAAATTACAATCTTTAGAGAGGATGTGTGTATCTTCGAGGGAGGGTGGTGATTGGGAGACCGTTGGGATAAGATAGGGGGGGAGATGCAGATTTTCTTCAACTACCTCAGAATACCAATTAATTATTCCATTTCAAGGTGGTGAAAATACTGTACTCTTCAATAATAGCCAACGTTTTTTTCCTCCTTCTTCTTCTCTTTCTTCTTATGCCTTCTATATTCTGCTCGTCTTCTTCGCTCCTTCTTCTCTTCTCTCTTCACAATTATTAACCACGTTCTGTGGGTTGCCCCCAAGTCTTCCACGAACCAGCTAGCTAGCACCTGACGTTCGACTAAGGTTTAGGTCCAGGAATTTGTATTTGGTTCATGGTGTCAGCAGAGTAATCACCGTACTCTTCGCGAAGCACACCGAGGAATCTTTAACATTCGCCAACTCGATGACGGCAGACGAGACAACTCAGTTTAACGTCCATTCCGAGGGCCACGCACTACACTGATGAATTACCTTGCCTATGAAAACAACACCAGTTGACAGTTTGTATTAGCTGGGTCGAGATACCAACCCAGGCTAGACAGCTGAGATTCGAATTTGCATCCTCTGGCAATCCTGCCAGTCTTTCTTTATTACTCTTGTTTAAGTATGGTTATTTATGTGCATTAATTTTACCATGTTGTGTTGAGACAAGCGTTGCTTGAATTTTTTAAAATCAATTTGAAACTATAATTTTAATTAATTTGTTATTTTTTTTCTTGTTTCATGTGCACAACAATTGTCCGCAGTGCACAATAGCAACCCTTTGTCCTTTGAGCTGTCGAGTCTGAGTTCCATTCAACGACCAACACTTAAACTGTTCGATTGTGCTTCGCTAGGCAGGCAATGCATCACAAAGTGTGCCAAGCCTCAGATGGATGTTTAAGCCGGGTGTTCCTATCTGCTTACATTAGTTGTGGATGCTAAGACTCTTGGGGAGAGTAGGGAAATTATCACCCACACCCTGAACAAATGACATTTCCTGCCTCGAGCAGCTTCCAGTCGAACATCAAGGCCTGACCAGCCAGTTTGTGAAAGTCTGGCCGAACCAATATACCCACCTGCGAAAAGAGGCCATATCTGACCTGCACAATAAGGTGTGATTACTTGGGGGCATTAAAGTGGCAGTTGATGTGAGGACTTATTAAATAATTTATTTCTGCTGATTCCCCGCTCTATCTCTTGCAGCAATCTCGTATATGGAACTGGGAGGGGGGTGGATGGGTGGAATCATAATCTTATTAGACTTACTAAGTACT
>CM068957.1:127025111-127038442 GCA_035128595.1 Eptatretus atami
GTGTGAGCGAGGAACGAAGGGTGTGATGGAGTAACGAAGGGGTGTGAGGGAGGAATGAAGGGGTGTGAAGAGTGAATGAAGGCGTGTGATAGAGGAATGAAGCGGTGTGAGCGAGGAACGAAGGGTGTGATGGTGAGTAACGAAGGGTGTGATGGAGGAATGAAGGGGTGTGAGGGAGGGAGAGTAATGAAGGGGTATGAGGGAGGAATGAGGGGGTGTGAGGGAGGAATGAGGAGGTATGAGGGAGGAATGAAGGGGTGTGAGGAGGGAGTAATGAAGGGGTATGAGGGAGGAATGAAGGATATGAGGGAGGAATGAAGGGGTGTGATGGAGGAATGAGGGGTGTGAAGGGTGAATGAAGGCGTGTAATGAGGAATGAAGCGGTGTGAGGAGGAACGAAGGGGTGTGAGGGAGGGAGTAATGAAGGGTGTGAAGGGAGTAATGAAGGGGTGTGAGGGAGAATGAAGGGGTGTGATGGAGGAATGAAGGGGTGTGATGGAGGAATGAAGGGGTGTGATGGAGGCATGAAGGGGTGTGATGGAGGAATGAAGGGGTGTGATGGAGGAATGAAGGGGTTGTGATGGAGTTGAAGGTGGTGGAGTAATGAAGGGTGTGATGAGAATGGAAGGGGTATGTGATGGAGGAATGAAGGGGTGTGATGGAGGAATTAAGGGTGTGAGGGAGAATGAAGGGGTGTGATGGAGGAATGAAGGGGTGTGATGAGAGAATGAAGGGGTGTGATGGAGGAATGAAGGGGTTTGATGGAGAATGAAGGGTGTGATGAGGAATGAAGGGGTGTGATGGAGGAATGAAGGGTGGTGTGATGGAGGAATGAAGGGTGTGATGGAGGAATTTAAGCGGTGTGAGGGAGGAATGAGGGGTGATGGAGGAATGAAGGGGTGTGAAGGAGGAATGAAGGGGTGTGATGGAGAATGAAGGGGTTGAGGGGCAAAGGGGTGTGATTGAGGAATGAAGAGGGTGTGATGAGGAATGAAGGTGGTGATGGAGGAATGAAGGGGTGTGATGGAGGAATGAAGGGGTGTGATGGAGGAATGAAGGGGTGTGAGGGAGGAATGAAGGGGTGTGATGGAGGTAATGAAGGGGTGTGATGGAGGAATGAAGGGTTGATGGGGATGAAAGGGGTGTGGATGAGGAATGAAGGGTGTGATGGAGAATGAAGGGTGTGATGGAGGAATGAAGGGGGTGTGATGGAAAAATGAAGGGGTGTGTGATGGAGGAATGAAGGGGGTGTGATGGAGGAATGAAGGGTTTGTGATGGAGGAATGAAGGGGAGTAATGTGTGAGGGAGGAAATGAAGGGTGTGATGGAGGAATGAAGGGGTGTGATGGAGGAATGAAGGGGTGTGATGGAGGAATTAAGGGTGTGAGGGAGGAATGAAGGGGTGGTGGTGGAGGAATGAAGGGGGTGGGAGGAATAAGCGGTGTGAGGAGTAATGAAGGGGTGTGAGGAGGAATTAAGGTGGGATGAAGATGTGGAGGAATGAAGGGTGTGATGGAGGAATGAAGGGGTGTGATGGAGGAGATGAAGGGTGTGATGGAGGAATGAAGGGTGTGAGGGAGGAATGAAGGGTGTGTTGATGGAGGAATGAAGGGGTGTGATGGAGGAATGAAGGGGTGTGAGGAATTAAGCGGTGTGAGGGAGGAATGAAGGGGTGTGATGGAGGAATGAAGGGGTGTGATGGAGGAATGAAGGGTGTGAGGGAGAATGAGGGGGTGTGAGGGAGGAATTAAGGGCGGATAGTTGGTGAGGGAGGAATGAAGGGGTGTGATGGAGGAATGAAGGGTGTGATGGAGGAATGAAGGGGTGTGAGGAGTAATGAAGGGGTGTGTGATGGAGGAATGAAGGGTGTGAATGTGATGGAGGAATGAAGGGGTGTGATGGAGGAATTAAGGGTGTGAGGGAGGAATGAAGGGTGTGTGGAGGGAATGAAGGGTGTGTGGAGGAATGAAGGGTGTGGTGGAGGAATGAAGGGGGTGTAGTATGTGATGGAGGAATTAAGCGGTGAGGATGTGAGGGAGAATGAAGGGGTGTGAGGGAGGAATGAAGGGGTGTGATGGGAGAATGAAGGGGAGAAATGTGAGGGAGGAATGAAGGGGTGTGAGGGAGGGCATGAAGGGGTGTTGATGGAGGAATGAAGGGTGTGATGGAGGAATGAAGGGGGTGTGAGGGAGGATTGAAGGGGTGTGATGGAGGAATGAAGGGGTGTGTATGAGGAATGAAGGGGTGTGATGGAGGAATGAAGGGTGTGATGGAGAATGAAGGGGTGTGATGGAGTAATGAAAAGGGTGTGATTGGAGGAATGAAGGGTCTGATGGAGTAATTGAAGGGGTGTGAGGCGAGCATGAAGGGGTGTGATGGAGGAATGAAGGGGTGTGATGTGACTTTTCTTCCAACAGCTTAATATCCCCGACATTATGGGCCAGGAAGAGCAATCATCCAAGAGCTCACAACTGACACAGAACATGATGTCAAGGTTTAAAGATGGCTGGAAACGAACATAGTAGCATAGTTCAGCTTAAGGGATTCAATAATAACTAGAAAGCATCTCAAAATGCAAAGCGTGTCCACATCCACATTCCACATAATCAGGGTTTGTTGAATAATTTATGACAAAAGCGCAGATTGTTAAAAAAAAAAAAACGTTATGCCATGGACAGAGATCACCACACACACACACACACACACACACACACACACACACACACACACACACACACACACACACACACACACACTTGTGAAACCCTGTCTTCCACCACATGGGCGGACGGGCTAGTAATAGTATAACAATAATGATAATAATATTAATTAATATTAGTGATTAACAGGCAATCCTAAACGGTGATGACACTTTCTACATCAGCTTATTGAAGTCATATTCTACAGCTGCATTGGGCATCATTACTTCTAAAATGATATTTTATATTTTCTAACTCATCAAACTATGAATAACAATCCCATGGGTTTGTGCAGCACAGTCCAAACTCTCAGTTCAGTTGCTGCAACGTCCTTCCGCATGTCGTCACAGTGCAGCTGAGCATCTGATGCTTGTCACGTGACCTGATATATGTTTCCCCACTCCCTGTGAAGCATTTAGCATCCCGTCTTGAAAATGTCTGCGGGTGATTGAAAACCAGTGGTTGTTTGAAAACCAGCACTGGAAATCATCCCTCAAGGATACGTGAACTCAGTAGAGTTGAATCTCACTGAACAAATGGCCCAAATCTTATACTCTCTGCAGACTGTCTGTGCTTCTCGGTGTTTCATTGTGTTCTTTGACTATTTTGGAAATGGAATTTTGGTTTTGGACATGGATTAACCAACGGTTGACTGCTGTGGTTGGGAGGTAGGCCAAGTTTCGGTCCCAAATGTAAAAGGCAACAACTGCAAACGTTTTCACAACTGCAGATGGCTTCAAGGAAGCGTATATGAACTTGTGGCTTTAGAGGCATTTAAACATGGCTTTCATACAAACGCAAAGCGATCACGTGTTTAATTTTGAGGGCACACTTCACTTGGTTTCTCAAACGTCTATCTCCATGAAATAACTAGCTTGAAAATTACTTTAAGGAAATGCTTGATTCCTGATACAGCATAAGGCAAACTCTCCTATTATACAGCGTTTGTCTGGATAACGACGTCATCTGAGTACCGTTACATGAGCGACTCATGACGCCGTCAGTATTCTGGCACCGGACAGGTAAACGGCAAGGTGGAACCCATCGGAGGCATCTTGCGTGTTTGTAAGATACTTTTGCAAGTTGTCAGGTTGAAGTTCACTTTTGTTTTTATCATTGACAATTATATCGGAGTTGTGTTGACGTCATGTATTCCGGTACATGGTATCATTGTTATTTTCATGCTTGTTTGGTGTGCTGGACGTTTTCAACTCTAGTCATGCATGGCGTATAATGTTGAAGGAAACAATGAATTACTCTGAGTTCCCTGTTAACCTCCGTTTTGCTCATAAAGTAACAACAAACGGGAAGAAAGCAAGCAAATGATTGCAGGATAATCGTTCCTTATCTCAAATTTCATGTTACTGTTTAGTTAATGTGTAAATAACACCCTCATTCTGCCGGTGACGAGTCGTTTGGGAAACCATTGATTATTGCCATGTGTTAGCTTCGCAAACGCACGTCTCAGTCCCAGGCATTAACACATATCGTTCGATGGCACATACAGGTGTAAACTAGGACACTCGATGGAACACTTACCTCCACCAGAATGAACAGTTTACGTTTTGTATCGCACGGATAGGCCGGACCTGAACCAAAATCGAATCCGCTTCTTCTTGTCACGTAACCAACTCTGATCCACATTGTTTTGTCACAACTTGTCCGCAACTTTTTGAGATATCATGATATATATCGCTTTTGGCCCCATCTCTCAATGGTGAAGAATCACGTTTGGCCCTATCTCTCAAATTCTCATATCCGGATTGGGATGCTCACCAAATTTAATTATAAACTCCTCCGTGTCACACACCCAACCTGTCCATCAAATTTTGTCCGAATCCGTTCACAACTTTTTGAGATATCCTGCTCACAGACAGATAGACAGGCAGGGGTAAAAACATAACCTCCGTCCACCTTTGGTGGTGGAAGTAACAATGTGTACACAGCGTATGCATTCCTCTTTGGCGTGTGCATTCCTGGTTGCTGTGTGCCCTTTGTTACATTACTATATGCAACATGCATCACGAAGGTGATGTCATAAACGTGGTTTTATCTCCCGAATGTATTTATTTTGCTTTAGCAGACCCCCTTCTTCGCCCTCTCTTTTTCTCAAACAATTATCTCGGAACATTTTGTCTGAAACCTTTAATATATCAAGCATCGTATTCATGGAGTATAACAATTATCTCTAATTTTCCTTTTTACTTCCTTAGCCTCGTGATATGTGCTCTCTCTCTCTCTCTCTCTCTCTCTCTCTCTCTCTCTCTCTCTCTCTCTCTCTCTCTCTCTCTCTCTCTCTTATGTAGCACAAGCCTGTGGGATAGCAAGGTGTGGCTGTGTCACTGATGCATTGCCCTATTACCAGTACACTGGTACTCATTTTACCAACCTCGGAAGGATGACAGGCTGAGTCAACCCCACCTGGTGTTAATTCAATGGCAGACAAGGGCTCGAACTCAGAACCCTATGATCTTAAGCCAGCCACTTTCACCGTTAACCCTTGACACTCACCTCTGAACTCTCTCGCCTAGGTTTGAATCCCGAACTCTAAACCAGCTATAAACCGCCACCTTGGTGTTTTGCATGCAGGGAGATCCATCAATGTATGCACCGTTCATCGGATTGACATTAAGCCAGAGAACCCGCCTGCCAGCATCGGTTGTCGGTGGACATTAAAGATCCCATCATCGCATGGTATCTTTCATAAAGAGTGGCGAGTTATCGCCGGCACCCTGGAAAGAATTACAAATTCCTGATACCTTCAGTCGAACATCAGGCAATAATTCACCGCTTTGTCCATCTTGATGTGATGGAACACAACAATAATGCGATGTACAGTGTACACCATATAATAATCTCTCTTCGCACCATAAATGGCACCAACTGTGTAATTAAATGTGCAAAGGGTTTCTTAATTGTGTACTTTACAGCTGTATGAGATAGTAAATATATTTTTGAAACTGCTGATAATGCTTATTTCTTTCTGGGAGTTTTTCATACGTATGTTAAGGCTTAGCACACTTACCGGATGTTAAAATCTATGATTTGAGACAGCGGTTAGAGGTGTATGAAAGTGTAGTTTTTAACCACAAAGTGATCCGGACATCCTGAACGCATGTGGCGTGTCCGAGAGTGTGACTTCTAAATTGTGGGAGATTGTTTTGAACATAATTACTTTTTGCAAAAACAAAGTTGTTGCAACACAACACTCGGCTGTTACTACTACTTCAATCGTCCAATTATTCCCACCTGTTGTTTGGGTGAACCGTTTTTTTTGTTGTTGTTTTTGTTTTTGCCAAGTCTTTCACCAACTGGCTGGCCAGGCCTGAAGTTCAACTGAAGGTTGAAGGTTTAAATTTTTTTTTAATTAATTCAGGGTCACGGTATTAACAATAGCTCATCTACTCTTTCCTTTAAAGAGCAATGTGGGATTATTAACGTCATCAAACAACCAGTGCACGCAGACGGGTCTTTCAACCTGATGTAGGTCTCACAGAGGGTGCACTCATTGAGGAGTCTCCCTGCATGTGAAGCACCAGCATGACAGTTTACAGCTAGGTCGAGATTCGAACCTTGGTCTGATGTCTCAAAGACCAGTGCACATACCCGCCAGCCATCCTGCCAGACCTAAAGTAGGATTTGACAATTGGTCGGTGTCACACACGTAACTTGCCCACCAATTTTCGTTCAAACTTTTTGAGATATCCTGCTCACAGGCAGATTGACAGACAGCAGTGAAAACATAACCTCCGTCCACCTTCAGTGGTGGAGGTTAAAAATGTTGATGTCGAATTCTCAAAAAGATGGATAACTAAATTGTCATCTCCAAATAGATGTATTGAGATTTTCCTCTCACTTGTTCATTTAACATAATAGTCTGAGATGTTGAGGAATTGTTGGTAAAGATTCACACACATCGCTCCACAAAAACATGATTTCCCCGACCTGTTGCTAATGGTGAGAGGTTCTTTTTCCTTCAATTGCCGATACAGAGCAAACCCAACAACAACGGACTTTCAGAGCAGGTGCTTTCCGAGCCAAAAACAATGCACCAACCTTTCACCCAAGTGATCATGAGAACTTTCTACCAAAGTGATGGTTTGCATTGATCATGAAAACCCAACTGTCTTGTTTAAGCAGTTGCAAGAGACTTGGTTGGAAGAGAAATATTGGCGAAAATGGTCTGATCCGTGTCATCATTGGGGTCTCGGTGACCATATTTAGCATTTTCCCTCCCCAAAGGAACAGCTGGCTTCCTAGTTACAACACAAGCAGGAGAGGGAGAGGAACATTCGGAAAGGCCTCGCTAAAGCAAGTCCAGAATAATCTTTTCAGCGGCATGGTTGGAAGCGGTGCCCACCTTAATGCCGTGAAGTCATCCAGCATGGCGAACGTTCTGAGAAAAATCTACTTTGACTTGGTCGAATGAAATAACAGGAGTTGGAAGTAAATTTAGATCTCATAATCAGAATTGTAAGACATTCTTACTTATGCCAACAAAGTTTGGTTATGATGCGCAAAGCGGTGAGAGAGGAGATAGGAAACGGAATCAGATTTGGACAGACAGACAGACAGACAGACAGACAATCCTTTTATTCATATCAGTAAGCAAAGAATCAAAAGCATATTTTCATATTTTAACCTGAGCTTTTGCTATATTCTCAATATTTTGTTCCAGAAGCTTCCTTTAAAAGTAAATCCTTTTCGGTGTCCAAAAAGACCCTAGTGTTATTTTGGTTCATTTTTTTTTTTGCGTAGATGATTATGTATCGACCAAGTCCTCTAAAAAAAAAATATATATATATATATATAGTTTTTTTATGCTTATGTTTGTTTACTTTATCACTAAAACATCATCCAATCAAAATGTGTTTCCTCATTGTTGTGAAACTTCAGCAGATTGAATGAAATTTAGTGTTTCTGAGTTGGGGTTATAAAAGTCCACGGTTTGAAGGTTAATTTTAGATTTTAGATTTATTTTTTCTCTTTATTATGTTTGTTGACTTTATCAATAAAATACCATGTTTAGTCACTGATGTGAAACTTTGGCAGATTTAGTGAAAATTGAGTGGTATTGAGTTGGGGTCCGAAAAGATCGCAGCTGGTAAGATTAGGGAGTAAAATATGTTGGTAGGATTGGGGTTAAACACGAACAATAACATTGTTCCCTCCTTTCTTAGAGCTTATCTCTATTTTCATTCTTTCACATTGATGACATCACCCTTAAAATATACAATCTTTAGAGAGATGTGTATCTTTCGAGGGAGGGGGTGGATTGGGAGACGTTGGTGGATAAATAGGGGGGAGGGATGCAGATTTTCTTCAACTACCTTCAGAATACAATAATTCATTTCCATTTCAAGGTGGATGAAATATGTACTTCCAATAATAGGCCACAGTTTTTTTTCCTCCTTCTTCTTCCTCTTCTCCTTCTTATTCCTCTTCTTCTTCTGCCTCTTCTTCTCCTTCTTCTTCTTCCACAATTATTAACCACGTTCTTGTGGGGTTGCCCCAAGTCTTCCACGAACCAGCTAGCTAGACCTGACGTTCGACTAAGGTTAGGTCAGGAATTTGTAATTTGTTCATGGTGTCAGCAATAACTCACCGACTCTTCGCGAAGCACACCGAGGAATCTTTAACATTCGCCAACTCATGACGGCAGACGAGACACTCAGTTTAACGTCCATCCGAGGGCCAGCACACACTGATGAATTACCTTGCCTATGAAACACCAGTGTGACAGTTTATAGCTGGGTCGAGATACCAACCCAGGCTAGACAGCTGAGATTCGAATTTGCATACCTCTGGGCAATCCTGCCAGTCTTTCTTTATTACTGTTGTTTAATATGGTTTATTTATGTGCATAATTTACCATGTTGTGTTGAGACAAGCGTTGCTGAATTTTTTAAAATCATTTGAAACATAATATTTATTAATTTGTTTATTTTTTTTCTTTTGCATGTGCACACATTGTCGCAGTGCACAATAGCACCCTTGTCTTTGAGCTGTCGAGTCTGAGTTCCATTCACGACCACACTTAAACTGTTCGATTGGTGCTTCGCAGGCAGGGCAATGCATCACAAAGTGTGCCAGCCCTCAGATGGATGTTAAGCCGGGTGTCCTATCTGCTAACATTAGTTGGTGGATGCTAAGACTCTTGGGGAGAGTAGGGAAATTATCACCCACACCCTGAACAAATGACAATTTCCTGCTCCGAGCAGCTCCAGTCGAACATCAGGCCTGACCAGCCAGTTTGTGAAAGTCTTGGGCCGACCATATACCCACCTGCGAGCCATATCTGACCTCACAATAAGGTGTGATTACTTGGGGGCATTAAAGTGGCAGTTGATGTGAGGACTTATTAAATAATTTATTTTCTGCTGATTCCCCCCTCTATCTTCTGCAGCACATCTCTATTATGGAACTGGGGAGGGGGTGGAGGGTGGAATCATAATCTTATTAGACTTACTAAGTACTTGCCTTGTAGTTTTCTCAGGGATAAAATTCCTCTTTTCTTACAGAATTCACAACCCCCTTTCTCAACCCACCTGCCCTTCTTACATACACCATGCAGCAATTCCAGTAGCGTACTGCTGCCAGTGTCTTCAGAGAATGTACTACAAACATCTGGGACACCTGGTATTGTAAACGCAAGTAGCAACACATGATGTTGCTTCACTTTCACCAGGTGATTGAAGAACCGTTCGTGTGTGCAGCAGATTCCACTGAGACCGACGGGGGACGTACCCCATCACCCCAGGATCCACAGCTGCCCGTTTTGATATAGTTACCTCGACTTAAAACGAAAGACTTGAGAGACTATAAATTAGCGTCGGTCCCATATGCACTTGTTGCCTGCTCTTTCTCTGTTGAAATATGGGAAGTTAAATCTCAAACAACGACCTGCTGACTGTGGCATGCTTGGGGCACAACAAACACCGTGTGCACGTCATCATCAGAGTAGAGTATGAACTGTGCTCGAAAAGTTACTAATTCAACTCTCATTTGGACCCTCTCTCCTTGTCGTAACCCGTACAATGGGAAAACCAAATTCTTTTGACATGAAAAACAATTAAATGCTGTTTGTACATTCTTTCTCAACAATCTTTCGAAACATACATTAACATTTGGCTCGAAATGAATGGGTCCAAAATCATAGAAGTTACATGAAGGGGGAGAAATATTCCTTTGTTGCGCTGTGTTGACGTCATTTGCGTTACGTCCGTTTGCGCAGGTGGATACAGTGGCTGCAATTGATGATTAAAAAAAAAAAATTCATCTCATAACTGTGAATTAGCATAAATATCTCGAGTAACCTCAGAGCAATAGCAGGATCCTCTTCAACTTGGCCATCAAGGTTAAGCTCCGGTATTTAATGTGTCCACCTGCAAGACAGTCTCTGAGGCCAAGCTACGCACACCACAAATTGCGAACGATTCCTTAACAGGTCGCCAGCCTGTCATGTCAGGGTGTCTCTAAATGGAAGAAACCAGTGAGGAAGATGCACCAGCAAGCAGAACGTTGGGTGCAAAAAGAACCGCCGCATTGGATACCATGTGGGAAGGCCTACGTGTGCGGCATTGGCACAAATGGTACATGTGTTGGACATCGGACGAGACAACAATGTAACCACAAGAGCAAGAACAAGATCCGACCCAAAGTTTAATTCCAAACCAACCACTAATCTAATCGCTGTGCTTGTTTCACGGCCATTTTTCAGTAACCGTGATTAATCCAGAGCTCCTCAACTCTTTCAAACACAACCTTGTGATTGATCTTTAAAAAAAAAAATAAAATGATCACCACCATGTGTTCTTGTCGGAAGTGCCTTTGAACTCCATGGGCCTGTAAAGTTCTTTGGCGTTTGGGAAAAAAACAAATCTCATTCCTTGCCAGGTCCTCGTGATGACAGACACCCGTATGTCTGCACGGCTTCTCTCCTCACATCTGATATCTCATTTCCTCGGTGGATAAGCAACTCGTGTGGGAGGATTGGTCGAGTTTGAGAGAATGAATAAAGTAAAAACAATAATCGCGATAAGGATGATGGAAAAGACATGGAATAAAAAAAATAAAAGAACAACAAAGAATCAACCTTCTGGGAAATTCAGAGAAGATTTACTTGATGATGTTCAAGTGCAATTGTGCGAATCTTGGTGCCTGCAAAGAAATTGGTTCTGAAATCCTGGCTCTGAAAGATAGCTTTCTGAACATTGGGCAAGAAAATACGATCCGGTCAACTTTGATATAACTGGCGCAGACAGTCATTCTACTTCTTCAATTTCTTCTTCTTCTCAGTCTTGCGTGAACTTCTTGCAAAGTAAAGAAGCAACCCTAATTGCAAGGGCTTTTGTCGTTTGTTGTGAATTTTGGACTCGCAAACAGGAATCGGGCAACTTGGGAAACGCTCTTCTCAACGTATGTGAATTTTTCAGTTGAAAAGTTCCCAGAAGCCTTTGCAGTTTGGAGTAGAATGTGATTTGAACTTTTCTGAGCTAGTTTGTGATTTGCGACATGTTTGAGCATGGGATTTTGTCCTTTGTTGTGTTACTTCGACCCTTTTACCGTATGTACATTAGCTGAACCCCTCTGGCTGTATGTAGATCGAGTCCAATCATGGTGATTACCACACCTTCGGTCAATATGAAGCGTTGCCTGTCACACAACTGCATTGTCTTATGCTTGACTATAACACAGCCAGAGATTTGCAATTTGTGGTTGGGGAATAAAAGAGCAAACGCGTCAGTTCTCTAACCTGGGAATCACCGTGACATCACCATCAACCATAAACATAGGGTGGTGATCACATTCAGGAAAGTCTGGAGACTTTAAAAGATTCGGCAAAAGATTGGCAGATGCAGTTTAACATAAAGAAATTTCAGGTGCTGGGGATGGGTAACAAAAATTCAAATAGGGATTACCTAATGCAATGTGTAGTCTTCCGTATCGGAGTGGCGACCCGTCCAGGATTGTGCCCAATAGGCCAGGAGACAGCTTCAGCAGCAGCGACGCTCTGTACAGAGGTATGGTCCTGATGGATAGATGGAAGGGGTAGTCTTGGAGCGTGTCACATAGGAGAAGGGTCTTGGGTGGTAATAGATCAAGGTGTAAGCAGACAGCACAGTGCCAGGTAGCTATAGGTAAAGCAAACAGGGTTTCAGGTTGTATTTGTAGGGGGATCAATTACAGATCAAAAGAGGTCGTGTTACCACTGTCTAGGAATTTAGTGAGGCCTCATTTAAAATATATATATGGTCAATTTTTGTCACCACATCTCAGGAAGGACACATCTGCCATCAAGCAGGTACGGCGTCGAGCTACTAGATTGATTCCAGGGTCTAGACCAAGGTATGAGGAGTGTTTGAACTAGGAGGCAGGACTTTATACATTAGAAAGGTGACTACGAGGGGATTTGATAAAGATGTTGAAGATGACGAAGGGTATGGTGGACAGGATGGGTGAAGTGGAGTTTATTTTTATTTTTTAGCAGAGTGGACAGTGTTGGAACCAGGGGCATCGCTTGAGGGTTAATACCATGAGAGTTAGGACAATTTTAAGGTAGGGGTCTTTCAGTCAGAAAATGGTTAATGCATGGAATGGTCTCCCCAGAGAGGTAGTGGAAACTGTTGCAGTGGAGGTGGTGGATAACTTAAAATGGGAATTAGATCGGTACTTGGATGCATTGGACATCGAGGGGGTAAGGGGATATTGGCAGGACTTGGAGGTAGTTTGTGTGGGGTAGGTGCAGTGTCGGCATGATGGGACAAATGGCCTCATCCTGTGCCAAAGGTCTTTGTGTATCCTTGTGGAACAGTATAACCCACTGTTGAATGTGACGTCACAGTGATGCACAGATTGCGGAACTGACTTTTTGTTGTGTAAATTAGGTGGACCAGTGTAAATTTTGGAACCGTAGAGCGGTCAACTGCAGGATGAAGGCCCCCCCCCTCAAAAGGCCATTTAGCATATTCACCACACTTGCCAAGTGTGAGCTGCTGAAAGTGAGCAGCCATGGGAATCAAACCCACACCACCCAATGGAGAAGGAAATGTATCTTTAACAAAATGGCCAAGCAGTCAAGATTTTTGCAACATGACTTGCACGGTATAAGGGGGACATTTGTGAAATGAATAAGTCCACATCAGATGTTGATTCGCTTAACGTTTTAAACTACCAAAAGCTTCAAATTAAGGTCAAAGGCTTTGTTTTGGTAAACCCCAAGTGACTCGAATGACACTTTTCTGAAAAGCTGTGAGATGAGAAACCTATCGTATTAGGCCTGTCGGAAAGTTAAACTGGTGCGGATGAGGAAACCCTTGCAACACATTCGACAATATCCAGCATTCTCAGTTGAAATACACACAGCTAAGTTGTGTTAAACTCTGACATCCCTTCGACCGACTCCCCGTTCTTGGCTTTTACTCCCTTCTCCCTCAATCCCCCAGGAGCCTAGCCTCTTCCACTACCACCCCCTCGGTCATCCCCACGTGCGCGGGAGCAACCGGTAGTTATCAGGAGGGACGGATGGAAGAATTCCCAGGACGGTAATCGGATGGACACAGGTGGAGAGGTCTACAGCAGCTGCAAGGGAGGCGGCAGCTTGGGAAAAATTTGCTCACACCAGAGGAGTGT
>CM068957.1:127042017-127063884 GCA_035128595.1 Eptatretus atami
GCTGAGTCAACCCCACCTGGTATTAATTCAGCAGCCATTATGGCTCAAACTCAGGACCCTAGGATCCCAAATCAGCCGCCCTAACCGCTAAGCCAACACCAGGCTCTAACACCACATGATCAAACATATCAAACAAGAACAGCACTCGATAGAGCACACACCTCCGCCAGGCTGATTAGTTTACATATTGTATTCCACTAATAGGCAGAATCTGAATCCGGACCTTAACCAAAATTTAATGAGCTTGTTCTTGTCACCTAACAAACTCTTCCACCAAGTTTCGGCCGAATCCTTCTCCAACTTTTTGAAATATCATGCTATACATAGTTTTTGGCCCTATCTCTCTTTAGTGAAGAATCACTTAAAAAATTCTCATATCCGGATCTGGATCCGGATCTTCACTAAAATCTAATCAATTCTTACTTGTCACACACCCAGCATGTCCACCAAATTTTGACGTAATCCACTTCCAGAACTTTTTGAGACATCCTGCTCACATACAGACAGACAAACAAACAAACAAGAAAGACGTTGTGCAGGGCACAATACTTGCGAAATCCATAAAAGAAATTGGACCATAAAAATATTTGGCTCGTTGAATTCAATGACCTGATATGTAAATCGCCTTCAAATTTCAAGTCAATCAGATGAAAATTGATGTTTTTAGAAAAATGACAAAGTTGTTGACCTTTGACCGATGTTGACCTTTTTTCCTCAAAATCAATATAATAGGCTTCTTGCTTAGATCGGTTTAAAAATGTGACCTGGAGGTGATTGAGAGACAAACAGACAGACGACAGACAGACAGACAGACAGAATAACTAACACACGCAACCAACCAATATACTTGAAAATCTTCGATTTTCACAAGTAACAAACAGAGCTGAAAACATAACCTCTGTCTGGTGGAGGCAATAAATTGTCATTAATTACTCTGTATATCAAGTGAAGCAATCAACATCAGATGATGATAAAGTATATAATACATTTTTTTTTTGGTGACACCAACCAGATTAAGTATGTGAGGCATGTTCTGGATAATTTCCTCTGTAAAGTGAAAAGACAACTGAGAATCCACACAAATGAAATGTATCATGATGTATATCATAGTCTTGTTATCATGAACACCAGCAGTGCAAGAAAAACTGAGAGGCGTAAAAGAAAATGAGCATCATTACAAGAGCTAGAAGAATGCTGCAACAAGCACTGAGCACTTCTGATGAAAAGGTTGAGGTGTGAGTCGGTGACGACGCCATTAAAGGAGAAAAAAAGAAAAGGATAGATGGCAAGTAAATTGTGAGACAAAAGAGGGGGTTGGGGAGGGGGGGGGTGGAAGGAAACACCAAGAGGACACATCTGAGGAATGCAATAGCTGCCTTCGGGAGGGTTCAGTGTAGAGCAACTAGATTGATTCCCGGCATGGCTAGACTTAGCTATTCGGAGCGGATGAAGGAGACAGGACGTTTGACATTCAAAACGAGGTGATTACGAGGGGATCTGATTGAGATGTTTAAGATCATGAAGGCTATATAGACAAAACAAGTGCAGAAGAGCTTTTCAGCAGAACAGTGATCAGACCATAGCTTGAGATGAAGAAGAGGAGAGTTGGGATGACATTAAGGCAGAGAGAGGTCTGCCACTCAAAGAGTAGTTAGTGCATGGAATGCTCTCCCTGGATAGGTAATGGCAGCAGCAACAGTAGATAGGTTCAAATTGGAATTAGATAAGGTGCCTATAACCAATGGGGAATGTTGGTGGAAATGTGCAGGCACGATGGGTCTCTAATGGCCTTCTTCTGCATCAAAGTTCCTTGTATTTCCCTAAGAGTCAGAAGAGGAGCTTGTATAACCCCAAAACAGCCAATGGTGGATGGATAAGGTTTTGAGATTGAGTAAGGCCATAAAACAATTTATTATAAACATCCAAGCTTTTACAGATGTGTTCATTCAGAAACGATTATTTGATGCATTTTGTCTGATGAACCCAAAGTTCTGACAAAAGTTTCGAATATCGGGCCTTCCGTAAAGAAATGACCCACAAAGCGACACTGAAGTAAGATTATGTGTTTGTGACCGGTGCATTGCTCTTTATTCTGACAGGTGGATGATCAAATGAAGCTGCTACAAAACTGCTGGAGTGAGCTTCTGGTGTTGGATCACATTGCTCGACAGGTCCAGCACGGGTGTGAGGGTACCGTGCTCATGGTCACCGGGCAGCAGGTGTGAAGCTTAGCCATGCCGTGTACTTAAGCACCTTTTGTGTTTGGTTTTTCACCTCCTTGTCAAATAAGTGATGGGTTTCCAGAAAAGAACTAATGGAAGGGATGAAGGGCAAAAATGTTGATGAAATTTTGAAAGAATGGTAAACAGAAACAACGTAATTACATGAAACGTTCATTTTATCACAAAATTAATTGTAAAAATTTTTTTTGAAGGAATTTGTTTGGAATTTGTCCTCTCCAACACCCCCCCCCCCACCTACACAACAAAAATAGGACTGCAAGTTCTGAAGCTCACCTGGATCAGGAGCAACAGTCACTCAAACCCCCCTCAGTCCTCCCTCGACCCGGATTTTTTTATGCCGTGATCAAACTTTGGTACATCATGAGTGATGAAAGTTGTGGTCAAGTACCAAAATCATGTGTGTAGTTTCAGAGAAGAGAGCAAACACCTATTTTGTTGGGAGGGAAGGGGGTGGTAAACCACCTGCAGACCCCACTAGACCCAGATTTTTTTTTTTAAACCATGGACAAACTTTGGTACATCACGGGTGATGAAGGTTGTGATCAGGTTTTATCGAAATTGTGTGTGTAGTTTCAGAGAAGAGTGCAAATACATATTTTAGGGGGCTCAAGACCCCCTCAGGCCCCTATAGACCCTGATTTTTTATGCCATTAACAAACTTTGGTACATCACGGGTCATGAAGGTTGTGATCAAGTTTTATCGAAATTGTGTGTGTAGTTTCGGAGAAGAGAAAATACCTATTTTTTTGTGGGGGGGGGGTCAAAAACCCCCGTAGACCCCTTTAATGCATGCAGATTTTGATGTGGTTGATATAATTTGGTACATCACAGGTGATGAAAGTTAGAGTCAATTTCCTCAAAATTGTGTGTGTAGTCTCAGTGAAGAAAGCAAATATCTATTTTGGGGAGGTCAACCACCCCCCCCCCCCCCCACCCGAGACCCCTTTAATGAGCGCAGATTTTGATGCAGTCGATACACCTTTGTTAGGCTTCGGATATGAAGCTTATGGCCAAGTTTCATCAAAATCGTGTGTTTGGTTCAAGCGATAATGACTGAAGAATTTACAGACTCACTGACTGACTCACTCACTCACGGACACTGTTCGATCACAAAAGCTCACAAGACTGAAGTCCAGATGAGCCAAAAATGGTTGTAGTTTGGAAGATACATATACAAAATTGATCAAACCACCGCAAAGTATGGCTGCATAGTATGCGAGGCGAGGCTCCGTTGATGTTTTGACCACCATGTGGTCTCAGTCCTGGATGAAGACCACTGGGTGGTCCAACATCAAACCTGAGCTTGACCTACTGGGTAGCGATAGTCATTGGTGGCGCCTTTGATTTTGAATTTGCTTTGGGGTGGCACATGGTTGTTTTGGTGACACCAACCAGATTAAGTATGTGAGGCATGTTCTGGATAATTTCCTCCGTAAAGTGAAAAGACAACTGAGAATCCACACAAATGAAATGTATCATGATGTATAACAATGGGACCCTAACACATCGGTTGTATGTCATGTTCTCATTGCTTCGATTCGCAGGTGGATCTTTGCGCATTGTCGGCTCATGCCAGCGAACCTTTGCATGCACTTCTGTGCCGCACACAGGAGCTTGTAAGCAAACTCCGCTTGCTGCAAGCCGACCGCCGAGAATTTGTGTGCCTCAAATACTTACTACTGTTTAGTCCTGGTGAGTTCTGCTGCTCTGTTGTTTGTCTGTCCAATAACCATAGAAAAACTGATTTCTCTGCAAAATAAATGTAAAACTAGTGACGTGGGGGGGAGAAAGATGCCCCTGTCGTGAAGGGTGGACAGGATGCCACCCACCCGCCGCATGACCTCCTCGGCATCGTACAGTACCCTGTTCAGCATCCTGAACCTCTGCACCGGAGAGCAGGCAATTCCACACGGACAATGTTCAGTACACAGTGTTGAAGAAAAGGACCAAGGGCGATTACATATCCGGGGTGGTAGAGTGAGGGGGTACATCTTGTCCCACCTTCCCTAACAGTAGCATCTTAGCCCACATCACCATAATCACAAGGCAGGGAAACCTCATCAGTTATTGTTCATGGAATATTTAATCATGGAAGTATCCATTATACAGCTGGAGGGCCGAGTCTGCATACACTTTGTTTGAGGTTGCACTAAAATCTGAACAACACCAGAGGAATGTTGCTGGACATGGTTGGAATATTCAGAAGAGTAAATTAAGGGGGAGTGGATGGGGGTGGTTATAATTACACCATATTGGATATAAAAGATGTACTTTCACCATTTCACAAAGAGATGCCACAGAACGGTTGGCGAAGCTAAATCGATGTTGCTCTTGTCCAGGTTAGTCTTTTGACGTCATGTGGTTTAGTTATGTCTTCGCTTGCAGCATTTACATTCTGAAATCAGCACATCATCGCTAAACGCAGAAGCACATCAAATTCGCAAGTGTTGTAGCTTCCTGCTTCAACGAGTGCACCGAGATGTTTCCCAGGCTGTCGGTGCTGGGAGCAGTCCAACTAGGCCCAAGGGGCAGGGATTTCACAGATGGACATCTTTGCTAAGTGGTGAGACAGGTGCGCACGAATGTCATGTCAGAGCCTTACCTGTCGCTCTTGACTAACGATGCAACCTGTGTTAAAAATATGTCTCTTCCAGAATCGTTGATGAAACAAGAGTTTCAGCTGCATCGAGTTTCCCAGTTTCTTACGCTCTTAACGGCTTCGAGACAGTTGTTTGAATACCACACGGCATTCCAATCCAGATCACTGTTTAGCATTTACATTACAACACCATGAGAGCACAGATGTGTCTGCCATAGGGACGCCGTATGGTGTAATCTTTTGGCTGAGGAATAGGGGGGGGGAAATCGCTGTTCAGTTGCTTTGGAATAGTGACGGAAAGGCCTGTAACAGCATCACAACCACACTCAGCTGCCTCACTGGGTCCTCTTTGATCCACCCATGAGTACAAGACTAAACGAGAAAAGAGCGCTTACTGAGAACCGGGGCAAATGTAGGTCATGGGATTGCCGCAAAGAACGCGATGAGGCACAAGGTGTACACAGGGTTCGACAGAAGGCGAACGAGTTCGTCTGTGAGCGCACATGGTGGGCCAGAGTGTGCATTTTCAGTTCTGGAATTCTGTGACCCAATCCACCAGGAAACATCGATCTGTGTGCATTGCACACCATTACAGCTAGGTGACTGTTTCTATCTGCTGCATCAACTTGCACTCTATATTGCACTTCTCCAAGGAGTACTGGAAGCATCCGGCAAAGCAAAGGAGCAGTCACGGGAACACGAGGGGGTTGTTGTTGTTGTTGTTTCGCCTGAGGCTGCTGTCTGCATCTTGTTCTAGAAGTGTGGCTGTGCAGCTGAAGCAGTGTCCCTGTTACCAGTACGCTGGTATTCGGAAGGATGACAGGCTGAGTCAACCCACCTGGTGGTATTTCAACGGCAAGGCAGTGGCCACAGGTCATGGGATTGCAGGTTGACAAGAGGGGGTTGCGCAAAATGTATAAAAGCATCATGAGAGAGCAAAGTAACATGGCGTCCAAACAATTGGCACTAACTCAAAGTGGGGAGGAGGGAGGGGGGGTACGGGCCGACTCGGGTGAAACAATCCTCATTGTGAGCTGCGAGCAATGTGAGCCCAAGTCTTGCAAGATGCTGAGAAGTTTTTGCATTTGGATTTGTTGAACTGTGATACAAGATGTTTATGAAAAGACATTTATTGCGGTGATTCTCATGGCTGAAATTCCCAAAACATAAAGGCGTGCTTTGTTTACCGATTTCATTCTGTTGTCATCTATCAACATCCTTTAACCCGAGCCATTTTGTATCCTCTTGAACGTTCCTTGTTAAAATTTATTATTGTTAATCTCTTTCTATCTTTGCTTTTCCTCATAATGATATGTCCTCGTCATTTTCATCATATAATTGGAAACGACGTCGCTTTGTTCGTGTGGCCAGCCTTGTTTGGTGTTCCCATCAGAACATGTTGCTCATGGTGCTGCGAGACCTGATATGAATACTGTTTCCTGTGTTGATATGTCCTTTATTTACTAATGTCCTTGTAACTCATGTAAAAAGAAATCCATCAATTTCTTCTGATGCCCTTGTCCTGCACCTGATTTATGTGCAAGTTCCTCAATAAGTCTTAGACACTGTAAGGGTTATTTCATGAATCTTTTTCACTCTTGCACTTCTTTAGTATGCGGCACACATGGATGCGGGTATCATCATTTGCTGGGGGCGCAGCTGTGCTGGTGATGCAGTGCCCCTGGTAGGTTAGGGCAGGAATGAAATTTTACCAGGGTGCCCGCGATGGCTCGCCTACACTTCGAGAAGGACACCGTGGGGTCTCTAATGTCCACCAATTGATGCCGGCATGTGGTACGCCCCGTTTAACGTCCATCCGTGGGTCGGCACACACATTGTCGCCTCGCCCGGCCTGTGAAACACCTGGATGACAGTTTATAGCTGGGTCGAGATTCAAACTCAGGCTAGACAGCTCAGAGGCGAATGTGTATACCTCTAGGTCTCAGCCATCCTGTTTTCACTCTAATAATAATCTTTTTTTTTATCACTTTTTCGCACCATTTAAAATTATGTTTGTAGATGAATCATAATTTTAAAAAAATTCTTTCTTTTTCATTCATTTTTTTACATTAGCAATTTCATTTTTTCTGCCAAATGACATGACAGTGAGAATATCCAGGATTGAGTTGATTGATTGGTTAGTTACGTTAACCCTTGAGAAAACAGGGTTACGGCGATATCCAAAAAGAGGAATCTCAGCTAGATTGTATGGAATTTTAATGGTTTCAGCATATTTCTCCAATGACAACATAATGGTGGTCATCATTGGCCAGAAGCTCAACTGGAACAACCACATCCATACCATAGCTACGAGAACAGGACAGAGGCTGTGAACTCTCCAATGAGTAGCTTACCTATTGACTCCTTCGTACTTCTCCACCTGATATCAGGCTCAGGTCAAGAGTGTGATGGAATACTCATTGCTCACCTGGTTAGAATTATCCAAAACAATGCTTAACTTCATCCAGGACAGAGCCGCACACAACAATCCGCTCACCACAATCTCCAATCAACAACACCCTCCCCTCCCATCCCCCTTCCTGCCCCCTCCCTCCCTTGTCTGACCAGATATTTGTGGCTGTATTCTGTATTTCAGAGTTTGTACAGCAAGCACTACTGCAAACTATGCTCTCTCTGCTTTGACAACTCCTCCTAGCCCGATTACATTCAAGCAGTGTCACGCTGCGAACCATGCCAACTTCAGCCTCCACTGCAACTCACACGACATCCTAACTTATACATGTGCAAATAACTACTCCTTCATCATAGATGGACCAAAATACGAGACTGTCTAACCAATGAAGCATCCCCATGGCAATTTTAAGAGAAGCCCACTTGCATCTACCTGTAGGAAAAGAATGGCAATGCTGTTGCCATGCACACCACGTCCTGCAGGCGAATAGTTAAAATAACATATTAACTGAGTTATCTTATTGCACTGATAAAAACTAAATTTATCATCTCCCATTGCAACATACTATTTTGAGCAAGACACCTGCACCATCACTCAATTCGCCATTCCTGCTCCGTACTGTTTCCATTGGACGGATGCAGTTTAATGTCTTTCTTTCACAGCTATAAACTTTGCTGCAACTATTGATTACTGAGGGAGACTTTGCTTGCTTGTTTTACATGAGAGCTTATCTTATCTTGGTGTAAACATACTCCACCACCCTTGGAGGAACCATGCCCAATCACACCTGGTTAACTTGTGAACCAAGACTTGCATTAATCATCAGCATTCTGATTGAACATCACAGAACAATTACACACATCAAAATCAAAGTCCCATTGGTACACCCAGCAGAGGCAAGCGCAGATGATGAATATTTGCAAAAGCAGTTAAAATTAGGTGGAAATCAGTAATTTCACAGGGAATTGCTGAGTTTGACTTGGAAAGATAAAAGTAGGCCTTGGCCAAAGTATGTTTAAAACCCCTCTCCCCCACCCCCCCCCCCAACAAAACCCAAAGTGAAACAGCTGCTTCTCTAATGTATTGTCCCTGCAGTGGCCTAGGCAGGCTCTGTCCCTGCTATGTTTGGAATTACTTTACGTGGCAGTGAGTTGTCCCAGTGTCCACATCTGTGTGCTATGCTCCTTGGGGCCTGCGTTTTTGTGCCTGAAAATGACCGTGCAACTCACAGGACGGTTCGCCTGCCCATGGGTGAGGACAGAATTAGTCAACATATCAAGGTTTACTCAATGGCTTCCAAGGCAGTGCCTGATGATAAATTGGTTTCTACTGAACGCGAGTATAGCAGGTGCACAAAACGTTAGTCATTGGGAATCGGAGTCTTTCTCAAGCACACTCATAGCCTATTGTTTCATGATCTACGAGGAGCATTCAAATAAATTAAATGTTCTCCAAATGAGATACTCACATGAGTCCATGAAGCTGCAACTTGTTTTTTCTCAATACAGAAGTAGATACAAGTTGGAAGAATAATGTTTCCTCGCTAATATATATATATAATATATATATATCATATATTATATATATATATATTATATTATATATATTATATATATATATATATATATATATTATCATATATTATATATATTTATATATATTATTGTACATATATATATATATTATATATATGTATATATAATGATATATATAATATAATATATATATATATATATATAATATATATATATATATATAATATATATGATATTTATATATATATATATATAGTATGTATTATATGATATATGTATGTATATACGTATATAACATATATATATATATAATACATATATATATATTATAATACATATATATATATATATATATATATATATATATATATTATATACATACACACATGTATGACACCTCCCACACTCCTCCAGCCGAATAAGCTGCATAAAGCAACCCAAGAAGGTCGACACAAGGTTAGCTTTGCTGTTTGAATCCTCCAGAGTTCCTCCACAACTATAAATATAAATATTATTTATAGAATCCTAGCCACCTGGGTTTAGTTGAGTGAGAGCTAATTGGCTATTCCTTCCATTCACAGGTGAGAGATGTGGATGGGTCTTTTTTATATATATATAATATATATATATTATATATATTATATATATATATATATATATATAAAATATTATATACTTTAATATTGGAAATATAAATAATTTATGTTCCCCTATAAGGAACTTCAATGAAGGAGGATGTCCCATCAAGCCTGTACAATGGTTGTTTGGCCATGCTTTATCCTTTTGAAATGCTGAGCAGCTAAGCAAGGAAGCAGCACATCACTTTTTAAAAAAGTCTTTGGTATGACTCAGCCAGGGTTCAAACCACCGTCCTCCCAAGCTCAGAGCGGACACTCTAACCATTACGCCACTGAGTCTGGTTAATGAAATAGTCCAAGATATGTTGGCGTGTCTTGGATTATCGTTAATCTCTCATTCGTACAACCTTTCAGACACCCATGTACCACGTGCCCCTCATGTTGCAAGTTATATGCACTCATATGAGATAATGTTTCTTTTGTCATCTCATTTCTCTTAATATCTACTTCATATCTTCATCACAGCTTCACCTTGAATGATTCCTTTTACTATTGGACTTTTTTTTTGTCCGTTTATTGCAATTTTCCCTCCCAAGGTGAGCCTAGTGAAGTCACTTTTAGTGATCAATTTCACACTCAATAAATGTGAATGTAAAAGAAACCCAAACACAAATATTACAACATCGTTACTATTTTGAAGACATCTAAAGATATCAACGATTGTACAAATTCACAAATTTTGTGTCGAGCTAATATTATAACACAGGACATGTGAAAGAAAACTAATTAAGAGGTGACATCAAGTATCTATAGCTTCAATTCAGTACCATTAGTTTCATCAGTGACTGAAGATTTTTATGAACTTGCAAATAAATAGTTGCTGGGTAACTGGTCATGTCGTAGTAGTTGTTCTGTTTTACCTACTTATTTGAGTAATTGAGCCAGCATCATTTAATTGCTATTCCCTCATTTTCAAACCTTATTCCAAACGCTTCTTTTTTGCTTCCTTTTGCGATCCATAAACTTTTTCACAAATGTCTCAAAAAGCTGCGTACCGTGTTTTTGCAACCTTATTTTGTTATTTCTTTGACAAAGAGCATTCTTCGCATGCACGTCAATGCAACAAATGCTGTAACTGATATTTATTAATTAAAGCCAGACACCTGTTGATTTAAACACGAGCACTCTTCGCCATTGTAAACTCGTGAATACCCACCTGATGCTCACCCTTCGGGTGATGCTCCACAGGAAATCTCCAATAAGCTCAGTGCTAAATCAATATCCGTTCACACACTTGCTTTTCAGCTTTCCTCCAAATTGAAGTTACTTTATTGCCCTTTACATTTTTTTTTTATAGCTTCCGGCACTATTTTTGTCTGTGGTCCATAAGAATCTTGTAAATGTTTTTTCGTGTTTTGTGTGTTTGTACGTCATTCTTTCACGGCCGAACCATCACACCTCGAGGCCCCAAATTTTGGGTGGAGGTACTTCAGAATCTACTCAAGGTTTTAAGGCTTAAGCTGCCATACGTTGGCCTTGACATCCATTTTGAGGCCACCAAAGGCAGCTATAAAGTGTATATTGGGATGTGGGGTCAGGCAATGCTTCTGCCAGCCCACAAGTAAAAGGTAACCACCATGAAGCCAATAACTTCCTGGCTCTTCAATGTCGGCCAACACATTCTGAAATAATTGACCTTAAGCTCACCCAGCCAGACAGTGCCGGATACCTCCACCACCCCTGGGGTAGCGCTACGTCGCCCCTGCTTGTGTAATAACACAAATTACCTTACAAAGGAACTTCAATGCAGGAGGAGGCCATTAGGCCCATCAAAGCTTCTGTCATGATTGCCAACCTATGGTTGTTTGTCGATGCTCTATCCTCTTTAAATGCTGAGATTCAAGCAAGGCAGCAGCATGTACCATTTTTAGGTCTTTGGTATGACTCGGCCAGGGTTCGAACCAACTGACCTCCCAGACTCAGAGCAGATGCTCAAACCATTATACCACTGAGTCTGGTCAAAGAATGCCATGGAAAGATATTCCACATCCTTTACTGTGCAATGAGGAGAGATATATTAGGTTGATTACCTCCAGTAATCTCATATCAGGTTTAAAACAATAATATTAACTTGAAAATGCTAGACATTAATTTTTTTTTCATTTCCTGGTGCACCTTACTCATCCCGTTCCATACTCACTGCAGATGTGAAGTATTTGGAGAATCAAGCGATGGTGGAGACCGTTCAAGAGCAAGTGAATGCGGCACTACTCGACTACTCGCTCTGTCGCTCACCACAGCTCTCTGACAAGTTTGGCCAGCTTCTCCTGAGGCTGCCGGAAATCCGCTCCATTAGCCTCCAAGCCGAGGAATACCTTTATTACAAGCACCTCAATGGAGAGGTTCCTTGTAACAACTTGCTCATTGAAATGTTACATGCAAAGCAGGGCTGAACAGCACTTCTCCACCGGTGTTTGAACGAATATCGAGACGTGTCACACACACACAAAAAACGGTTTCATTCATGATGTCGGATTGATTTCATTGTAATATTCTCTGCCCCGGTTAATTAAATCATCTTTTCCTTTCTTTTTTTTAATTACATGCTCACAAAGCCTTCTGCCTTCATTTGGTTTCCAGAAGTGTTAATGTACACACACTGTTGAGTGAGAAAAGTGAAATTGCTTTTGGGTATTGAAGACCAAAAGAAAAGGTTTTACTTACAATCGAAAATGTTTTATTTTCACTGTCAGGTTTCAACATAACAGACTGTCATCGTGAGCAGTGTGCTGATAACGTTCCTACACCTGTGTCGTGTGACTTTGGATACCTTTCGGCGAGACTGAAGTGCATATACATGAGGGTACAAAATTTTGAGTCCTGAATACAGTTTTGCATGTAGGGAATCAAAGCTTTGTATAAAATGTACAATGATGTACATATTTATGAATTGAGATCAATTGATATTAACAACAAAAAAAGATTTTAATGTTTACAATACCCTCGTTTGATTGGCTCGTTGCAGTGTTAAATAAGGTAGGCCGTGCAGTGCAGGATATACCTTAAAAGGGCAGCAGTGGATAATCTAAACAGATAAATGAGTAGGAGAAAGTGTTTCAAACAAAGCAAACAAATTACAAATGGCAAAATACTTATTACGTGCACAGAAACCCCCCAAAAAAGAAGGAAAACAAGTAAACAGATTGGCTAGTTTCCATGGTTAAATATTTCCAGATATCTACAGGCCATACAGGGTGCCGATGGTAAAACAAATAACTTATTGATTCCCTTGTTGATGCTTCAAGCATAATTCACACTATCGTTTAATATTCATTCAAATACTTCCAATAGTACGTAGTCTATCGTTTCAAATACATATGTTACCCATTTACAGGGCTCACAAGTTTCAATTGTTTCTCATTTTTTTGATGGAAATGAATAGCACTCCCTTTGTAGGGCTCACAATTTTGTACTCTACGATGTGTGTACATATATGTATATATATAGATATATTAATGTGTTTTAGATACTTAGATAGTAACTGTAATGTTAAAATGTCCATCCGATTCCGAGTGGCTTGCATTTTTTTTTTTTTGGAATACGGTATGTGCATTGCGTAGCGTTTTCAAACGATGGATGCATCGCTTATTGTGCTTGTTACAAAAAAGAAAGAAAGAAGAGAAGACAAAACAGTTTTATTTATTTCCTTCATGTAAAGAAGCATACTGAGTGCACATTTAAGAATGACACGTCTTTGTATACGAGGACAAACGCTTAAGCCGCACATAGTGCGCACGTTTCAATTTCAATATACTATTTTGTTACAAATCAAAGTGCAACTTTGCCCACATGTAGGTCTGTAGATAACCCCCCCCCCCCCCCCCCAGCAGCTCCAAAAAAAAGTAATAAAAATTACTACTGTTCAGTACATATGACGGTACCAGTTATACGCTCACGTAACATTTTTGGAACTTTGTTATTTTACTGTGAGGAACACGACAAACGTCACGGTTTATTATCTAAATGTTTGCGAGTTAGACACAAAAGGTGATGTTTCTTTTGACGTTCTTGGTACACACAGGTGGGGTGATAACTCCAATTACTTTATGCCAGAAAACTTACGGTAATAGTTTTCCTCGATCTGATATACTATGTGTACTTGATGCTTGTGGTACAGACTTGAGCCTGTGAAATGTAGTGAACTGTATGTACGACTGTGCCTTGTGAGCTGTGAATAGACACAACACGCACAAGAAACTGTCAAAATTGTTCGGTGTTCATTATGGGCTGTCGTGGACAAGTACTTCCTGTACTGCTGAGTTAACCCACTGCCCTTTAGACACTGGACGGTCATCTTGTGATGCCACCGTTTTCGCAAGACGAACCATCAAGTCGGAACGTTTATCCCGGCAAAGATCCATATACTGTACAGTTTGTACATTTTTGAATAAAAATTGGAAAATACACATTCTGGACTTTGACTTATTGCTCTCTTCTCATTCTGATGATCAGCACAGCATGTGGAGAAGGCCGAACCAATCCTGTGATGACGTTTCGTAGGTTGAAATCTGATGGCTTCGTTTATTAGAATTTAAAAGTCCATCGATAATCTTTGTATTCCCTCTTCTCGAAATGATTACTTTTCCAGGAGTATCTTGGAAAGAGATGAAGCGGTCACGACGAGCTACAAGGGACAATCAAAAGGTTCTACGAGCGAGATGATCACAATGGTGCAAAATGAGGAGGGAGCTTTTGAAACATATAATTAGTAAGGAAATAATTCTTCTTCCTAATCAGTTGTATACTTGTATATTTGAAAAAAAAAGAAGTCCTTGGCCTTTCTTGGAAGATCGGGAGTATCTCGTCCGGAAACTTTTTTGAATTCACCACATGGAATTAAAAAATAACAATAAACTCAAGATATTGTTACTGATCCGGTGTTTGAGTTCGACCACAAGGGGAAGCACTCAGGTTTCTAACAAAAGCCCAGTCTTGAGGCTGCCGGGTACAGATAACTCCACGTGCCGGTGGGTTGCTAAGCAACCACAAACGCCAATTGGTACTGCCAATCCTGGCAGTTTTACACAACAAAGTGTATTGCCATTTCCAGTGAATTGACCGCACCAAGCGAGTTTGGTGCTTTCGATGCATACTTGTGTTTACTTCCCACATCAGTTGCAGCCAAGCGGAGCTACCGAGTATGCACCGGCTAACAAGAGCCAATCAGTGGGGTAAAACTTCCAGAGTACACTACGCGCAGACCATGCTGGACCAATGGAGGAAAAGACAGGATGACTGGGTACATTCATTTCAATGCAATATATTTAAATACCAGAAATTTATTTATAAAGTGAGGATGAGGAAAGGCATTTGGAACAATAAAAGGTTTTTTTTATAACATAAGCAATATGTACAGAAGGAGAAAGCAAGGATTCATGAGGTGCAGCAAAAGAAAAACAGTTATATACAAAGAGAAGACATAGGGCAGAGCCAAACCGATATTAAATGTCTACAATTTTAATTCTGCAAACACGACAGGTGCCATCAGACACACACCCGAGAAAATTAGAATAGCAAGAAAGATAGACAGCTCGAGGTGATTGTGACCTCGAGAATACCTGGCACAGCCGACAGACCAGCATAAACCAGGTCGCTTAGGTGGGGGAAAGAGGAAGGAAAACTGGGGTGTCTACAATGCGTGATTGGCGGAGGTGTGATGTGGTGTGCGGTGATTGGCAGATGAGGTGGAGAGGAAGGTGTAAAGATGTGGGTCAGTGGGTTGGAAATAGAGTAAAGAATGAGTGAGAAGATGGACTGAATGTGAAGTGTAAGGAGATCTCGGGGAGATGGGGATGGGCCAGGCATCTGCCTGGGGGATGGCCAGACGGAGGCCATTGGAGAACCAGCAGAAAGTGGACGCAGTGACGCGCTGCTCCGGCACATGCTCCCACACCTGACCTAACCTGTAAGGAGATCTATATGTGAAAATGCTAATTAGTGTAAAACTGCACTTGGTAAGGCACCTGGCTCTCGATGAGCTCAGCCCAGCTTTCCTCACTTGCTCCGCTCATCTTAGCAACCAATGGTGATGTACAAATTGAGCCAGATGAGACAAAGGTGGGACTCGATGAAGAGCCAGATGAAGAGAGCGAGCGTGTGGAACTTGGGACATTTATAATGCTCCTGCGAGAGCGGAGCCCTGGAGGTGGAACAGGCAGGCTGTGGGCATGTCCTCATGCCACCATTGGTGTGCGGTTGCTCACCCCAGCCTTGGCCAGGCTCAGGCGAGAATTTGGCACTGAAAATTCCC
Organism: Eptatretus atami; assembly: GCA_035128595.1. Classification (NCBI taxonomy): domain Eukaryota; kingdom Metazoa; phylum Chordata; class Myxini; order Myxiniformes; family Myxinidae; genus Eptatretus; species Eptatretus atami. The sequence goes on from CM068957.1 coordinate 127,057,696, forward strand.
CCCAGTTGATCCACATCTCACCTCGCGAAGGAGCTCCGAGATTTAACATAGAGCGAGGTACCCGATTGTGCACCACGTCCATGAATGCATCTCCTCATTCCTGCTGTTCCCAAAAGGTGGTGGTGGTCATCAATGGCAGTGGTGAGCATAGGGGTGAGCTTTGGCATAGTGGTTGAGACGGCATGTTGTTGGCATTTGTAGCGGTGAGTGTAGGTGAGTTTTGGATGGTGGCAGTTGTGACATTGTAGCAGTGAGCTATGGCAAGGTGGTTGAGGTGTCATAGCGGTTGTGGCGGTGAGTTCGTGATGGAGGCAGTTGTGGTCTAGATTGTGGTGGTGATTGTTGGTGAGTTTGCGCTGTGGTTTGATGTCGTGGGGAATTTTGGGAAGGCGTTGTGGTGTTTGCAGGAATGTTGCAGCATTAAAGTCCATGTATGGCGAAGGTCTGAGGTGATGTGTCTTTGGAGAATGGCGTGAGGTTTGAAGAGGAAATGGCATGTGTATTCTAAAGAGCTGCTTGTGTGCAGGCCTGCATATTTGTGTGATAGAGAAGGTCATGTGTGAAATAAAGTAAAAAAATTACCCCCGTGTGGGGGTGACGGTCATCTCTATAATGTTTTTTTACTATCATAATCGATTAACCGTTGCCAGATATCTCCTAAAATGACAGACGAGATAGGTTTGAAAATGGCGACTTTCACAACTTTTGTGACCTCGTGACCTTGACCCTGACCTCGAATCCGGGAAAAAATATGTCGTTGGGTATCACTCATCGACCTCTACCCACATACCAAATTTCATCAAGATCGGAAGTAAAAAGTTTTCTTTGTACGGGAGGTGTTTTTTGACCATCTTCCAGGTTACGTGGCGGCCAAACGGGAAGGAATTCAAAAATCTGTCCGGTTAGATACAAGATAATATTTTTTACTATCATAATCAATAAACAGTTGCGAATATCTTGTAGAATGGCAGACTAGATAGGTTTTGAAAATGGCGATTTTTATAACTTACGTGACCTCGTGACCTCGTCCCTGACCTTGAACCCGGACAAAAGTTATATCGTTGTGCAACACTCATCGACCTCTACCCACATACTAAGTTTCATCAAGATCGGAAAGAAAAATTGTTGACGGACGTACGGACGGACGTACGGACGGACGGACATTTGGTCCGGCTTTATTAGGTCATTTCGGTAGAGATGACCTAATAAAATAGAAAAGAGAACAAAGAGTGGAATATAAGACTTGCATAAAAGTCCTTGCAACACATTTTGTCCCATGTACCCACTAGACATGAAGGAGAGGCTAACTAAATCGAATACTAATGATATAGCTGCCTGGGGACCACTGCATGTTGTATGCATTTGCTTAGGGGATTGTTGGCTTCGCAGAATGCACAATTGTTTTGCTAAGTTGCCCCAATAGTGGGGCAACTTAGCTAATATAGCATAACAATTGTGCATTTGTGAGGAAAGCACCAAATTTGGCACACTAGTAGCCTAACATATTATGAACAGACTTGGATATTGGGCCATCTCAAATTCAGCCGCTGATGGCTGTGGTAGCCATTTTCCACTGCCATAAAATTTTGAGATGGCCCAATATCTAAATCTGTTCTAATATGATAGGCTACTAGTGTGCCAAATTTGGTGCTTTCCTCACAAAATGCACAATGTTATGCTAAGTTGCCCCACTAATATATATGTAGAAAGATAAGAGATCATTATGCAAAACCTATCATTCTGAAGTGATAATCTAATGCAGAATAAGTATTATTTATTTCTGCATCAGATATCTTGATGTCCGCGTGCGACAAATGGAGCTCACAATGAAGTGCATTGATGGTGTGCACAAAACGTTATGATTTCCTGTATCATATAAACCAAAGGGTATCATTGTATCATTTGTGGTTGTAAATATATTATCAGCAAGAAGTTGTCCGGGTCTTTTTGGCACACACTGAATCTTATGAGTTACTGATGGAATGTTAACAACTTCAAATGCTGGACTGAAATTCAAGTTGACCATTTTTGGCCACGACTTGTACCCTTGTGAGCTCTGTAACACATTGAGCAATTAAACTTCTTGTTACAACTAAGCCTCCATTTTACTTAAACAGAAAGGAAAATTTTCTTCGTGATGGCGACATTAGAATGGGCCAAAATTCCTTTTCCTTGAAAACCAAATATTCCTATTCCATGTATACCACAAAGAGATTGAATGTTTGTGGCTACTACTACGACTATTACTACTACTTCCTTCATCCCATATTCCCCAAGTATTCCTACATTCTCGTGGGCTCGGCTGAGGACCCTTTTGGCCCAATTCTTTCACGAACCAGCTGGCCAGGCTTGACGTTTGACTGAAGGTGGAAGGAATTTGTAATTTGTTCAGAGTGCCGGCAATAACTCGCCTTCTTGAATGACACTGTGCCATCTTTATCGTCTACTATTTACCAGTGCCGGTAGTCCTCAGGTTCGACATCCCTCTGAGGGATGATTATCTTCCCGATGAGATTGATGCCTCGCCCCGCTTGCGGAACACCAGGATGGCAGTTTATAGCTGGGTTAGGATTCGAATGTGGGCTCGGCAGCTCAATGGCGAGTGAACATATCTCTTCTATTCTGCCAACCCTGAGAAAATCACAATTACTTCATTAATTTAATCAGTGAATTAATTAATATCTGCTAAGATTTAGGTCTTTGTTTGGTGGAATCTTATACAACAACAGACTTTATAATAAGGCAACAGCCTTACAGTTGTGTGAAGGCCAACCTTAGTTGTTGTTCTTAAACAGCTTAGTTCAGATATCTTGTCTGTATAACAGGAAGTCAAAGTGAGCAAATTTGCAGTGGATACTTTTAAAAAACAAGCAATTTTCCCAGATATTGCGTGAGATCTTATTGTTGTATCTTCCAGAGTAAAATGATCTATGAAGTGTTATTTAAGATTGGAAAATTTCCAGATCCTTTTAAACTTGAAACAGTCATTTAAACATGCAAACAACATGAGGACCTCAGGTTGCCATGTCCATTTTCAGTTTAGGCCTCAAATGACATCATCACCTGAAAACCATTTTTTTCAAGAGCTATTTCTCAATAACACAGGGAAAAATATAACTCCAATAAGTTGTCCACATCATCCTTCATTCACATTAAAGTGAATGAAATGTGTGACAAATGAGGTCACAACCAATAGTCCTTAAATCAAGACAAGCGGACATTCATCCATGGATTTAAAAGATTGCATGATTGTTTTGCCAGAACAGGAGTTTGGCCTTGCATCACCTGCAAAAAGACCCCATCTACGAGTAAACAAAACAATGACATATACATTACCATCCATCCATCCATTGGGACCATACTCTGTGCAGAGTGTTGGTGCTGCCGAAGCAGTCTCTTTGGCTATTCGGCACAATCCTGGACAGGTTGCCACTCCGACACAGGATACCAGCATGCTGGCACTCATTTTGCTGAGCTCAGAAGGATGACAGACTGAGTCAACCCCACCTGGTATAAATTCAACAACCAAGTGGGATTTGAACTCAGGATCCTAGGATCCCAAGCCCACCACTTTAACCATTGTGACAACACCAGGCATTATATACATTACCACTGACAAAAATTTCCAGGAATGGAATCACAATATACAGTACTAGCGATACCCGTGCACATGCACGGGATAGCAGTACAACATAGCTGGTAGCAGACGACAGACCGTACACGGGGAATGACAAAAATACGCATTGTGCAAAATGCAAGTGGTACTATGGAACGCCAAGACTTCCCAAACATTGTCGGCATGTCCGCTAAGTGCCACGGCAATTTCATAGGGATCGTGTGACGGCGAGCCGAGTTTTTAGTGTGGAAGCTTGGTATTACAATAGAGATTCCATGAGAAGGTATTATTTATTTATTCTTCCTCTTATTCCTGACTACCAGGGGTACCCGGCATTGCTGCTGCTGCTCTAATCGTGTTGGTATTTTTAAGAAATCAATTTTTTTTGTGCGGCCCTAAAACTTCCCAGCACTCACTAAGGAATGTGGTCCGGAATCGTTTAATATTACCTTTCACAAACCTACAAAGGTTTCTTGCACAAAAGAGCAATTATAAAATCCCCCAAAAAATCCAACTTTTTGTTTTCAAAATGTTAAAAAATCTTTTGACCTAAAACATTCTCTGGCACTCATTGATGAACCTCTGAAAGTTTGACGAAGATCCGTTTGGCCATCTCTGAGAAAAATGGTGACACACAGACAAACAAACATCTCTCTTATAGTGTAGATAGTCACTCCACTTCCTGTTTTCGAAGTGTTGCTTCCTGTACTGTTCATTAATGGAAATTGTATCAGTTGTAAGTTGGATGTAATAGAGCTCTCAGCCTGTTGTAGTTGAGCACCATCTATTGATGAGAAACTAGAAGGATCGGCTCTTAACAGTGCATAGAATGTTCATTTGGATTGCCATGAAGTAGAGTAGTCCTTTGTGTGTCAGTGCTATTGCATCTCTTTTTACTACATGGTGGAATATATGACCTTGAGGAATCGGTATCTCTCAACATGAGAATAATAAAGCAAAGCATGACTTGCTTCTATCTCTGGTGGACTAGTTGGGTAGTCTTGTAAACTACCTCAAATCAAATTCCCTGGTCCCCCCCCCCGACCTCCCTGCCCTTTATCCTTCTCAGGCCCACCAGGTTGTATGGAGACATTCAGCAACCTTCACTTTGTTACACTTCAATATTTAGTCTCACTGCTCACCACTATTTCGTCCCCCTCCTCCCCCTCCCATGGAATTGCATCCTCAAGTCAAACCAATCTTCCTATTCCGTTCAATCATTCAAGATGGTGACCCATCACCATCTCATGTTGTCTCCCATGTCTAACAATGTTATTTTACATTCTCACTGACCTTTGTCCTCCATCCACCTGTGACCTTTTCTGTCTGGATATAATTGTTATTGGTTGATCTCTATCTTTGTTTTTTTTTTTTAATCCTCATCAACAGCCTGTCCCTATCATCTGTCCTTTTCTATTTGTCGGTGCATCTCATCTGCCTGTTCTCCCCTTCTCCATCATTTGTGCATTTACCTTTTTCACTTTCATCTCTTTTCGATCACACTTGACCTCTATGTATTTTTAACTTAAATAAATCCATTGGTGGCATATATGCTTACTCCATGTACAGCAATTGATCATTTTTGAACATAGAAAGGGAAGTATGGTTTATTTCATACCCTTGGATAGGACTATACTTGGTGGAGAAAAAAGCTGTGTTGGGCCATTCCAAAGCTGTGCTTTCAGCCTCCATCAAGGTGAGGACCCAGTGCACGTAACCTGTACTTGGTTGGAGAAGAATGATGATGGACAAGGGGAACGGTCATGTTATCAATGGGACAGGGAAAGCCTTCCATAGGGGGAAATGATTACATGTACACTCCTTACCCCAGGAAGTCACCGGAGCAGGCGAGTCCTGATGAAGCCGAAGAGCAGAAGCGAAGATTCGTGTAATTAAATAAATAATAAATCATTTCGTTTCCATCTCTAATTTCCTATTTTGGTTCTCTCACAGATAGATTTCTCTTACTTTTGCAAATATGAACATATATTATATCTATGTGTATGTGTGTTGTATCGTGGGTGTGTGTGTGTGTTGTGTGTGCGTGTGTTGCGTGTGTGCTTGCATGATTGATACAAAAATTATAAACTTAAATCACTCACCTACAGAAGGGGGTGTGGTCCCAAATCCATTTGAAACCTACAAATCAATTTACAAGAACTATTGCTATTCTGCTTTGCACAATGAGTAAATAAATAAATAAATAAACAAACAAACAACACAAGTTCCCTTACAAGGAGGAACATATGTAGGTCCATCAAAACGTGTGCTATGGCAGCCAACCTATGGTTGGTTTTTCATGCACTATCCTTTAAAATGCTCGGCATCAAGCACAGAAGAAGCACGTACCATTTTTAGTCTTCAGTATGACTCGGAAAGGCTTCAAACCAGCGTTCAAACCAGCTACCACCGAGATTTGGAGTAAACGCTCGAACCTTTGCACAGCAAAGTCTGATAATACAAACTGCTTGTATTTCAAGGGGCTACACCAGGGCACAATGCTGTCATGTAGCTTTCAGGTAATTTATTTGATGGAGCTATCAGTTGAGATTGTTGTTTGTGGGCATTCGCTT
>CM068957.1:127063894-127077586 GCA_035128595.1 Eptatretus atami
ATCACTGAGGTTTAAAATTTGAGAAGACATATGAAATAACACACACTTCAGCATGATTGAACGTGCGCATGGCATGGCTCGTCAAGTGTCGTGTTTTGTATCATCATTAGTCCGTTCAATAGAGACCAGATGAAAGCAACATGGTTAATGACATGCTTGGCTAATTGCATTTCTGCTTTATGCTGTTCTGCCTCATTCGGTGGATAAATGACAAGTGAAATAGGATGCATAGAATCTTTCTCATAAGTACCAGGGTACAATTGTGTAAATTTGAATGTGGAAACTAAAAAGGCTGAGCACCTACCTCTTTCGAAAATTGGTCTTCGATGAAACATTTGGAAAGCAACATTGTAGCTTATTGTATTAAATGGGACAATGGGAAGTGCCATAAACAGGTGGACACATGTTGAGATGTTGCTGTAAATCAGAACTTGTCAAAATAACCAAATTAAATACAGCAGAAAGTAAAATGAGCATTTCTAAATAAAGTGTGGGACGATTGTGAAACTATATAACCTGAGACACTTACTAAATAGGCCCATTTCATGAGAATTTTAATGAAATGTCTTAAGCTATCTCATTAAGGTTTGAGGGGGCTGACAGGATGGCTGAGAGGTATGTCCACTTGCCTCTATTAGCTGTCCAGACTGGGTTCGAATCCTGACCTGGCTATAAACTGCCATCCTGGTGTTTCACAGGCAGGACGATTCATCAATGAGGGTCCTGTGTGCCAGCATTAGTTGGTGGATGTCAAACATCCCATAATGTCCTTCGTGAAGAGTAGGTGAGCTATTACCGGCACCCTGAACAAATTACAAACTCCTGCCCTAACCAGCAGAGGGCATTGCATCAGTGGCGCAGCTGCGCCCTCAGCCAATGATGCTACCCCGCAGCCTTGTTCTGCAAATTAAGAAGATTAATGTTTGGGAAATTTATACAGATGTACATCTTTTCCTTTTTACACTAACCTTTCCAAAGATAGTTCGCTGCACTCAATAAACATTTGATCAACAAATGGAAGCTTCGAGACTTTCGGGTAAATTATGGTTTTCCATCCTAATAAACCTATTATGGGTCCTATAGACTTGATCGTGAATTTCAAATCGTGATCCAGCCCAAGTAACCACAAATCGAAACGTCATATCCTACACATGTTAGTTCATTGTGTGTTTTACTATATGTGCCATTATTGTGAAACATATACCTGCTCCATCAAGACATACATTCACTGTAGGGAATAAGTTTGTTATTTATACAACACAACAGAAAATTCCTTGAGGTTACATAGAGGAAATGCACAAGATTACTAATGCGACTTATATTTATCCCACAGATACACAGCTCGGTTCAGATAGAAGTTTTGAATAACATGGACTCTTGAATCTTAATGAAGGTTTTCCTCATCACCCTAGTGGTATGATAGGGTGTTTATTTGTGGATAATCATCCCTCACTCCTCCAAAAATCCCATCACTATGCGAGATAAACATGTTCATGCAGGATGTTCAGATAGTACCAGGAATTCATCCATCCTTCTGTGGAGATGAAAGAACCTATTCTTTTGCCAAAGCCTGAACTATTCAACACTTCTCTGCATTCAACTTTCAGAGTACCCCTTACAGTGAACTTTGACCTAGAACAAAGACTTTGCAACCTGATGCCAAGCAAAATTTGCTAAATTCTTCATAAAATTGCAATGGTATAAAATGGATTTGTAATGGACCAGGAAAAGAGTTTATCATTTGTTTTATATGATAAATTGGTTGGTATGATAAACTTGTTTTATATGATAAATTGGTTGGTATGATAAACTTGTTTTATATGATAAACTTGGTTCTAGCTTAGTTATCAATTGCAACATATATATAATATATATATATATATATATATAATATATAATATATATTTATATATATATATATATATGGTTTTGGTAAATACCCTAGGGAGAGAGCATACATGGACATGTAGGAGACCCGAGGATTAGTTATTTCATAAGTCGATGTGTAGATAGTCCTTGGCCCCTTGTCTCAGGGTTCTTCGGGTAGCACGCGTTGAGGTTCGTTCATGTTTTCTTGGTGTGATTTCTTCCCTCCCACCGCCCCCCCCCACCCCTCGCTACTTTCAATCTTTCTTCCTTTACCCCATCGGTCCGCCCCCCCCCCCTTGCCTTTCTCAATCCACCAATAACCCTCTTCACCAAGCCTCATTTCAACAATCCCTCCTTCACCCCATCAGTTTTACCTTCAACCCCGCAGCGGTCCCTTCATCCCTCAGTCTGGCTGCATCCTCTCCATTTTCACTCATTCACACTTTGCTTAATTGGGCACATTTTGGCCTGCTGCAACACTCGACATTGCAACGCCATCCACACATTATCATATTTCACCAGTTTATGGCACAATGAACGGCACTTGATATTTGTGGCAGACGGGACGGCACCTCTCATGTGGTACAGTGCAAGTTTGCACATGAGGGAGGGACTGGGGGCGCTTTCCGCATCCTTCGCATGTGAGGGGAGGGGCTGGGGGCGTTTATGGCGGTTCCGTCAGAAACAGAGGCATTTTCCACAAGCTGCATCGTGGACCTGCCCACATCAGATGTGGATCAATGAGGAGGAGGCTCGCACGAGCCGAGATGGAGAAAGCCATATGAAGAGAAAGAGGACAGGAGTGCAAGAGATGGGACAGAGTCGCTTCAGAACTTCTTCTTGTCCTAAAAGCTTGTCCTGAGAGGAGCATAAAGGAGCTCAAAATCTAGACTAATAAATGCCAGTGTGCGTGCGTGTCAGTGTGTGTGTGCCCACCACAACTCCAAAACCATGAAACCTAGCAGCGTGAAACTTTGCATGCATACCAAGGAAACTCCACGGGAGTGCAGGACTGGAAATTGGGTATTTGGTTTAATTAAAACACCCCTTTTGAAGATAATTAACGGCCTTATTTAATTATACCCTTCAAAAGGTGCATCCTCGGACACCTCGTTCTCGATGGAGTAAGGCGCATCCTGGGTTACTTCGCTGGGGCATTAATTCGCCATTTTATTTGGCCTGCTCAACAACGGCTTGAGTTGGAACAGGCCGTAACGGTTTGTCAGTGATAAATCGCCCAGTGTTATTCTTCACTTTCCTCACTCATATAACTGAATGCCTCATCTACATGCCTACAAATCACTGTCTGCATCACTTTTGTAAGTGCTATAGTTTTCAATTTAGGAGCTTGGAACGATTTCATGCATTTAACAGCGCAAATATGGCGGTAGACTCCCGGGTGTTACGTAATGGCTGAGCGTGAGGAAGAATAAGATTTCGACTTTTAATCGCAAATTGGAAAAAGACACATCATATCTATTTTGTAGTGGATAGAGATATAGAGAGATAGAGAGATAGAGAGATAGAGAGATAGAGAGATAGAGAGATAGAGAGATAGAGAGATAGAGAGATAGAGAGAAGAGAGAGAGAGAGAGAGAGAGAGAGAGAGGAGAAGAGAGAGAGAGGAGAGAGAGAGAGATTAGCATCGAGGTGGTCTGAGCGTTTGGTCCCCTTTAAGCAAGTTTCCTCATTCCAACCTGCCATGGGCTCGAGGGATTTGTTGAACGTCCCATTATTGGCGTTCTGGGTCATACCTATTTTAACTAGGCCAAACCTGAAATATCACAAAAACGACTTCACTAACTTCCTACCTATATCCGTTGGGTACATTCCCTTCTGTTACATTTATCCGATTTCCCCTCTATATCATTTTCAATGTTCGATTCCTACCTACCTTTATTGAACCTAGTGCTCTAAAACCCTGGTGCAACAGACAGCTCAGCTGGACTGAACATTTACACACTTTATATTATGAATAAAACGGTGCGAGTATTTTAAAAGTTCAAAATTGTGTTCAAATATAATATGAAAATGTGTGAATGACAATCATCAAAACCATGTTTATTACTCATGTCCCACGGTATCAACTGACCAAAAATCTCGTTCAAGTGTAGAAAACATCCTTGAAGCTGCTTTTGACCTTGCGGTTACCACACAAGGCCTCGGTATAACTCGCAGAGCTATCCTGCGTATAGGTCACGTGACAGCCTGAACGGGGTTTATCCATACAATTAGACTGTGCCATTTTATATACCTTCTGCCATTTCCTAATTTTCATTCAAACAACAACAGGCAACCAGCTGGCATCATGAAGAGACGCAAGATGGTGGTTAAAAAAGTTATTATTATAATTCTTGTGTTGGAATGGAAAGAACATGATGTTTTGAGCAATGTAGATAATTGTTATACAGTATTTATTAATATCCCATATTGATTAGGCCTTCAAGCTTTGGTAATATTATAAATAAGTTAAAGTAGACAAGTGAATAATGGTAATTATTTTTAAACCTCATTTAGCAATTGTTGAGCCACAATAAGCACTAAACACAATCAGCATATGTACATGTATATATGTATGATTCTTCGTTTGTGACTTGGAAAGGTTTGTTTCCCTTTTCTCACTTTCTTCGGCAGTAAAGCGCGACGTGACCTGTAGGCATACGTCGGCCTAGTTCCAGTGTAAGTTAGGGCTAGCAAAGTGTCCAACCCGAGGGGGACACCCGGATCAGCCCAGTGTTCTTGGATTAGGTTCAGCTGACTGCAGACACACAATGACCTTGGGATAATGGTGGACACCGTGGTGATGGTGAATCGAGAGCTGTAGGGACGTGCAGATTGCACCCGGGATCCAAACCTCCAGGAGAAGAAATGTTAGCAGGCTGGAAAAGAATTGAGAGAAGGCCAATAATGAAGACCACTTGCATATACTTAACACTGTAGTCCTAGATACGCTGTAAAGAACTGACTGAAAGAAGCATTTTGAGGTGCTTAACCTAACACACAGTCCAGTTCACATTGGGCATTTTGAGAGCTTCGACCTTTCCCAAACGCTAACAAGACCTTTAATTGTTTGGAAATCCAAATGCCTCACTGGATACGACACCACAACCAGCACAGTTCCGACAGCCTACAAAAGGCAAAGTGCTTCGAGAGAGACAACTGCTGCAAAAGGCGAGAAATTAACGGAACATTTACATGCCTTGGTCAAATATTCCGAGAGGTCCAATTAAAGGAATCGAGACGAAGTCATGTTCCATCGGATCAGGAGAAACCTTTCCAATGCCATTGCGATGGCATGTTGCTGAATCACTGTTGCTGATGTATTTTGGGAAAGCAGTTTTTACAATTGCAAGGGAAGTTCATATATGCTGATTGTATAAATGGGAGGACAATGCCCATTTGTGTGTCAATGTAAGAGGGACAGAGACAGACAAATGCAGAGATATGGCAGGAATTAGGAAGTGGATATTTTTCTATTTCATCACAGCTGTGGAGCTGACCTTGTCTCAGAGTGAATGAGCAATTCTTAGGATGCACTAATCAGTGGTATTTTGGAATAACCAAAATTTTCTGGTGAACGTCCATTTTCTCAGTCATTATGAGTTGAATATTCTTTGACTGATGGAAAGTCATCTTGCAAAATAATGTTTTTGGAAAAATATTATGAGGCAATGGACATACATAATAGAGTGATCTCTTAACTTGCTGAATTGACAAGCATGGTTGTGAAGGCCAATCAAATGTCCGACAAGCCGATCGAAATCTGTAAAATTGCTGAAAGCAAAGAATCTCATTGGTTGAAAGATCATCATCCACTAACTTAGCTGTAAAACTATCAGCAACGTTGTGTAAGTTATGCTGTAAAGATTATTAATTTGCGTTTCTATGGTCATGCGTCTGAGGGATGTACGATGGAAGTTCCTTCTTTGGCAAAACACGATGGTGAATTCACTTCGTGGTTACATAGCAAGTAAGCTCAGAGAACCCTGCATTCCGACGGGCAAACAGTCTGGGTACACAGTCTACTCGGCGAGACATCACTGAAGCAACAGCGAGAAACAGCATCGTATCGAGATGAGGACTGTGTGCTCAGCACTATACACTATGACAGCTCAGCCCTGGTGGCAAGATGGGGATGGAGTGAACCTTGTGGCGCACGTGCCTCAAATATAGTCCAGGCCACCACTGAGAGACCCTGAACATATCAAGGACCCAGTTTGCAGCTGGCTTGTGAAAAAACAAATAATGATAAAATAAACTCCCAATGTTGCAAAATTGAAATTGTCAAAAACTCAGCACAGACACGATTTGGCTGAAGGAGAGCTGGTGTTGGCGGTGAGATGAGGCATTATATAACCAACCTTGACTCCAACAGCACTCATGCTGGCATTCAAGGCTGTGGGTACTAAATTCAGCAATAATGTGCTGTGATAAGTGAAGTCCTGATACAAATCTCATTTGTTCGCGCTCTATCCACACACAAATCATTTAAATATATCATGCGGCAATTATGCTAGCTCTCGGGCGTCAGCAAGTATAGAAAAAACTCAATATTTTCTCTTTGAAAGACGCATACTTATGGCCTCGCTGTGCCACGTGGGTGGTGGGTGAATCAACCGCCTGAATCCATGGGTAGAAGGTTAAGAGAGGGAAAGAGCGAGAGGGCACAAGGCGACTGAAAAAGGGGGGGGAAAAGCACTCTTCCATTGGAGTTTGTAAAAAGCAAAATTATAACATTATGAAAACAATAATTGAAAATAACAAAACCATTACAACATGTTGGTTAGACTCAAACAGATACTTAAACTTTATTCTTCTACAAGTGCTTGCTTTTCATTTCCATGACATCTTGCCAAAGATCATCTAATAATTCTGAATGGTGTTACAATCTGATCTGTCAATCGGCCCATAATGTAATGAAGGGTAAAACAATCAAGTACAATAAGGAAGATTATTCAATGAAAAGCCAAACGTTATTGTTAAAATTATTCCGTAGAAAATTCTGCTCAAAATTTTGCAGAAAAAAAAGTAGAAAAACTTGGTTTTCTTCATGATTTTCTTCTTGTTTTAAATCTAAGGACAGGGAGTGGTCTTTAATAGAAACGACCCCTTGTACACGGGGAGTTAAAAGAGTTAGATGAACAAGATACTCTTACAATAATCCAAAACATGCCAAAGATATTTTTTCATCATATATATATATATATATATATATATATATATATATATATATATATATATATGATTGATAAGAATATTTAAATATAATTTTTTTGATGTCCTGGACTATTGTGAGCACCTTTATCACAGAACCTTTTGAATGTCCCACATAATTCACTTGAACCCGATCTAGGATAATAGTCTTACCTGTTGTGAAGCTGTGCTGTTACAGGCAACTGGTGGATGGTGAACCTGTGGCTCAGGAATGTAGTTCGATCTCGATTGTCCTTCTGGATACAACACAAAATTACATGAAATATGTAGATTATGCAAACGACCATTGTTCATCAGGGCACACAACATACACGCATAATGTAGTGCATCATGCCTGATTGCAAAACTCAGATAATTTAACTGATTAACAGCTAAGCTAAACCAAGATGCGCATGGTGTTTCATTCCTTCTGCCTTGCATGCATCATTTGCCGATCCACTTCAAATCTTTTCTCCTGTTTTTAATTTCGATGCATTTCCAAGCACACATTAATAACTCAGATTGAAATACTGTGTCACCATCCAAAAGGAGGCACACAGTATTGGCACTTTCTAACAATGTGATTGTTAAAATATTGAATTGTTTGTATTCATCATGCCACTTTTCACACTTAAGAAAGGGTCTACACTCAATATGAACAATCAATTCTATCAACAAAAAGTTGATGAGAGTACGATATGTTTACTGCCATGGGAAATGAGTTTAAGCTGGCATTTGAAGCGTTAGTCCTTTGTTACAGTAAAAGAGAAAAAAATATTTTGAACTCTTTGTCTCCAAGGAAGGGCTAACACTCAAAATGTCAGCGAGACATCATTTCCCATGTAAGTAAACAGACTTTTATCAACCTTTAGTTGATAAAATACATTGTTTATCTTGTCCGCTGATGCAGACTGATAAATAGCATTCACAGGGATGACTTTTCCATTTTGTCTTTTAAATATGAAATCAAATGTTTTTCATTGTGAAATATTTTTATGAATAACAACCATGTCGTTTATAACATGTAATTACTAATTTGGTGATTTTAGTCATACACTGTGTAATTCCATGTAAGTGTGTGCACACCCGGTTGGTCATGAACCTTTCAGGAAATTCTGGTGTGCCAAAGTGGTTCATGGTCATCAAAAGAGTTTACAGGTTCTACTTGTATATACTCCCTCATGGGTAGGCTTGTCAGCTCATCTCCAGGGGGACTCCACTTTGAGCTGGTGACGGTAAGTGTTGGTCAAACAGAAAACGTTTATGGTATGATCATGCATTCTGCCCCTGGGGATTAGGATGTATGTGTTTTTGTATGACCATGAGCTTTGGCCTGGGGCCAAGGTGCATGTGTATTCGTTTGAAGAGTTTTGTTTAAATGTGTACTTTAGTCTTGGGGGCAAAGTACATGTGCTTGGTTTTGTTAAAATGTTCGGTTGTTTATTACCTTTCACATATAAAGGTGCATCTCAATATTAATGATGGCCAGGGAGCCAGAAACGTGTTTGTGGATTGATTGCTTTTCGCAGTGGTTGGGCTGTTGATTTGGCAATTAAAGGCTTCTAAAGCCTATTTGAGAAGGCTGATGCTGCAGTTGCAGTCGAGCAGCTAAAACTGCAGTGGGAGGTTCTGTTAATTTTTATATTTTAATACCTAACTGACATGGAATGCAATATACCTCGTATATTCCCCCCCCCCCCACCCTACTCTCTCTCTCCCCCATCTCTCTCTCCTCTCTCTCTCTCTCTCTCTCTCTCTCTCTCTCTCTCTCTCTCTCTCTCTCTCTCTCCCCCCTCCCTCTTCTTTCTCCCCCCCCCCCTTAGTATTCCTGTCAGGCGGTAACTAGTATATTTATATATATACAAATATATAAATAAATAAATAAATACATATGGATATATATCGCCAACAAGCGATGAAACCGGTTCGGTAGCTGAGGGGAGTGTATAGCATGGGGATTCTCATGTGTGTACTATGTGTGAACGTGTTTATAGTTGTTGAGGAACTCTGGGAAGGGTTCGAAACAGCATAGCGCTTACCTTTTGCAGGTCTTCTTGGGTTGCTTTATGCAGCTTCTTTGACTCAGAGGAGTGTGGGAGGGGTCAATTGTTTATATAATCCTAGCCACCTGGGTTTAGTTGATTCGGTGAGAGCTGATTGTCTATTCCCTCCATTCATAGGTGAGAGATGTGGGTGGGTCTTTCTATATATATATACAGGGTGAGTCAAAAGTAGCGCCCAATTTCTGTTTTTTCGAGTGGCCGGCATGCTCCCCAGACCTTACACCTCCAGATTTCTTTCTTTGGGGGCTCATGAAAGACCTTCGTTTATCGTGAAAAGCCTCGTACCATTCAGGATTGAAGGCTCAAATCACTGCAAAGTTTGAGGAAATTGATATCAAACTCTGCAGACGTGTGTGCCGCTCTGTGCCTGCTCGGCTGCAATTGTGCATCGATCACGAGGGAGGGCACTTTGAAAATTGCAAGCAAAACAGCTTGGTACAGTTCCATAATAATTTTTTCTTGAATAAATGGTGAGATAAACATGTCTCCAGGCTCCCTGGCCATCATTAATATTGAGATGCACCTTTATATGTGAAAGGTAATAAACAACCAAACATTCATTTATTTCTACCTTCTTGTACACTGTAATACAAATGGCAAACAAACCATCAACTGACAGAAATTGGGCGCTACTTCTGACTCACCCTGTATGTATGTATATACTGTATATACATATATATATATATAATATTATATATATATATATATATATATATATATATATATATATATATATACATATATATATATATATATAATTATATATACTATATAATATATATTATAGATATATATAGTATATATTATATATATATATATATATAGATATATATATAGATATATATATACATATATATATATATAATATACATGCTCCTCCCATCCTCTCTGAGCTGAATATAACTGCATAAAGCAACTGTGAAAAGCTACACAAGGTTAGCACTTTGCTTTTTCAAACTCTACCCGACATTCTCAACAGCTGCAAAACATTCACAAGAAGTACATATTTTTTATATATATATATATATATATATATATTATATATATATATATATATATATATATATATATATATTATTGTGTGTGTGTGTGTGTGTGTGTGTGTGTGTGTGCTCCTACCATCCTCTTCTCGCCAAAAAAACTGCATAAAGCAACTGTGAAAAGCTACACAAGGTAAGCCCTTTGCTGTTTCAAAACCTTACTACCCAAGTTTCGCAACAGCTACAAAACATTCACAAGTAGTACTTACATGAGAATCGCAATGCCACACACACCCATCAGCTACCGGACCAGTTTCATCACTTATTGGTGAGTTATCAGCAACAGCGTAGACAGAAACGCGCACCACCGAGGCTCCCAAGCATATATTATGTGCGATGTCAATCGCAGTCAGCATATGAATGAAAACAAGACCCAATCACATCTCTCACCCGTAATTGGAGGGAATAACTAATCAGTTCTCACCTAATCACTTAGCCCAGGTGGCTATGATTTATAGAAATAAATTGACTCTTCCCATGCTCTTCTAGCCAAGGAAAGCTGCATAAAGCAACAATGAAAAGCTACACAGGTGTAATCCCTTGCTGTTTCAAACTCTCCCCAAATTTCTCAACAGCTGCAAAACATTCATTTATATGTTGACTGCGCATCTTCCAAACCATTCTGCATCTCTTCCAAATCTCTGCTGGTACTCCATCCATGCCTGTGACTTTGCCGCTCTTTCGATGCTTCAGTGCTTCTTCAAACCCTTCCATGAGTGGGGGATGGTCTAGATCATCAATGGTATCTCTCTGTGGAACCTCATTGAGTGTACACTGGGCTATGTTGGAGCTCTGGGTGAGAAGGTGGTGGAAATAGGCATGCCATGCACTTAAACTTCATCTTTTAAATACACATACAATAACTTTCCAATATACGTCATGTATATTGTTCTTTCTAATAGTTTCTAATTGTTCTTTCCAAATAGCGTTCTTTCGTTTGAATGTCGCCAACAAATTAGGGAATGTAGTTCGCCATAAGTCCGCCATTTTGAATACCTACTGCACATCGTAATAAGCTTGTGGAGCATAAGCCACGCCCCATCCGGCCAATGTCACACCAATTCCACTGAGTCATGTCCCATGGATTCGGGATAGCAGTAACTTGGGTCGGCCAAAGTCGCAGATGTTTTCCCTTCGTGATTAGTTTGATTATAGAGTGCATTGTGTTGACTTTTTGGTACCCAACTTTCAAGAAACCCTTCAACATGTCTGTAAAGCATCCTGCAAGTAATCCAGCCAAGGGGTCCCGTCAATCCATCACTTTGGAGGTGAAAATGGACGCTATTAATCGCATTGAGCGAGATCAGCGTGTGATGGACATTGGTCGCATGCTTGGCTTGCCTCCGCTCAAAGAACAGTGAAAAGTTAAAGGATTCTGCCCAAAATGTTATTCTGAATAGTTTGTTATGTCTCACTAAGAGTAGAGAAGGCATTTTCGATAACATGGAGCACATGCTAACCATGTGGATGGAGGAACAATGTGAGCGAAATGTGTCTATGAGTTTGTCTCTCATTCAAGAAAAGGATAGGTCGCTCTGGCATGACCTAAAACAGTGTGAATTAAATATTAATGTGTTTAAAGAATGTGTACAACGACTCTACCATTGATTGGGAGCACCGTTAGATGTTGGGCGAAGCGTTTCAAAAGCGGGGAAACTGATATCGATGACAAGCGTCAAAGGGGTTGGCCTGCAATCACAGTGACACTGAAAAACAAGAGTGTGATTGATGCACTCATTAAAGTGCATTGCAGTTGGTGGAGACAATGTGGAAAATATCTTCATATTTGTGACATATTTTTGCATATTCCCTCGAATTACCCTCACCAGAAGAGAGGGTATTGCATTTAGGTCTGTTTGTCTGTCTGTCTGTGTGTTTGTCTGCACAGAATGTATGTCGATAATGGTTCCGATAATGATAATGACACAAACGATAATAATATTGACAATGGTACATAATGATAATAATAATATATTTATTCATATGCAGCCTGTGGCTGCTTGGCTGCATCATTTTTTGGGGGCACAGTGAGTCACTGATGCAATGCCCCCCTGTTACCAGCACACTGGTACTCATTTTGCCAACCTCAGAAGGATGGCAGGCTGAGTCAATCCACCCGGTGTTAATTCAACAAACAGGGGCTCGAACTCAGGACCCTAAGATCTTAGCCCTTTGAACCCTGAGCTCCTTGGACTTTCAGCTCACCTACCCTGGGCTCCTTGGAGGAAAATCTGGCCACTTGGGTATATGGAGGTTTGAATAGTGGCTGGTAAACTGGCCGCTCAGGTGTGTGGAGGTTTGAAGAGCAGCCAGTAAAATGGCCGGTAGGGTTCAAAGAGTTAAGCCAGCCACCCTAACCATGAAGCCAACATCCATCCATCCATCCATTGGGACCATACTCTGTGCAGAGTGTTGGTGCTGCCTCAGCAGTCTCCTTGGCTATTGGGCACAATCCTGGATGGGTCACCACTCCGACACAGGATACCAGCAAGCTGGCACTCATTTTGCCGACCTCAGAAGGATGACAGGTAGAGTCAACCCCACCTGGTATTAATTCAATAGCAGAATGGGATTTGAACTCAGGATCCTAGGATCCCAAGCTCACCACTCAAACCATGAAGCCAACACCAGGTTTATAAGAATAATTTTTCCATGCCATCCCGACGTAGAGCGTCACAGCATACTCTCAAATGATACATGATGATAATGATAATGATACAAATGATAATATTGACAATGGTACATAATGATAATGATAATAATAATTGTACATAATGATAATAATAATGATATATGATGATAATGATAATTGGGCATAATGATAATAATATTAATGATAATGGTTCAGAATGATAATGATAATAACACATAATGATAATAATGAAAATGATACATAATAATAATGATAGTAATAATGGTAATAATATTGATGTAATACTGTTTCCGATTTGGAAACCTTGTGCACACAAACAGCCAGAGTCCCCGTAGTTCAGTTATTTCGATAAGTATGTGTACAGTTAGAATCCATCCCCTATCTCTAATGGGAATTTCGTGTGTGCACGTGAGTTATTTTATAGTTAGGTTATTTAAATCTCCAGATCCCCTCCACTTGCGGCCACAGTGTCTTTCAGCGCTTGCGCCCTCGCCTCGCGGCCGTAGCATACGAGGCGAGGGCCTCACGTGCTTGATTCGACTTCCTCGAATTGGTCTGCATTCCAACACCATGAGGCAAAATCGTTGTTTCTCTAGCAAGAGCGGGTAACAGACACGCGTAGAGGGGGCGGGATTTTCCCGGCTCGGCCATAACCCTGCCCAGAAAGGGCGGATCCATGGAGGTCCCTGTCCAATCAGGGCTATCAGCGCATCAGCTCCACCAAGGCCCTGCCCCGCTCAGAGCAGTCGATAAAGGACGACACGACCCTCAGTGTGCGTGTGTGTGGAGAGTTCTTGTGCTCGTTCAAGTTCGGAGAGTTGAGAGTTCAGAAAGTTCTTGCGTGTCCTTGGGAGTTCTTGAGAGTTCTTTGAAG
>CM068957.1:127089377-127107728 GCA_035128595.1 Eptatretus atami
ATGCCGAAATGCCCTTACGGGAATACTAAATATAGAATTAGCTCAGTTCCCCATTAAGTTCATGTATAGATAGGTTGTGTGGTATAAGGGACGATATGTGTGTGTGGGAGGTGTAACAGACTGTTTTTGTGTTCGTGCTATGGTGGTGAAACGAGAGATCGCTATTATTCCTTCCTCATTCCGGAATAGGCCCCTCCCAGTGGCTGAGAGGAGCGGCCTAGAGCGAGGGGTGTGGCCTGGACAGGAAGTGACGCGAAGGGAGGAGCCTTTGGTCAGGGAGTCGCCGAGACAGGCGTTTGTCGAAGGAGCTCGCGTGTCGAGCGAGAGAGAAAATAAAAAGGCAGTGGTGAATCGACCGGCAGAGAAAGCGGAACCTGCACATCGATTCACCTCACGACTCGAAGGAGAAAGAAAAGGGGACGAAAGGAGTGCTGTGTGTGAGGAACGGCCGGGTTCTCGAGGCGTGCTCGGAGTCGCTTCGAAACGAGCGAACGAAGGAGGCACCGGTGTTGGGTCTGCCGGGAGAGACGCTGAACCGACCTGCACGTCGGTGATTCGACCGAGAGAGGAACTGAGGGACGAAGCGGGAGTCGGGCTTCGAGGCGGGAAGGCCGGAGAGGATACGCCGCAGCGTCTGACGGTCCTTGCTCACCTCACGGCTCGACACGTTGTGATCCGCCTGTGGAACTCGGACCTCGACTGGGACCTTGTATGGAGAACAGGCCAGGCGGATTCGTGTGCTGAACCCTGGAGAGAGATCGGCGATCTCGCATCGTCGACGTGGTGCGGAGCCGGAGCGCGCTGAGGAGAACCGCGCACGCGGTGACTTGGGCGGGAGCTGGAGTGCTGCGCCGCCATTTCTTGCTGCGCGGAACGTTCAGCGGAGTTCGAACCCGTGGAAACCCGCTGGTTTTTACGAGCGACCTTCGTGCTTTTGGGACACGGTCCTCTCGTCCATGAGCCATCACCAAGTACTCTGTCTTGTCCTGCATGCATGTTTGTTTGCACGTGTTGTATAAGGCATATTTCGTAGTAATCCCCTGAAACCTTTTAGCCGTGGTCCGCTAGTTAAGAACGGGTTGATTGTTATAAAACCACTGTCGTGTTATTGCTTGTGTTGTGATCCCTGATGTCCCAATAAATCTGGTTAATTCTGATGAAGTTGCCGCTATGGATTAATGCGTGTCGCGTCGAGAACGATCTGCGATTGGCATACAAGACCAAAATGGTTACAGACTGGTAGACTCCGCTCGGTCACTGACAAAGCCAGTCTGTAACTAGGGGTTCTATCTCCCCAACTGGTAAGGTACAGGATTACGTTGGTATCGCGATTAAAGACGTGGCGAATACATAACTTAGCCAACAGAGTCGACAAACAATGTGGAAAAAAGAATTTGGTAGGTTTTATACCCGTCAGTTGGAATATGCGAAGAGCAAACTGAATGAAAGAATAGAGGAAGAGCAAATTAGTAATTCCCGGGATAGAGAGAAACTTAGGAGAATGGAAAACGAATCTGGAAATGGAAAAAACGGAGAGCACGATGTGGAATTGAAACTACTGAAGCGAGAGTAGAAGGCATTCGGAAAAGAGAAAGCCTAGAACAGAAGATAAAAAAAGGAGAGGAACATCTGGAGCAAGGAAGGAAGAATGGTTGGAAAAGTCAAAACAGTTCGAAGAACTACAGGAAGGAATGAGGAGGAAGGAGAAAGGAAAACAAAGCTAGAAAAGGAAAAACGCAAACAAGATGGGAATTGGAACTACTGAAGCGAGAGGTAAGGGCAGCCAGTTTAAAGAGAAAACCTGGAAGGGGAGATAAGAATGGAAAGGAATGGCAGAAAAAACTAAAGAATACAGTAAGAAAAGGACGAATTGAGGATGGAAGCATTGGAAAGGGAGGCGGAGATGAGCAAGAGAATGGGTGAAATGAGT
Source organism: Eptatretus atami (assembly GCA_035128595.1). NCBI lineage: Eukaryota > Metazoa > Chordata > Myxini > Myxiniformes > Myxinidae > Eptatretus > Eptatretus atami. Next base: position 127,091,308 of record CM068957.1, read on the forward strand.
GAGGAAGCATGCAAAGTGAGAGAGGAATTATGGAAAAAAGCTTCTGAGTTACAGGAACATCAAGACAAAGGAGACGGATTACAAGACGAGCTGAGGATCTTGAGAGAGGAAAGAGCGAGAACGGAGAATGAAACGTTAAGGGACCACACTGAGCAAATCAAACAGTTGGAAGCCAAAGCAGGTTGGAGTGTGCGGAGATGAGAAATGAATTAGAAAAGAAAGCTTCTGAGTTACAGAAATACCAAAACAAAGAGACGGAATTACAAAACGAGATGAGAATGTTGGAGGAAGAAAGAATGACAGCAGAGAATGAAACGTTAAGAACCACACGGTACAGATCGAACAGCTAGAAGCCAAAGCAAGGTTGGAGTGTGCGGAGATGAGAAAGGAATTAGAAAAGAAAGCTTCTGAGTTACAGAAATACCAAAACAAAGAGACGGAATTACAAAACGAGATGAGAATGTTGGAGGAAGAAAGAACGACAGCAGAAAATGAAACGTTAAGAAACCACACTGTACAGATCGAACAGCTAGAAGCCAAAGCAAGACTAAAGAATGAGATGCAAGAAAGATACTGAAAGAACAAGGAATAAAGCAGGAGAAGGAAATCAGCCAACTGAAGGAAACAATCAGATTGCAGAATGAGGAACAAGAGAGACAGTGGAATAAAAAACAAAAAGAGTATGAATTGGAGGTTGACCAATTGAAAGAAAAAGCAAGGATGGAGTACGAGGAGATAGTGAAAGAACAAGGAATGAAGCAGGAAAGGGAAATCAGCCAATTGAAGGAATCAATGAGATTGGAGAAGGAAGAACATGAGAAACAAAAAGAACAAGGAATGAAACAGGAAAACGAGATCAACAAAATGAAGGAAATGATGACATTGGAGAAGGAAGAACATGAGAGACAGTGGGAAAGAAACAAAAAGAACAAGGAATGAAGCAGGAAAGGGAGATCAACAAATTGAAAGAAGCGATGAGATTGGAGAAGGAAGAACATGAGAGACAGTGGGATAGAAAACAAAAAGAACAAGGAATGAAGCAGGAAGGAGAATCAACCAATTGAAGGAAACGACGAGATTGGAGAAGGAAGAACAAGAGAGACAGTGGGATAAGAAACAAAAAGAACAAGGAATGAAACAAAAAGAAAGACAAGAACAACTGAAGGAGAAAGCACGGTTGAAGTACGCGGAGATAATGAAAGAACGACGAATGAAACAGAAAAAGGAGCTCGGCCAATTGAAGAAAACTATGAGATTGGAGAATGAAGAGCATGAGAGACAGTGGAGGAGGAAACAAAAAGAGGACAAGAACAACTAAAGGAGAAAGCAAGGTTGAAGTACGCGGAGATAGTGAAAGAACGACGAATGAAACAGGAAAAGAAATGAGCCAATTGAAAGAAACGATGAGATTGGAGAATGAAAAACATGAGAGACGGTGGGGTAGAAAACAAAAACAATTCGAGTTTGAAATTAACCAACTCAAGGAGAGAGCAAAGTTGGAGTCCACGGAGATGGAAAAACTCCGGAAAGATAATGAACAACTCAAAAGGCTCAAAGAGGAAGAACAACTCGAATGGAAAAGAAAATGGAGCCAGGAAGTAGAACAGCACAATGATATGGGAGTGTGACATCACCACAGGGAGTAATGTTAGTGGTGCGGACCTTGATTGACATCACTCGTCGGATGACACCACACTTAGAGCAAACCCTGGTGATTGAGACATTGAGGAGCATGCGGGGTTGTTGACGAGTGAGATCCATTTTGAGCAGGTCCAGCGTGTGGAGCTGACAGCCCCAGAGGAGAGTGGCGAACCAATGATGAGTAACCTGCTGGAGAGAAGCGACCGGACAGAGTGACTCTGGAACGAAGCCGGTACGTGGGTACATGCATACATGGTGCGGACGATGAGCTTAGGGTAGAAATTGAATTTTATGTTAACGAAGAGACTCTGTCCGATGGGTGCACGTATGCGTGCCCCCTGAATGTGTGTGTAGAGTGCCTGTAATTGAATGCTGTGAGCCCACAGTCCAGACTACAGCACCGGTATGTGTTGCGAGGCCGAAGTGTCTGTGAGTACTCACCTGGCGTCGAGAATGTAACCCTGGAATGAAAGGCAGTTGGTCAGTACACAGGCAAGGTTGAAGGTGTGGAAGGTCAACACATAACCTTGGGATGTGTGCAGCCTGCTGTGTGTGGGAGTCCTGAGCATGGAATGAGTGGAGCCATGGGAAATAGGTTTGAAGTGCAAGAGGAAATAGAAATGCCACCAGGACAGAATTTGAGCCAGGGGACAGAAACCATAATGGACAGCTCCGCGTGGGTTCTTACAGAGTTGGAGGTGCTGCATCCAGGAGCAGTTTTAGATTGGATTTTAGAAATCCAATTTAGAAATTGTATTTTCATTTCTCTATCAGCCTCACAGGAACTTTGGAGTGGAGTGCAGATGAGTGCCAGGCGGCACTGGCGTGTGTCACTTGGTCTTTAGACCTTTCTGAGCACACGAGTGGTTTGGCTAGCTGAGTGGGGTTATCTGTCTTCAGGGAGTTATGGAGAAGAGGGGAGGTCATTCCACCGATTGGGGTTTACCTGACTTCCGTGAACCCTGGAGAAGAGGGGGAGGTCATTCCACCGATTGGGGTTTGCCTGACTTCCGCGAACCCTGGAGAAAAAGAGGGGTAGATCACGGCCCCCATTGAGGGGTGACCCCTTTGAGCCGTGGCGGAAAGGCGGCGGGGTCATGTAATGGATAATGAGGGATTCGTTCCCTCACCCCCCTTCCAATGAGCCAAAGAAGTAGGCTTATGGGGATGTCAAAATCTTGATTGGAGGTATTACCGAATGATTGCAAGATTGAGAGATGACAGAAGGCATAAGAGTGGCACGAGTGGATTTGGGTGATTATTTTAAAAAGTGGTGGAGACATTACAGGCAGAGCGTTAAGCGCACCTGAAACAAGTGGATGACAAAGAGTGGCTTGTTTGAGGAAGGATTGAAATGCCTGGTTAAACCATGCAGAGGTTCATGGGACTTGTGAAGAGATTTTGATGTCTGGTTTAAACTTTTGGAAATAAACAATTAGGGCAGTATGGAGGAGGCCAACGGACGATGGACGTAGTGACAAATTAATTGGGGTTTGATGAAAAAGTATACCAGTTAAATTTGATGACCAAGTGGTATCCGAGGGACAGGTGTGTTTTTGCTTTCACATAAACGTGAAAGGTGTTGGATGGTGTTGTGGACTGGGTGCGGCACTGTGGAATGAATGACTAAAGAGTTTGGGTGAATGGCGTGATTGTATAGATGAGGAGAGTGAGTGCGAACAACGTACCCTGTCGGTAGAGTCTCTTAACCAGGTTGGTTAGGTTAGGGGACTTAGAGGATTCGTCATGGATTCTGGCTGCTGTTCCATTGTGCAGGCGGACTGCGAGGGGTAGGTGCAGGCCAAGGTATGGGATACTGGTTGGTAGTTGACATGGTATGGGAATGGTTGAGTCGGGAAGCAGGGCAGCAGGGCTTTGGGGGTTCCTGGCAGGTGAAGGCTGTCAGAGGTGCCAGGAGAGCACGGTAGGTTCAGTGCTATGGAGCACTTGGTATAGGTGCTATGAGAGCACACTATAGTGCAATGAGGGCACAGTATAGGGCTAGAGCGAGCCACCCCTTCGTTAGGAGCGCCAGAAGCACGCTCAGTTGAACCCGAGGTCGCTGGGTGTCCTCCACCCCGATTGGAAGCAGGCAAAGAGACCTAGTAGTAGTCACACTTCCCAGCCAGCGAGTTATGCCTGGCACCACCAAATGGAAAAAGACAAAGAAGGCCTTGCCCAGGTTAATAGAATGAAACAGTGTGCCAGGTCGGAAAAATGGTCATTTGGATCATTCTAGCCATAGCAGGGTTTGTTGCATTGTCTAGAACTAAAAGTAAATAGTTAGGTTCGATGGACTCTCCTCCGCACCATTCATGTGTGACACCTGGTACGAGTAGTGTTGATGGGATAAATTGTTGGCAAGGGCCAGGCTACATCACCCTCTCCAAGTGCCAGAGAGGCCACCAGTATGTCATGAGCACGCATCCACGAAGATAACAGTTGAGTAAGAAACACACCGTCCTGTCTGTAAAAGAAAAAAAAAAGAGAGACTTAACCAAAACAAGTCAGGCAAGGAAGGTTAAGGGTACACTTCATCTCACCTGGTCTAAGGTCATTACACCCATTTGCATCCTCAAGAATATCCTCTCTCTATAGACTCCCGGAGACTGTGGTGGCGAGGGTGCCACCAGGGACCGGGTCAGATTTCCGCCACAATATATAAATGGAGAAACAAATACGAATTCTCCTAAAATAAATATATTAGACTAGGCATTTTACCCATCGCTTGGCTGACGGATTTAATCAAAAGACAGCTTGGTGTACTTCACAAACATTCTGCTCCAATCACCCTATCACTTGCCCGAGGACATTTTCCATCTGCTTGGAAGTCAGCTAACACCACCTTCATCAGCCAACTTTTTCTTCTTTTTCTTAACGGCCACAGTTGTTCCCACATTCTTGTGGGGTTGGCCGGGGGAGAGGGAAGTGGGGGGAGGGGGAAGGAGGAGGAGATTGGGACCATACTCTGTGCAGAGCGTTGGTGCTGCTTAAGCAGTCTGCTTGGATATTGGGCACATTCCTGGACGGGTCACCACTCCGACACAGGATACCAGCAAGCTGGCACTCATTTTGCCGACCTCGGAAGGATGACAGGCCGAGTTAACCCCACCTGGTATTAATTCAATGGCTGAGCGGGATTTGAACTCAGGACCTTAGGATCCAAAGCCCACCACCCCAACCATTAAGCCAACACCAGACATAGAAATGGAATAGTACCACAATCAACATAGCCACACCTAACAAGGGGGGGGGGGGAGTTTGGCTCAAGTCTGCCTGAGGCTCATCAAAGGTTAGGGCAGGAATATATTTGGCAAGGGTGCCAGCAATAGGTTGCCGAAGCTTCACGAAGGACACTGTGAGATCTTTAACATCCACCAACGAACACCAACAGACGGGATTCCCAGTTTAACATCCATCCAAGGTACGGCACACACATTGATGAATCACTCTGCCTGTGAAACACTGGGATGGCATTTTATAGCTGGGTCGAGATTCAAACCCAGGATAGATAGCCTAGAGGCGAGTGTGTGCACCTCTGCCACCCATCTTCTTCAATCAACCTTGCTGTATATATATTTATATATATATATATGACGGTAGAATAAAAAAAACAACTTCCACTTCGCTGCGAAGTTCTGTATTGTTTGATTTGGTTCGACCCTCTGTTTAAATTGAGTGAAATGCAACGATTTCAACATCACAGTAACGCACATTGTTAAGTTGTTTTAACTTTTGTTTGTATAAGATGATTTATAATACCGGTTACCACTGGGGGCGCGAAAAGATACACATTTATATCTTACTATAATTCACCGTCTGTCCGTCTGTCTGTTCCCAGGTACCGCAAAAACGGCTGAACCAATCGCAACCATTTTTTGGGTGTGTAATCCTGGGACCCCTTGGAGTAAAATAGGCATAAATATAATAACATGACCCTCGTGATGGCTCCCTTAGGGAGCGGGTGCTTCTCATAGAAAGAATTGGGGTCTTCCCCAACCTTGACCCCCCCCCCTCCCAGATATACTCTCCCCGACAGAAACCATACTTGGGTACCATTAGGCAAACTACAAAATTTGGTTAAATTTGGGTCAGTAGTTTTGTTTTAGTTTTTGAAGCATTTAAACACATAATGTATACAAATTCACTTTTATGATATAGATTAAGAAAAACAAGGTGAAAATAATCCAAACTTTAGGACAAATCCAAACGTGTGTATCTTTAGCTCAAACACCAAAGTATAGATCATGGTAAATCTTGCCCGAGCAACACACCTCCCACGACTAAAGGGGCTGTCACACCTTGACGTTTTAGCCAGCGTATGGCAACGTATCAAAATGTATGTAAAAACACTGGTGTATGCTGAACTATTGATGTTTTTTAAGTTTTTGGCGTATTCATAACGAGTTGGACGTATGCATAACGTATTAGTAACGTACACAGAACGTTTAGATAACTTATAGATAACTTATACCAACGAATGCTTAGCATGTTGTCGGCGTTCACAACGTATGCCCAACGATAGTCTAACGTATGCATAGCGCGTGCAGCGTATCACCGATGATCACGTGGCGTAGCCTATTAAAAGGCTGCCGCTCGACGATTCAAATCATAACCGCACTAGACATCGAAGTGTCAAGGCCCTGTCACACCTTGACGTTTTAGCCAGCGTATGCCGACGTATGAAAAATTTGCCGAATACGCTGGCACACGTCGAATACGTTATGGTAAGTTTTGTATACGTTAAGAGCACACTGAAGCACGCTGGCATACGTCGTAGTAGCCGAGCACGTCGACAATTTTAAGCATGCTCAAAAGTTTTCGACGTATGCCAGCGTATGACTCACACGTTCCGCATACGCTGCCGCATAAGTTGTAGGCACGTTATGCGATCGTTGACACACGTCGACACATGCTACTTGTAAGTTACTGATAAGTCGAACAAGTCGAGGTAATGTTTAGCATACCCGAAACTTATTTCTAACCTATGAGTAACGTGCTTAGAACCTATGTGTAACGTATCTCCAACGCACATTGACGTATGTAGACGTATTTGATTGACGTCTTCCGGACGACCACAAAACTTACTGAACGTGTTTCTAACTTACAGCTACAGTATAATGGCATATTGGCAGCGTTTAGGGGAATTGGTATATAAAATGGGCTTCACAGGAGGAACCCGTCAGTGTTTCAGACTCCATGGTGAGTACATGTCCATATCAGTAGTATCAGTAGTAGTAGTAGGTGAGCGTGTCATTAGTAGTAGTAGTAGTAGGTCCATGTCAGTAGAAGTAGGTGAGTGTGATGGGGAGGGTGTGGGTGATGATGGATCCTCCTTGCGTCCGCGTCCACTGCCACGGCCAGGAGACTTCTTTGCAGCATTCTTCGAAGTTTTCTTCGGCTTTTTAAAATATATTTTTTAGTGTTTTTCTAACCTGAAGTATTGATGTTATTTTAAAGTTTTTGGCGTATCATAACGAGTTGGACAAATGCATAACATATTAGTAACGTACACAGAACGTTTTGATAACTTATAGATAACTTATACCAACGAATGCTTAGCGTGTTGGCGGCGTTCACAACGTATGCCCAACGATAGTCTAACGTATGCATAGCGTGCGGCAGCGTATCGTCGACGATTACGTGGCGTAGTATTCATAGGCTGCCGCTCAACGATTTAAATCATAACCGCACTAGAAATCGAAGTGTCAACATCACCATCATGCCGAAAAAAAAAAACATGGAGTCTGGAACACTGACGGGTTCCTCCTGTGAAGCCCATTTTTATATACCAATTCCCCTAAACGCTGCCAATACGCCATTATACGGTACTGTAAGTTAGAAACACGTTCAGTAAGTTCTGTGGTCGTCCGGAAGACGTCAAATACTCTACATACGTCAATATGCGTTGGAGATACTCACTCATAGGTTCAAAGCACGTTACTCATTGGTTAGAAATAAGTTTCGGGTACGCTAAACATTACCTCGACGTGTTTCGACTTATGAGTAACTTACAAGTAACGTGTGTCGACGTGTGTCAACGATCGCGTAACGTGCCTACAACTTATGGCCAGCGTATGCGGAACGTGTGAGTCATACGCTGGCATACGTCGAAAAATTTTGAGCATGTTAAAATTTGTCGACGAGCTCGGCGTACTACGACGTATGCCAGCGTGCTTCAGCGTGCTCTTAACGTATACAAAACTTACCCATAACGTATTCGACGTGTGCCAGCGCGTTTAGACAAATTTTTCATACGTCGGCATACGCTGGCTAAATCGTCAAGGTGTGACAGCCCCTTAAGGTCAGTGCACATAGTCATACAAAAAAACTGCAAACATCCTGGCCAAAAGGCAAATGGTCTTACATGCTATGCTTGCTGTTTCTGCCTGAATATCTCCACCAGCAGGAAAAAAAAGAAAAGGAAGAGTTGAGATAAAATGAGTGGAGGGAAAAAGAAAACCCCTGCCTGAAAGACAAAGGCTAACAGGAATGGAATGATGCTGAAAATCCCCCCTCCACCCCCACCCCACCTCTCCCTTCAAAAAACCCTCCCGAGCAGGGATGGAAACAAGCAAACTAAGTCAGAAATAAAAGTAGAAATGAGGAGCAGTTAGGTAACATGCAAAAAGCCGGAGTACAGAAAGACGAAGAAAAATAAAACTTTTTTTATACAGGACCTGCATATCATTAGCATCATCAGTGGATTGATTTATCCTGAACCATGGGTGTGATTAATTTCAAATAACTTTTGGAATTTCAACTTCATAGTGAAATTAAAACAAATGAAACGCTTAAGATAATTCACCCCTTTAAGGTAATTTTTCCAAGTTCAAATGACCATACTACGAGTCAAAATCAAATGATACGAAGACTTCATTCCATTCCGGCAGACAATATTATTGCCACAGTGATCCACCCATGGAACTACACTCGGAGCGGAGAGTTTACATATTTACACCTGTCAGTAAAACCGTGCCGCTCCCCAAAGTGGTGGCCCACCGCCTGCAAAGGGTTTCCCCGACAAGTCCCCAGAGATTTTTGAGGAAACACAAAACTTTCCTTCCAGTCTTAAATTAGTGACCACAGCAGGTGGTGCAGCTCTGTGGGTGTGTTGAAAACCGCCCTCGCAAACCAGCATAGTCTCAATGGGCGGATTGAACCGTGGGTGAAGAGTGTAAGCTCGAGAAAGACCCGTGACAAGCGGACATCAAAGAGAGAACATAAAGAACACCGTGTCTCTGCTTCGTTCCGTTATCGGTTCATGTGTGATGGTTACATTCAATACACTAACAGCAGAGTGTGCATTGCTTGAGTGAAGTGCAAATGGACATTACCTTTCTTACAAAATGCATGTAGCTAATTCACATTATCCATCTTATTATTTGCCAAAGTAATTGTGTTGCAGGGTTTCCCTACAAAGGTTGATTAATACAGCTTTCAATAATTCAGTGTGTATAAGGAAATTCAATAACCTTTTAATGCAAGTAAACATTTGGCCCATCATTGCTTCATAAATGCAAAACATTGTTGCAGACACCATTCTTCCAACCAGAGATTGACATCTATCGTTGTGCTCATAAATTATATTCCCTTTCCTCTTTTTGGAAGGATAACAAAAAACATCACCGCACAACCCTTTGCTTTCACCTGGTTCCGAAGTAACATACACTTATTTTTCAAATCCTGCAAGTAAACCTTCCCTATAATATTTGCTCCTGTAAGTACCACAATCAACATCTTCCTGTCTTGACCTGACACGATCTAATTTGGCCTTCCTTCAAAAGAACACACTCTGTGTCTCCACCTTCACCGCTGCCTGCACTCACCACACCTTTACCCCTGCCTGCACTCACCCCACAATCATCCTTGTCTGCACTCACCCCACAGTCATCCTTGTCTGCATTCACTCCACAATCATCCTTGTCTGCACTCACCCCAAAGTCATCTCTGCCTGCACTCACCCCACCATCATCCCTGCCTGCACTCACGCCACCTTCTTCCTTGCCTACACTCACTCCACCCTGCCCACTGCCTGCACCCACTCCAACCTCCCCACCACCTGCACCCACTGCACGCTCACAACTGTGCATTTTCCTCTGTCTCCACTATCTGAGACACTGCCTGCATACAACGTTTATCACAGCTTGCAATCTTCCTCTATTCTCCTTGTTCCTCTAATTGCTTTGCTCTTTATTGACTCATTTCCCAAAACATATTCTCTGCACCTTTTTATACCTGCACTGCCCACTGGCTAATCCAATCCCATAATGAAGGGAAAGTGGAGGGAAACCACCCCCCCCCCCCCCCACAAAAAAATGAAATATATATTTTTTATAATAACCAACTGCTTGACGAGTCACTAAAACTAATCAGCCTTGGAACATATGCCTTTAAAGAAAACCAATTCAATTATTCATTTATCTGCTACCAACAACACTGGAACTTTAAGCAATATTGAATACACCACACTTTAAACAAGAACACAATCCCAATTAATTGAAAACCAACAGTAATAATTGCTTATCACTTCTGCAATAAAAGGTACCAATTCTACCAACCGACATCTACAAAATCTTGTGAGTTTCTTTTGCACTTCCCTTAGTTTTTAACATCAAACAGATAGCATATCATTCATTATATTTATCATTTGGGATGCCGACGTTTTAACTCATCTTATATATTAGAACAAGTAATTATTAAGATTTATGGGTGGTGGGAAGCTTTTGGTAGTGTGGTCACCGTTGAGCTGTTGAGTGCGTGTTAAAAATATTTGATGGGGATCAGACTGAACTAAAAACTGCCATTGTAGTTGAGTGGGTAGTTCATCTTAGAGCCCACTACCTTTCGGATGGAGAATCCAACCCTTGACTTTGACACTTCTGAATCTCAAATAATATGTTCGCAAAGCATTAATAACATTCAAAATCAAATGCATATGCTACCCAGAAAGTTATCAAATTAAAAAAACAAGAGAGAGAGAGCCAAATTGTGAAGCACAGAAATCGGAGGAAAAAAAAACAATTCTGACACCGACAAAGAACAAAGACTCCATAGTTTTCTTTCTTCAATCCTAACTCATTATGGCTTCACAAAGGGACAACAATCTGGATTTTTAGGATGATAATGGATCTTGCAAGTGTCTGCAGGGAGGATTTATTGACATCCTTCCTGTATAGCTGTTTTTTTAGGTTTAATGATTCACATAATTGATTCCAAATTTATGTTCTCAGTTGAAAATGTAAGTAATACATGTACAAGCTCCTCCATGAGCTGAATATACTGTGTAAAAGCATTATCAGGGTAAGCTAGACCACTATAGGTAAAGTTAATAGGGTTTCAGGTTGTATTCATAGTGTGATAAATTATAAATCAAAAGAAGTAGTGTTAATACTTTATCGGAATTTAGGGAGGCCTCATCTAAAATACTGTGTGCAGTCTTGGTCACCACATCTGAGGATGGACATGGGTGCCAGAGATAGGGTACGGCATGGAGTGTCTAGATGCGACTGATGGAGATAGAACTGTCTACATTACATTCGAAAGGAGGCGATAAAGAATGGATTGAAATCATTAAAATAATGAGGCTATAAATGCAGATTACTTTTTTAAAGACAAAAAAATTGCAGAATAAGTTTTCAGCAAAATAGATAGTGATCGGACCAGGGACCACAGCCTAAGAGTAAAGAGGAGAGTTAGGATGGTAGTAAAGCAAGGGTCGTTCATTCGGAGAGTAGTGAATACATGGAATGGCCTCTCTGGAAAGATACAGTAGTTGCAACAGAAACAGTTGATGGATTTAAACTGGAATTAGATAGGTACTTGTAAGCATTGGGGATAGAGGGATACATGTATATTGGCACGACTGGTAGGTAGCTGAGTTATAAATGGGTGATGTTTCCACGTGGTGATTAAGATATCTGTGAGAGGGTTTCCTCAGAAAGTGAATGTACTTTCCATGTTTGTTCATTACTCACTCTACAACCCCCACAATAAGCCCATGTGATGTTCCTTTGCTTAGTGTCATCCTCCCCTCCCCTCCCCTCTACTCTCCCCAAATGAAAATAAGTGAATAAATTGAAAGATTCAATTTGAGTGATATTGATGGAGCACATGCATGATTGGTCAAATGGCCTCCTCTTGTGTCCAAGTTCCTTTTATTTCCTTGTGTTCCCATGTATCAATGTAAAATTATATAAAATAAATAACCTCAAAAAATACTGACGTGACGAACCAATGTGATGAAACTGGATGGTCCAGAGGTACACACACACTAGCCTCGAAGCTGTCTAGCCTGGGTTTGAATCTCGACCCAGCTATGAACTGTCACCCGGTGTTTCGCAGGCAGGGTATGATTCATTAACATGTGTGTGCCGTCCCTCGGTTGGATGCTAAACGGGCATCCCATCCGCCGATATGAGTTGATGGTTGGTAAAGACCCCAAGGTGTCCTTCACGAAGAGTAAAAAAGTATTTGCTGTCATCATGGCCAAAAAATTCCAAATTCCTGCTTTAACCAGTTGGGGGCACTGGATTAGCAGCTTACTCCCAGCATGGCTGTACAACATCTGGACAATAATTCTGCAAAGCGATGTCTGGATACCATTCTGAGATTCTGAAAATTAATTACAGGAAAGTTACTCAGCTATGAGTGATTTATTTTTTCCTGATTTATTATTATTTACTTTTCACATGACAATCATACCAGGATACTCCATGAATACGTGCATAATTCCCACTCCCGGCTCCTCTCCCTTCCCAACTTTTGTGACGCCGCACATCCCAAATAATCAAGATGAATATTTTTTTGTTTTGGAAGTTGCTGTTGGTCGAGTCATCAGTGTGTGCTGGCAATATTAAAGTCAGTCACCGACAATGATTTCAACATAATATCTCCATGCTTTCTCTCTTTATGTACATCTTAAAAAAACACACACACAAAAAAAAACAATCATGTGTTCACATACGAGTACAACGTATGAAAACAATTGCCTGTTTAACATTAAGAGGAAGTCCGGTGTATAAACGGGTCTGAGCGAGAGGGCAAGGCACCTTCCGCACTCCCCTGGAATGAGTAACAAACTCACAGAGAAAGAGAGAGCTTTCCGTCGCTCCTTCATCCTTTTGAAGGTTGTGCGTACCTGTCAGCAAGCGGAATATGCATTACTACTCAAGTTGAATCAATCACAACAACTTTTGTTCTTCTCAAACATATTTTAGTCTCAGGTTTTTTTTGAACAGCAGCAGAAAGCAAAAAAAAGACAATAGTCGTGTTTCGATGAGTCTGTGCTACGCTTCAGACCGGTGTGATTGCTTAATTTACGAGGAGTTTAAACTTGATAGACTTAGGTGTATTAGGCATATCCTTCCCTCCCCAACTCCCCCAATACTCCTTCCCTTTGCAGTATAAGTTATCTTATCCATCACAGTCTATTTTAGGCTGACCCTTTGGCACAAAATAAACATATAGAGGATGCCATACAGTATAAAGAATTTCTTGCCACGTCCTCGAGTACATCAATGTCTGTACACTGTCTACGTGAGCGCCTTATCGGCTTATCTAAAAGCACGGTGCCGAGCGATGGAAACGTGTGCGAAGACGATACAACCATGCGCAAACCACAATCAATCAGAACATTATTTAGGATGCTGTTTCGAAACTAGGATTTAAAAGAAAATGATCGAAATCACCTTGAGGCTGTGACCGTTCAAAGCCACATAGTTTCGGTGCTATGCGTGTGGCCATTTGTGAGGGAAGCTTTACGTGTTAGCATTTGCTCAGAGACAGGAAGACGAGGTGGTTGCGGTGGTTTGACGCAGAAGCTTGGTATCACCCTGTGGTTTGAAATTTAAATCGGGATACATTCCGAGGATGTGTTGACGGGTGCGTATCGGTTTCCGAGAATGCAGAAACAGAAAAACAGAAAGGTTTTTCACTGTTCAGGCCTACAACCTCAAGATGGCTGTGTGGTCATGCAGAAGAAGGTGTTGAATGTTGCTTGCAATCTAGCACAAGGCTCGTTGTACGGTCTAATGTATGTTCATCGATCGAATGATGAAAGTGCAACACAATCTCCTTGTCTCCTATAAAATGGTACTCAAGGTTTGTAATTAACAGTCCATATACATACTACGTAAGCATGTGGTGTGGTGGAGAAAATTCAGTGTCATCTTACCTCTGTGTTATAAACACCGTAAACAAGGAAAATGAAAAGGCCCTGAAAAACACAGCACAAGATAAATTTCAGGCAAAACATCTGGAAAGAGCAATCTTGATATTCTGGCCTAAACCTGCGTGGAGTAATGCGTCACACTGTTATTATACAGGCCGCCCTACATCTGCAGTGCGGTTTTGTCGGCTGCCGTACACATTGGGTTACCCTGCATCACCTCTACGAAAAAGGCCAAGGATGTATCTATCCCTTTTTCTTTAAATTTACATTCCCGACCATTCTGTCCATTTTCCTGTGGAAGGGTCCTAAGCACGGTGCCTTTATGCAGGCACGGTTGCATCTACAGCGCATGATGCAGTGTCACGGTGGTGCACAAGGAAGCAATTACCTTGTGCAAGGCTTTGCATTTGGCAAATGCATCGAGGCAACCCTGCCTTAACCCCATACTACTAACCCTGATATAATAAGGTGGGGTACGGTGACCCCTGTGTGTGTATATATATATGTGTGTGTGTGTGTGTGTGTGTTACATTAATTCTTCTGTCTTTTTGTTCAGCTGAACTTTTTTAAATTTCAGATTCCCTGTTATCCAGAGGAGTCTGCCAGTGCAGAAATACAGGGTACTGAACAAAGAATCGAGGAGAAGAAACAGGGGCAGGGGGGGCGTTCTCACCCCCGCTTTACTCTCGTGCCATCTTACAGTAATCTAAGCACTGCATTATAGGTGCTCGTCTCACAACGACAATTTGACTCTCACGGAACAAGTCAAAAGCCCTTGTTTAAAGTGTGAAAAATCATCAAATAATCAGCGGCCTTACAAAGTCCTAATTATTTCGGCACAAGCATCACGAGCTTCCGGAAAATGGCACCAGAGTAAAGTATCACGTGACTCATTATGAGGAGACTGGGGTCAGGGTCAGAGCAATCGAGTGCTATTGGTCCTCATACATGTAGGCTCCCTTAAACTCCCCAGCCAATTAGAGAGTGCTCGCCTCATCAAGTATCCAAACCCATTTGGAGCGGAATCTGGTCCTCTCCCTATTAGGCATTATGGGATTATGGTAGGATTAGGAAGGACTGCCCTCTAATGGTTAAACAAGCGCAATAAATGTTCAGACACTGTTGCCGCAGCTAATATTCTTCTCCACTGTTGTCGATGTGCTTTGCCTCCAAATCCTTTGATACAATGAGAAATACAGTCAAACAAAGTAATTCATATTACTCTCGAAGCTCATTCATTAATGTGTGTACAAAACCTGACAATGAGTTTAAATTATTTCAAGGAGTGTGGCTTTGATGCCGGTGCAGTGCCCATCCCCCTCTCGCTTGCAGATCAGTGCAGGAATTTAGAATTTGGCCAGGGTACAAGCACGTAACAGTGTAGTGTTTTCAAAAACTACCATCGGGTGTTTTATACCCTGGACAACCAAATGCTCGCAGACAGGAAAGCCAGCTTAACAGCCTCTTTGAAGGACATCATA
Source organism: Eptatretus atami (assembly GCA_035128595.1). Classification (NCBI taxonomy): domain Eukaryota; kingdom Metazoa; phylum Chordata; class Myxini; order Myxiniformes; family Myxinidae; genus Eptatretus; species Eptatretus atami. The sequence goes on from CM068957.1 coordinate 127,106,602, forward strand.
GTCATTGATGCAAGGTGCTGCCTTCGAAGCACTCGGGTAAGAGTTTGTAGTCAGGCGAGGAATCAAACCAAGACTAGAAAGCTCAAAGGTGAGTACATGACCTCTAAGTGATGCTATCAGCCCAAATTCTGCTTGATACACGTGACAAGTAGAAAATTTGGCACATCTGTTAAACTGATACTTCTAAGAATAACTTAAAGGATGATCAACTGGCACAGAAATAAGAAGAAATATAACTTGCAAGGAGGATGGAAATGGCTCATTATATGAAAGGAAAAAAGGGTAGTTGTTCATTTTAATATTTTTACAAAGATGGAACTCATGGAGGAGCTGAAGGTAGTAATACTGACACTGCAATAAAAGCATATGACAGGAACCTCCATCAAATGGCAGAGAATTTTCGGGAAAAATAAAATTGATATACAGTATATATATATATATATATATATATATATATAATATATATATATATATATATATACCAATATGTCAGTGTGTGTGTGTGTGTGCGTGTGCACGTGCGTGTGTGTGTCTCCTTCATAACTCCAAAACCAAAACCTAGCAGCCTGAAACTTTGCATGCATACGAAGAAAACTCCAAGGAAGTGCAAGAGTGAAAATTGTATGTTTGGGTTAATTAAAACACTCCTTTGGAAGATAATTAATGCCCTTATTTAATTATATCCTTTTCAGGTGCATCCTCGGTCACCGCTCACAATGGGGTCTGAAGGAGTATCCTCGTCAACATCGCTGGAGTCTGAAGCTGGCACGTTTTTTTTGGCCTGCTCAACCATGCCTTGGCTTGGAACAGACTGCAACAATTTCTTTACAATAAATAATTTTTTTTTCACTTTCCTCACTCATATTATTGAATACGGGTTCATCACAGCAACAAATTACTGCTTACATCGCTTTTGTAAGTACTATATTTTTCAATCCACTCTCAGTCTGTGCTCCGTCACCCTGAGCGGGCGGTCCTTGCTCTCTCACCCTGAGTGGGTGGTGTTTGTCCCAGGATGCGTCCGGGCGGTATTTGTCCCAGGACACGTCTGGGCGGTGTTTGTCCCAGGACTCATTGGGGCGGTGCTTGTCCCAGGACGCGTCGGGGCGGTGCTTGTCCCAGGACGC
>CM068957.1:127112432-127153699 GCA_035128595.1 Eptatretus atami
TCAATTATTCTGATTTTGACGTTTATTTTCGTTTTGCCAAAAAAAAGAGAAAAAGAAGCACTCCTCCATTTTACGGTCGAGAAATTTACATTTTACTTCGAGAAATTTACATTTTACTTACTTTAAATCCATTTTAAGAAATGAAATGCAAATAATGTACAAGACACTTAAATAATTGCTACTCATATACTGACCCACAGACCACACAGACACACAGACACACAGACACACAGACACACAGACACACAGACACACAGACACCACAGACACACAGACAAACACACACACACACACACACACACACCTACAACACACACACACACACACACACACACCCAAAAGAAGTGATGGCCGCGGCCTTTATTCGGCCCTTCAGGTCGGAGGGAAGGTGAGCCGATGGGAGAACCTGTCTCGCACCTCTCCGCTCTCGTGCGGTTTTCGATGATCCGGTTCGGCGGGACTCGAACCCGCAACACAATGCAATGATGGACGCCTGCCGACGCGAAGGTGATCCAGACAAGAACACCGGCAGGCCAGACGAGACGACCTGGCGACCGAGGCTGACAAGGCGACCAGGCGACGAGGCTGACAAGGCGACCAGACCTCTACAAGGCGACCAGGCGTTAGAGGCTGACAAGGCGAACAGGCGACCAGGCGATGCGACCGTTGACGTTCTTTTTTCCAGACAGAACGCCCCGATCACTCTGTCTCGCGATCGCTCCTGCCACGAGCACACCGTCTCTCGAACGCTTCGTCCAACAACCACATTTTCTCCTCAGAGGGATTAGCTTCTTCTCCTGGCCACTCGCCTCCTCATTGGTCGGACCCATCGCGTGATTCCTGGCCGTCCTCCCATTGGACAGCCCACGGTAGCGGCGGCAACTCCCACCCTTCTGGGCGGAGTCCCGATCGGAGGCGTTTGTGGCTCCGCCCACCTCCCTCGCCTTCGGCCACTGCGTAATGGCGATGGTGTCGAGTCGAACGGGCGGGTGAGACGCCCGTCCTTGCCGATTGGCCAAAGAGGGACGCCATCTCTTTGTTAGACTCCCACCCACGCGCGCGCGCTTGCTGCGAGCGTGCGCGAAGAATACTGCGAGCAGAGTGTTGTCGTGTGAAAGTGAAGTGGGCTTGTTGTCGTTGATGTAAAAAATCCCAACTATCAAAATAACTCCGCATGCATGAAAATTTAATTCCCATTAGACTAGGGATGGGACACCTAACTAGAAAATATGTACTTACCTATATAACCTGTCTATAAGACCTGAATGCTGAGTGCAGTAAAGCTTCCAAATTCGTAACAACATATATATATAATATATATAATATATTATATATGTCATTAGTGAGGGTATTGTGATACAATTGGAAAAACCATGTTCCCCAGAGATAATCATACCTGCAGTGAGTTGAGGGTGACAAATAAAGCAAGTGCAGGATCAGGTGAACAGTGACCCACAAAGCCATGTCAAGCCGAGGATTGGCAGCAGTACCACCATTGCTTTAACTGCAGATCTGATCACCACACACCACACACCACACACACACACACACACACACACACACACACACACACACACACACACACAGTCCACTTCAAAGTTTCAAGGTTGGAACCATGGATTATGTATATGTCACCTTGATCACAGACAATAAATAATTGTCTTCTCTTAAATAAACAATAAATTAATATTTACACATCTGAATTGTTTATTATTATGTGACGAATCATTTCGAGATGGACATCTCGTACTTCTTAGTTGTCACGGAGGGGGCAAGGAAGGAGGGGGAGGGGAATACATATCTCCCAAGTCTCACAATGGCTAGCGAGGCTGACATTGGATTGCAGGAATAGGATGAAGCTATCACTGCAATCCCTAAATATTATCAATATAAACAACATTTATACTGGTGTGTTATCATACCTGTTGTTATTTGAGATTTGCTATGGGTTGGCATTTTGGCATTCTCATTTGATCACACATGGCACGTGATGTGGGATCCAGCTTCAAATCACACTTACTGTGCCCATCTTGTCCATCTTTCACCAATGTCAAGTGTAATTCATTAAAGCGCCACTCATATCTACCGATGTCCTTGTCCACGTGTTATGTTTGCACAAACTCCTCTATACGTCTTATCTCACTGTAAAATAAAAACACATTCCATGCGATGAAACTACCCATTGTCTTATACCAGGATATTTCCATCCCCACGCGCAAGGCAACATACCGTATCTGGTCATAGCTCTGCCCCAGAAGTAGAAATGTTTAGAGCCAGCATGATTGGAGCGGCGCTTCGCAGTCGCCAATGTAATCAAGAGACACGAACGTCAAAATGCAAAGATTTACCTGTGGGTGCAAGCGATTCAAAAAACGTTAACACGAATCTCACCATATGATATCAAGAAGTTATGTTGTGTGTTAGCTCTCATCCGAGCCTCGACAAGTTGTACAAAAAAACACAAAAAAAGTTGGCAAGACATCTTATGTAGGGATGCCTGGTACTCCGTTGGCTCGCATACACATAAATCCTACCACAAAACATAAACACATCAAAACAATCAACCATAGAACTTAAAACCCAAACTACCAGTCATCTGGAGAAATCCTCATCCAATAACAACTCATTAAAACTTCAGGACACTCATTGTTCAACAAGAAAAATGAAGAGACCCAAAAGTATCTTCGTTATATTCAGATTTTTTTTGTGACGGCCAAACTCAAAATTGGTTAGCTTAACAACGAACGTAGTTAAACACCAATCTACTCCACTTTATTAGTTGTAAAGGTGCAAATTGATCGAAATTTTAATAGCTTGAAAGGATTCCAGGAAAAGTACAATAAACTGCATCCTTTGTGAAGGAGTAGGAAGGACAGACCGGCAATCGCTGGGCGGGACTACAACTGTCAATCAGTCTGATGGGGGCGGGCCGGACGCTAGACACATTGCCCAAGGGCCAATCAGGCGACATGGCTGTGGTTGATGGCTGGAATATTCAGCCTGCTCCACTGCAGGCAGTCGCAGGATACACTCGACCGCAACAACACACATTTCTATCAGTACGTACTATTGAGAATGTTAGATCGTCTGAGAAAGTATGTACAGATTCCAATATCAATGGACGCGCGCTCGATAAAGTTTGTATCCACAAACCATTTGTAAATCAGTAATAGAAATTCTTTAGATACGTGAAGCTCAGTTCATACTCTGCGTGTCACAAGCTGCCAATTAATTACAATATATTTGAACCCAGTTGCACGCTGAATACATGTACATCTATTAAATTACGTCCTATTGAAATGTACCTTTTAAACCTATCAAACCATTTAGACTGCTGAGAACCTCTTAGACCTTTTGAAGACCCTTTAAGACACCCAATACTCTTAAGACCCTCAAGAACTTCAGACGATCAGACCGCCCAGATACCTTTTCGAACCCTCTTCTTCTTTCGGCTGCTCCGTTAGAGGTCGCCACAGGCGGATCATCCATCCACTGATCCGCATAACTGATTTGCACCAGGTTTTACACCGGATGCCCTTCCAGACGCAACCCTGGTCACCTCTTACAAACACAGGGAAAGGATTGGTTTCGCCATGATTCCGGGCTGCCCTTCACACCCTCTCATAGCGCGGCCGCAGCGCAGAGCTCCCGTCCTCAAGCGCACTCCAACCAAGCCTCCGAGTAGCCGGATTACAGGCGCACCATCGTCACTAAAGCCCGAACGCCCAGGCTTAAACACCCTTTCGAACCCAAAGACCTCTAATTACCTAAGCCCTTGAAGACCCCCTAATCCTCCTTTCCTGCATTATCTGGGTCTCACTATCTGCCATGATCTTTCCTGGGAAAGCCACATTTCCAACCTGGCCTCCTAAAGCCAGGTGCGCTGACTGGAATCCTCCGTCGTGCCAAAGTCCTTCCTTGGCCCACCTGAGCTCCTAACCACATACAAAGCTTTTGTTCGCAGCATGATGGGGATACTGCTCTCCCTCTGGGCTGGTGCTTCTGCCTCTCACCTTTCTCGGCTTCACGCTGTGGAAACCAAGGCATTTCCGATCATTGGTATCTCCCGTGATGAGCTGAGTCTTTAGGCTCTCACTCTCTCACCACACGGCAGGTCGGTGGTCTTCTTCTTCCTACTTATCTCTCCGGTATCACCCCCCTGCTCTGTCTGCGAATGTCCCACCATATTCCGCAGGGTGCCAAAGGTCTGCACACACCCTTCTGGTAAAACTAACCAAAATCACAAATCATTACTCACACTCTCACTCTTTCTCATCTCCTTTTCTTTTCCCACATTGGAATAACTCCCACACCCTCTTCATCACATTCTTCCCTCAGACCTTCAAAACAGATGTTCACCAACTCCTCTTATCTTCCCCTATCCAAAACCTCAATCTTTTTTACCCCCGTTAATCCACCCCAAACCCACCACCTCCAGAAAACGGGGCGGGTGAGACGCCCGCTCCTTGCCGATTGGCCAAAGAGGGACGCCATCTCTTTGTTAGACTCCACCCACGCGCGCGCTTGCTGGCGAGTGCGCGAAGAATACTGCGAGCAGAGTGTTGTCGTGTGAAAGTGAAGGTGGGGCATTGTTGTCGTTGATGTAAAAATCCCAACTATCAAAAAACTCCGCAGTGCATGAAAATTTAATTCCCATTAGACTAGGATGGGACCCTAACTAGAAATATGTACTTACCTATATAACTGTTCTATAAGGACCTGAATGCTGAGTGCAGTAAGCTTCCAAATTCGTAACATATATATAATATATATATATATATATATATATATAGTCTTAGTGAGGGGTATTGTGATACAATTGGTAAACCATGTTCCCCAGAGATATCATACCTGCAGTGAGTTGAGGGTGACAAAAATGTAAGCAAGTGCAGGATTCAGGTGAACAGTGACGCCACAAAGCCATGTCAAGCCGAGGATGGCAGCAGTACCACCATTGCTTTAACTGCAGATCTGGTACCACACACCACACACACACGACACACACACACACACACACACACACACACACGGTCCATCCAAAGTTTCAAGGTTGGAACCATGGATTTGTATATGTCACCTTGATCACAGACAATAATAATTGTCTTCTCTTAAATAAACAATATAATTAATATTTATACAATCTGAATTGTTTTATTATTAATGTGACGATCAATTTCGAGATGGACATCCTCGTCTTCTTAGTTGTCACGGAGGGGGCAAGGAAGGAGGGGGGGAGGGGAATACATATCTCCCAAGTCTCACGAATTGGCTAGCGAGGCCTGACATTGGATTGGCAGGAATAGGATGAAGCTATCCTGCAATCCCTAATATTATCAATATAAACAACATTTATACTGTGTGTTATTCATACCTGTTGTTATTTGAGATTTGTCTATGGGTTGGCATGTTTGGCATTCTCATTTGATCACATGGCACGTGATGTGGGATCCCAGCTTCAAATCACACTTACTGTGCTCACTTGTCCATCTTTCACCAATGTCAATGTAATTCATTTAAAGGCGCACTAAATATCTACCGATGTCCTTGTCCCACGTGTTATGTTTGCACAAACTCCTCTATACGTCTTATCTCACTGTAAAATAAAAACACATTCCATGCTGATGAAACTACCATTGTCTTATACCAGGATATTTCCATCCCACGCAAGGCAAACATACCGTATCTGGTCATAGGTCTGCCCAGAAGTAGAACTGTTTAGAGCCAGCATGATGGAGCGGCGCTTCGCAGTCGCCAATGTAATCAAGAGGACACGAGTCAAAATGCAAAGATTTACCTGTGGGTGCAAGGATTCAAAAACGTTAACACGAATCTCACCATGATGATTATCAAGAAGTTATGTTGTGTGTTAGCTCTCATCCGAGCCTCGACAAGTTGTACAAAAAAACAAAAAAAGTTGGCAGACATCTTATGTAGGGATGGCCTGATTACTCCGTTGGCTCAATACAACATAAATCCTCCAAAACAATCAACCAAGATAGAACTTATAAACCCATAAGTTACCTACCAGTCATCTGTGGAGAAATCCTCATCCAATAACACTCATTAAACTTCAGGACATCATTGTTCAACAAGAAAAATGAGAGACCCAAAAGTATCTGTTCGTTATTCAGATTTTTTTTGTGACGGCCAAACTCAAAATTGGTTTAGGCTACGAACGTAGTTTAAACACCAATCTACTGCACTTTATAGTGTAAAGGTGCAAATTGATCGAAATTTTAATAGCTTGAAAGGATTCCAGGAAAAGTACAATAAAAACTGCATTCCTTTGTGAAGGAGTAGGAAGGGACCAGACGGGTGGGCGGGACTACAACTGTCAATCAGTCTGATGGGGGCGGGGCCGCTAGACACATTTGCCCAAGGGCCAATCAGGTCGACATGGCTGTGGTTGATGGTGGAATATTCAGCCCTGTCCATGCAGGGCAGTCGCAGGATCAATCGACCGCAACAACACACATATTTCTATCAAGTACGTACTATTGAGAATGTTAGATCGTCTAGAAAGTATGTACAGTTCCAATATAATGTGAGCGCGTCGATAAAGTTTGTACTACAACATTTGTAAATCAGTAATAGAATATCTTTAGATACGTGAAGCTCAGTTCATATCTGCGTGTCACAAGCTGCCAATTAATTACATATATTTGAACGCCAGTTGCACGCTGAATACATGTACATCTATTAATTACGTCCTATTGAAATGTACCTTTTAAACCTATCAACCATTTAGACTGCTGAGACCTCTTAGACCTTTGAAGACCCTTTAAGACACCCAATACTCTTAAGACCCTCAAAGACCCTTCAGACGATCAAGACCCCAGATACCTTTTCGAACCCTCTTCTTCTTTCGGCTGCTCCCGTTAGAGGTCGCCACAGCGGATCATCCATATGATCCGCATACTGATTTGGCACAGGTTTTACACCGGATGCCCTTCCAGACGCAACCCTGGTCACCTCTTACAACACAGGGATAAGGATTGGGTTTCGCCATGATTCCGGGCTGCCCTACACCCTCTCATAGCGCGGCCCAGCGCAGAGCTCCCGTCCTCAAGCGATCCTCCAACCAAGCCTCCGAGTAGCCGGATTACAGGCGCACGTCACTACGCCCGGTTAAAGACCTTTTCGAACCCAAAGACCCTTAATTCCCCTAAGGCCCTTGAAGACCCCTTAATCCTTCCTTTCTGCATTAATCTGGGTCTCACTATCTGCCATGATCTTTCCTGGGAAAGCCACATTTCCAACCTGGCCTCCAAAGCCAGGTGCTGACTGGGAATCCTCCGTCGTGCAAAGTCCTTCCTTGGCCCACCTGAGCTCCTAACCACATACAAAGCTTTTGTTCGCAGCATGATGGGATACTGCTCTCCCCTCTGGGCTGGTGCTTCTGCCTCTCACCTTTCTCGGCTTCACGCTGTGGAAACCAAGGCATTTCCGATCATTGGTATCTCCCGTGATGAGGCTGAGTCTTTAGGCCTCTCACTCTCTCACCACAGGCAGGTCGGTGGTCTTTCTTTCTTCTACTGTCATCTCTCCGGTATCACCCCCCTGCTCTGTCTGCGATATGTCCCCACCATATTCCGCAGGGTGCTAAAGGTCTGCCAACAACCCCCTTCTGGTAAAACTACCAAAATCACAAATCATTACTCACCTTCACTCTTTCATTCCTCTTTTTCCCCACATTTGGAATAAACTCCCACACCCTCTTCAATCACATTCTTCCCTCCAGACCTTCAAAACAGATGTTCACCAACATCCTCTTATCTTCCCCTATCCAAAACCTCAATCTTTTATACCCCCGTTAATCCACCCCAAACCCACCACCTTCAAATCCCCTGCTTTCCTTCTTGAAAGTCACTGTAATGTCCATCTTGTATACCCCATGTTCCCCACCCCATCCCTCTCCCTTCCACAGATCTCCTAATGTCTCTGTTCCCCACTGTTTTGACCTTCCCACTCCTGCCCCTCTTGTCTCATGCCCCCCTTGCTGTGCATTGTGTGTTTGCTCTCCTACGAGCCTAGAAAATGTATACAAAAAATACCCCGAATGCCAAAGACCCTTAAGACCCAGAAGACCCTTTAAGACCCTAAATACCCCTAAGACCTTCAAAACCCCAAAGATCCTTGAAGATCCTAAAGACCCAGAAAACCCTTTGAGACACCCAATACACACAAAGACCATTAAGACACCAAAAACCCCAAAGACCCTTTAAAACCCTGAATACCCTAATACCCCCAAGACCCCTCAGGCCCATAAAGACCCTTAATACCCTTCAAGACCCTTAAGACTCTTCGTGACCACTAACACCCCAAATACTCTTAATAGGCCTACCCCTAAAACCCGTGAAGACACTTAAGACCCCTCAGGCCCCTAAAGACCCCTTAGCCCCTTAATACCCCCAAGACCCACAAGACCTTTTATGTCCATTGTAGACCCTTAAGACACATTTAAGACACTGAAGACCCAAAAGACCCTTTACACCCCAAGAACATTTAAGAACATTCAAGACCCCTAAGGCCCCTAAAGACCCATAAGCCCCTTAATACCCCCAAGACCCGTAAGACCTTTTATGACCTCCAATATCCTTGAGACCCACAAGACCATTAACACACAAAAAACTTTTGAAGACCCCCTAAGACCCTAAATACCCCTAAAAGCTTTAAGACCCTTTCGTCCCCATACACTCATAAGACCCTTTATACCCCTCAGATCTTTGAGACCCCTCAGACACCAAAGACTCCAAGACCCTTAAGATCCTTTAAGACCCCAAGACCCTTGAGATCCTTTAAGACCCTCAAGACCATTAAGATCCCATTTACCTTTCATACCTCTTCGACACTTTAGACACCTTTAGATCCCTTCACCCTCTAGAGTCTAGACCTTTCAGACACATAGAACCTTCAGACCTTTACACCCCTTAAGTCCCTTTAGACCTTAACACCATTTAGACCCCTTACACCAGTGATCTCCAACCTTTTTATACACAAGATCACTTTTAGAATCTAAATGCAATACAACATCTACCCTTAAAAATTCGATTTTACTAAAATCCCCAAAAATGTATGCCATACATAACACTCACCTATTCTTCGTGTGACACCTGTGCTTGCACATTATCTGTGAGTGCTTTGAAGTCTGGGTAATAGTTTGAGATGGCCAGTCTCATACAGTTCATCAGATGGGCATCTGTGAGACGAGTACGATACTTGGACTTGATTTTCATCTGGGAAAAAGCCATCTCACAGAGGTATGTGGAACCAAAGTAAGCTTTCACCTTGAGTGTACAGGGTGTCAGAGGACGGTACTTCTCTGTTTATACAAGTCTCCAAACGTCTTTGTCCTTTGACCTAGCTTTCAGCTCTGTGTCATTTTGCATGGTGGTTATCTCCATGTCAAGTCTGCTGCTTTGTCCAAGTACCTGCTAAAATTTTGCTGTCAGTTCTCCGATGTCCACTTGAAGAAAAGGATTTGAGACAAACGTAATGATTTGTTCCATCTTGTCTACCTCCTGAAATCGTCTGTTGAATTTATTTTACAATCTGTTCAGATGGTCACAATTTTTTTTTGGATGGAACCCTTTCTCTTTGACATTTTGTAGGATTTTTGGGAAGTGCTCTGTCACGTTGTTCTTTAACTGGGAGGTCACAGGTATAATTTCAAATTGAACGCATTCACTGCACTAATCATGTATGACAAGTCTCTGTCTCTCCCCTGCAGTTTGCGATTCAGCTCATTCGGTGGCCTCAAGCTCCTTGAGTAACGATTTGAATGAGCGATGTTGCAGAGTTCTGGCACAAATGATATTCGTGAAAATAAATTCACTTTTCCATCCCAGGTGGAAATTGTAGGTTTTTGAACTCATCTTGGACAGCTCTGGCTCCTCACTCATCATTTTTGCTTAAGGAAATTAATCTTAGAAACAAGTAAGAATTAAAATGAAAATCGCAGCTTATTCCATGTTTCGGCGGATCGACAACAGGCAATGAGTAACTGACAACTGTCTGGCGGCTGCGATTGTACAGTGCCTTGAATCATAATTGGTTCGTCTAAACGCAAATAATTTCTGATTTGCCTGTGCGCCGAGATTCACTTTTTTATTTTAATTTTTTATTTCCAGCAGCTTGCATTTGCAACCAATGGCCACCACAGTTTTAAATTCAACCATTGTACAGAATCTCAGGTTTTTCCACTCTCTCTCCATATGAAAAAGAAAATTTATTAGACCATGTGTGTGTAAGGTTATAAAAAGTGTGGGTCAGGTTATATTGAACACACACACACACACACACACACACACACACACACACACACACACACACACACACACACACACACCAAAGATGGTTCATTTGAGTGATGAAGAAGAGGTCAGCTCAACTAGGATGGAGAACAAATAATAATAAATGCCCAAGATCAAGGACACTACACCAATGGATTTAAATAGATGGTGGGACTGAGCCAGACGGACAAGCGTAGATTCTGCAAGACCGAAACAGAAATACTAGTCACCTGCTTTTGGGATGCAAAAAACTACTATCAGAACAACTTTACACACAATGGCACAGCAAAGTATGCAAAGTGATTCATTGGCACATCTCTAAAAAAATTCAACATCCCAGTTCTGGAAAACCCATGGAAACATGAACCAAGTGCAATCATTGAAAATAAGGATGTCATGCTCACGTACGACATGATGATCTCATCAAGCGTGAACACAGAAAACAAAGCCTTGCGACTGCACATCGTTCTCAGGAACAAGCAGGAAAATATAGCATTGCTGATTGAGAAATCAGTACCAGGTGATTTTGGCTTAAATAATGCAGACATCAAGAAAAGGAACAAATACCAGGACCTCAAAAATGAAATCAAGAGATTTTGGAAGCTGAAAGAGTCAAATTGCACCAATGAACCTCACTTGCAAAAATTGCCAAAAAATTGCACCAAAAAAGGAGTAATAAAGAAGAACTTCACTGAGATGAAAAAAAAACATCCCCAGGAATATTACCGCACACAAACTACAACTGGAGGCAGTCCGAGGTTCGGTGAATCCTGAAAAGATCCCTCAGAACAAAACACGAAGAACAACGAAGTTGAACAGCTTAGTCCTTGAACTGTGATCCCTTACCGAAGTGGAGGTGGATACATTGGGTCCTGGAGGACTTCGTTCCATCTCCTAGAACCCGCAAATTGAGATACCACACACACACACACACACACACACACACACACACACACACACACACACACACACACACACACGACACACCACCCACACACACACACAGTCTTTTCTCGGCACAACCATTATTCAGAAAGATGTAGGGATGGTTTCACATGATCATTTCTCGTGACCATCCCTACCTCGTTTTCATACTTTTTGGAGGAACATCGCAACATCCTTTTTCATTTTTGAAATGTTTTTACTACTTGCCAAATTGATACTGGCACGAAGGTGGCCCATTGGTGAGAGCATCTCTCAGATTGAGGATGAAAATACAAGTGAAGGCAATAGCATTAATGAAAGGGATCTTGAAGTTATGGAAACTGAACTAGTCTTCGGAGATTAGGAGAATAACCATGCTGTTGAATGATTGAGGGCAAAAAGCTGGCTGGCTCTTTCATGGCTTTCAGAAATGGGACAACCTACCTGCCTGTGCTTGCCTGGTCTGGTCTACTGTATTTATGGTTCTAGTCCACACTCATTGTGGTGACTCTTAACGCCCTCAGGGCAATTTGGTGTGGACAACTGAAATGGTACATATTAAAAGGCAGCACTGCTCAAAAATAACCCTTACAGAATAAAAAGAAAACATAAAAATAATAAGACTGGGGAGTGATGGTGAGGTTGTCCAGGAACTGGTACAATCGTTTTTGTCTGCTCCTTCCCGGACTTGGTTTTGGGTGAGAGCGCTGGTCTATTGATTTGGTGAGTGGCTTTGGTGGTGATTTGGTTGGCTGATCTTTTTTGCCCCTCATTTGATCTCAGAGGTGCTGTGTCGCTGCTGACGATTTCATACAATGGGAATTCAAGTAACAGCTCTTGAAGGACGGACAATTTGTTTTAATCGACAACAACTGATTAGAGTGCATAATATGTTACGTGGGCAAGTGAAACGATCACAAGAAGTGCTTCTGAACATTGACGTGAAGAACATCACACAATTGAGGAGTCGTGGACGATGTCCATGATCTCATATGCACAGACAAAGTCATGTTGTACGACATCAGCTTCACAAATGTGGCAATGTGAATACTCGTAAGATAGACTTGATGGGGCAAATTCATACTCAACAATCTCAATCTCATTTGCAATCTGGTTTACCATCTGAAGTACTGTTCAATGTTCGATCGCTGAATAACAGGTTTAATGATTTTGAAGCTACTTTTTTTTACTCTCAGTTCAATGATGTTCATTTAATTGCTGTCACTTAAACTTGGTTCTCATCTTCAAATCCTGCATGTGCATGTCATCTGCCATTCTTTCAGCAATTTCATTGTGACCGCAATGACCATTTGGGTGGATTCTTTATATGTTCGTGAGAACATTAATGTGAAAGAAATTTTTAGAGACCTTATTCCTCCACTTATTGAAATATTATGGTTGTATCTAAGTTCTTTTGGTTCTGTTCAATTGTTGAGAAACATTTTTGTTTGTGTTCTTCATTCAACACCTTGTTCACAGTATAAAAACTAGAAGGGCACTTGGTAGAGCGCATACCTCCACCACGCAATGCCTGATCCAAGAGAACATATTGGGCCCAAAACATTTTGAGATATCGTGCTATACAGTACTATATCGTTTTTGGTCTTATCTCTCAATGGTGAAGAATCACTTTAAAAATTAAATAATTGTCGATCCAGATTCGGATTCAGATCTTCACCAAAATGGAATCAACTCGTCCTTGATACAAACCCAAAGTGTCCACCAAGTTTCGTCCAAAACCGTCCACAACTTATTGAGATATCGTGTAATATATTAGTTTAACCCAATCTCTCAAAGGTGAAGAATCACTTAAGAAATTATCAGATCCGGATCTGGAATCGGATCTTCAGCAAAATTGTATTAATTCTTCCCTGCCACACACCCAACATGTCCACCAAGTTTTAACTGAATTTGTCCACAACTTTGTGCAGAAGTGCAGATGCACAACTTTTCCCAATGATGTAATATGCAGATCTTGCTTAAATGTCAAGTCAATCGGATGAAAAATAACGATTTCAGAAATTTGACCTCAAGATGACCTTTGACCTTTGACCTCAAATCAATAGGCTTCTTAGTTGAGACTATCTCTGCAACTTGGTAAAGTTTCATAACGATTGGTTTGGAATTGTGACCTGTAGGCAATTGAAAAAAACAAGACAGATAAAGAGACAGACAGAATAATAATATCGACTGACCAATATACTTGAAAAATCTTCGATTTTGCAAGGAACAAGAAAAAGACGTCATGCAGAGCACGATACTTGCAAAATCCACCCCCTCTCCAAAGGTTGTGGACCTCCACAATAATTGGTGGTTGAATTCAGTGACCTGCAATATATAACCTCTTCAAATTTCAAGTCAATCAGATGAAAATTGAGGATTTTAGAAATACCACCTTAGTTGTTGACCTTGGGACTATGTTGACCTTTTGGTCTATGTTGACCTCGAAAATAATTGGCTGGTTTAATTCAGTGACCTGAAGTATAAATCCTCTTCAAATTTCAAGTCAATCGGATGAAAATTGAGAATTTTAGAAATCTCACCAAAGTTGTTGACCTTGGGACTATGTCGACCTTTTGACCTCAATAACAATAGTCTTCTTCCTTATGACAAACTATACCATGTGGTGACGTTTCGTGAAGATCGGTTTAAAATTGTAACCGGTTGGCGATAAACAGACAGACAGACAGACAGAATTTAACAAAATCGACTGACTAATATGCTTGAAAAATCTTCGATTTTGCAAGTAACAAGAACAATACGTCTTGCAGAACATGATGCTTGCAAAATACACCCCCCCCTCTCCAAAGGTTGCCATAGATACATCAAATTGTCCATGTCATTGAGATTAAAATTGACAATCGTAATCAAAGCTCAGGTCAATCGGATGAAAATTGATTATTTTTCAGATTGAAATGGATGATTTTAGAAGTTTGACCTTCAGTTGACCTTTGACCTTTTGGTCTCAAAAATATTTGGTTTCCCGATTCAGTAATGCACTGTGAAATTGCTGTTTAATTTTCAAGTCAATCGGATGAAAAATGACGATTTTAGAAATTTGACCTCAATATGACCTTTGACCTCAAATTCAATAGGCTTCTCAGTTGAGACTACTAAGTTGTTGACCTTTGGCCAATGTTGAGCTTTTGGTCTATGTTGACCCTAAAAATAATTGGTGGCTGAATTCAGTGACCTGATATGCAAGTTCTGTTCAAATTTCTTGTCAATCTGATGAAAATTGAGGATCTTAGAAATTTGACAAAGCTTTTGACCTTTGGCTTGTGTTGACCATTTGACCTCAAAAACAATATAATTCTTGCTTATGATGGACTCAACCATGTGGTGAAGTTTCGTGAAGATCGATTTAAAATTGTGACCTGTAGGCGAGTGACCTAACAAACAAACAAAGAGATTTGCAGACAGAACAACGCACAACGCACAACGCACAAGACCAACCAATATAGTCTAAAAATATTCGATTTTCACAAGTAACAAACACAGACAGACAGGGGTGAAAACATAACCTCCAACCATATTCGGTGGCAGAGGTAATGAGCTTATTGATGACATTTCAATGGTTGATAACATTCGCACCACTTCGGATAACACTTCTTTCATCATTATGGGTAATTTCAGTGACCTAGATATGGCAACATACCTTATTGTTATTGTTAACAAGGCTTCTTGGGGTTCTGCTGTTTTGGATAAGATTCTCACTGATTTAGGTGATAGTTATCATGATCAAGATTTATCTGCTCCAATATCTACTAGTGATCATGCTGTTGTCGTTCTTCTTCCCATCAATTGATACAATCTGTTAAGCCTCGCAAGATTTCCTTTCAGCCTTTTCATGACTTTTCTATCCATGATTTTGGCAATAGATAACACAAATGGATTGGTCAGTATAAAGTGAGTGTGACAAATCCAATAGTATAGCTGAACAATTTTCCCAAGTAATCAATACTTGGTGTAAACACCATTTTCAATTAATAACGTTCAAATGTCAGACAAATGATAAACCATGGATCAGTGATGCCTTACTCAGGTTGATAATACAATGGGATGATGTCCTTAAAACGGGGAGGTGATACATACTGCAGTTTACAAAATAAAGTGCAAAGAACAATAAAGTTTGTGAAAAGTAGTTTTTATACTATAAAGATTGAACACCTAAAACAAACAGAACCAGGTAAATGGCATCAACAAATCGGGCATTTAATTGGACTTTAAAAGCAATCATTTTCTTTTCTTGAAAGTAATGAATCATTCTTTGAATCTGTAAATGAAATCAATTTACATTTCTCCAAAATTTGCTCAGATTTACCTCCTTGTTTGCCAGCATCTTCACTTCCTCCAATCATTGAGCAACTTCTGCTGTTTAGTTGTTCAGTCGACTCAACACGTCCAAAGCCATTCATCCAGATGACTGTCTGACAAGACTCACAAAGGAATTTGCATACGAGATGTCGGAACCACTTACTGAAAATTCAAATTTTTGCCTTAGATCTGGATATTTTCCTCAAATTTGCAAAACTGCATTAATATGGCCAGTTGCAAAGAGTTCACCTGTTACGAGTTGTGATCAGCTATGCCTGATCTCTATCACACCTGCAATTGCACGAGTATTTGAGGGGTTCCTGCTGATTGGGTGATGAGCGATGTAAAATATGGCATTGACCGCCAACAGTTTGACAACCTCAAAGGCAGTTCAGTGATGCATTAACTTGGTCAGTTTACTTGACAGCATCCTTGGAGGAATTGACAAGTCTGGCAACTTTGTAAACTTGTGCACCATCCAATTTAGTAAGGCCTTTGATCATGTAAATCATACTATTGCTACTGAAAAGCTGATGCAACTTGCAGTTGATCGCATGGTAGTTATGTTTTTTATCACATCGATTACAAACTGTTCAATACCATGGATCAACATCAACTTCTCTTGATATAATATGTGGTGCTCTGTCAGGTACAAAACTAGGTCCTATTATTTTCTTGGCAATGGTTAATGATGCAGCTGTCACTTCATGTAATCGCTGGAAATTTGTTGATGATCTTAGCCTTACAATGTTGTATGAAGTCACATAGTTCACATTTACAGTGTCATATTGACTTGCTCACCGATTGGTGTCGTGATAACAAAATGAAGCTGAACCCAATTAAGTTTAAATTTATGCAGATTTCATTTCTTCATCATTCCCCACCTCCTATTCAATCAAGGATTGATCATGTCCCACTAGAAACTGTCTCCTCTCTCAAACTGCTTGGCATTATCATCCAGAATAATTTGAAATGGGATCAACAGGTTCATCATCTTGTTAGTAATGCCTCACGGCGACTTTATATTTTGGGCAAATTAAAGAAAAATGGTGTGAAGGCTGATTATCTGCTTTTTATCTATAAAATGTACTGTACATTCTTCCAATGCTTGAATTTGGAGCACCTGTGTGGTCTTCTGGCATTACTGTTGCTGATGGGCTGAAGCCCGATGTATTGAACACATTCAGAAGAGAGCGCTACGCATGATTGCTTTTCCAAACATCTTGTCCTTTGGTGAACTCTTGAACACTTTTAATATTGTCTCACTTTCTGACAGGTGGAATTTAATTACAATCCGCTTTGCTAAATCCTTGCTCACCTCGAAGCGTCATTGCCATGTTTAGCCCAAATCTCGACTGATTATGTCCGGTCTCAGCTCCGAAACTACGAACTACACATGACTCAAATAAGAACTCAAATAAAACAATCTGCTGTTCCTTTTACGATCCAGCTTCTAAATGCTTGTCTTTAGATTATTGTATAATTTCAATTATTTACTGTAATATATTTTTTCCTATTTAATTTCGTTGTGTAATTCTTATTTGAAACAGTCATTTATATATATATATATATACATATATACAAATATATATATACATATACATATACATATATACGTATATTACTATTTTATTGTACAGTATTAAATTTGATGGAACTAAACTATTTTAGTCCTTGGACTACTTGTTCTGTTTCTTTTGAATTAAACCGAAATTTGATTTGATTTGATTGGATCAAAATAACCTTTAGAACTGCCTGCCGAAGGCCTGTAACATTCTATCTCAGTCTCACAGGCACGTGCATCAGCTCCTGAGCAACAGTATCCGAAGCTTAACAAAGGCAGAAAAGGGTGCCACAGCATAAAAATTGTTAGTTTTCAATAAAAGAGGAGAATTTTTTTTTTCCAGAGGATGAGAAAAGAGGAGTGGAGAAGGGGTGGCTATCGAGTGCAGCCTGTGGCTGCTGGTTGCATCATTGGTTCGGACGCGGCTTTTGCCGCTGATGCAGTGTCCCCTTACCAGTACACTGGTGCTCATTTTGCCGACCTCGGAAGGATGACAGGCTGAGTCAACCCCCTGGTGTATTAATTCAGCGGCCCAACGGGGCTTGAACTCAGGATCCTGGGATCCCAAGCCGCCGCCCTAGCCACTAAGCCAACACCAGGCTTGGAGAAGGGGTGGTAAGTGTGTTGAATACTGCGCTGCCACGTCTTGTGTTTGAGAATGAATTTGCAGCCATTAAATGGTGGAATTTCATGGAGCCAAAGTGCAAAAAAGGAACAAAACCACAGAAGCACAGCAAACTGGAGGTATCATTTTTATCCAAAGGCTGGGTTGGTCTGTTAAAGTTATACAAGGACATACAAGAAATGCTAAAGCAGGAGGAGGCCATTTGGCCTATCATTCTGGAACCATATCAACACCAAACCAATTCAATGTATGAGTTTATCAACATAATTTCAATTGTGGGGTGGGGGGAGGAGAACAGAAGGGCAAGAACATATATATATATATATATATATATATACATATATTATATATACATATATATATATATATTTATATACATACATACACACACATACAGATAACAAGACCCAATCACATCTCTCACACATAATTGGAGGGAATAACCAACCAGCTCTCACCTAATCAATTACCCCAGGTGGCTAGAATTTCAATGACTTAACCCCCGTGCTCTTCCAGCTCAAGAAAACTGCACAAAGCAACCAAGAAAAGCTCCGCAAGGTGAGCCCTATGCTGTTTCAAACCCAACCCAGATTATTCTACAGCTGCACACATTCACAAGTAGTACATGCATGAGAATCCCAATGTTACACACCCACTTCAGCTGCAAGACTGGTTTCATCACTTATTGGCAAATTATAGCTACAGCGTTGACAGAAACGTGCACCACCAAGGCTCCCAAGCATGTACCATGTCCAATGCCAATAGCAGTTAACATATAAATAAGAAGGCATTTGTATGTTAACCTCTTGGTGTTGCATTACCATTTATTACCAGTTTTGCATCTGTGATCTTCCTGAAAGTGACCTCACAGACGCAAAACTGGTAATAAATGAGAGTGCAAGAACAAGAGGAGTGCATGAAGATGATACAACCAAAGCCTTTACAAAATATCAATAATTATTGATGATGAACTTGACATGAGAGGCTTGGTGCTAAACAGAAGAGGAGGAGGAAATATGGTGTCAATTCCGGACACGCATAGATCTGCAGAACCTCTTAATTTCATTCTCCTCTTTCTTATTGGAACAGATAACTGGCATACAGAGCTAAAGAAGAGGTCAATTGAGGGAAATTGGGATAAACTATGCCCTTCCTGTGAATACTATGCCTTTCATTGAAACCATCACCTGGGGGATTCAGATTCCATTTTTGGAGGGAAGAGATTCTTCCAGGAATGGGTTTGAATTGCATTCGCCAAAGTAGAGAACCAGCGGCTTTATTATGTCCAAACGGATCAAGCAAATTGAGGGCTGAATTATACAATTACCTTATCGATACAATGGATGTGATTGATACTGTAGGTCAAGAAGGAATTTCAATTGTAGGACAAAAAGTAATTCTCCCAGAAACAGTAACAGGAAGTCGAAGGCATATGCCCAGGTTATTTCAAGATGACATGGCAGTTGGCAGGGTCCATGGAAAGCCAACCCTTTTCATTACCATCACGACAAATAGGAATTGGAAGGAGATTCGGGATGCTTTTTTGCCTGGACAAACATCAGAAGATCGGCCTTATTTGGTTGCTAGGTAATTCAAACTAAAGTTGGAAGCAATGATGAAGGAAATACACTCAGGCCAAGATCAACCTGGGATCTTTGGAAAAGTAGTGGCCTTTCTTTTGATGATATAAGTCAAGAAATGAGGCCTTCCACATGCCCATATCTTGTTGATTCTTCAGATAACAGATCAATTCAAATCAGCAGAAGATATCGATAAAGTAATCAGTGCTAAGAGTCCACTAGATCCAGAATAATTTTGAAGAAAGCTCACTTAAGCATGAACAGTGCAAACGGCTTGAACTGTTGGTATAAAATAACATGGTTCATGTATGTAAAGTGGACCGATGCATCAAATACGGCAAGATATGTGACAAGCACCATCCTAAGAAATATCAATTGCACACAGAATGCAACGATAATGTAAGCTATCCAATCTATAGAAGAAGAGGCAAAGTGCAACGTGGAAGAAAGGTTAATGAGGTCAACAATACAAATGTTGTGCCAAACAACCCGTACTTACTCCTGCAATATGAGGCTCATATTAATATTGAGGCATGTGCATCGGTTAACGCCAGAAAATTCCTTTACAAATACATCACCAAAGGTCCAGATCATGCAATGGTTAGAGTGAAGGAAGATGGGCACAGAAATGAACTCCATGAATACCCAGATATCAAGATATGCACTCATTTAGATCACATGAGGCTTGCTGGCAGTTATTTTCCTTCAAGTTGTGTGACAGGAAGACAACAGTGACTATGCTGAGAATTCATGTGCAAAACAAGAACGGCACTCGATAGAGCAGATACCTCCATCAGGCTATACGGTTTACGTTGTGTATCCCACTTATAGGCCGGATCTGCATCCGGACCTGAACCAAAATCTAATCAGCTTGTTCTTGGCATCTACCAAACTTATCCACCAAGTTTTGTAAACCCCATCCACAACTTTTTGGAGATATCATGCTATATATTATTTTGGCCCCATCTCTCAATGGTGAAGAATCACATTAAAAAAAAACATTCTCGTATCCAGACGTGGATCGTCATCAAAATTGAAAACAAATGGTCCTTGTCACACACCCAATAAGCCTGGTGTTGCTTTAGCGGATAGGGTGGCTGGCTTGGGGTCTTAGGGTCCTGAGTTTGAAGCCCCTGTTGGCTGCTGCATTAACACCAGTGGGTTGACTCAGCCCGTTATCATTCTTCTTCTTCTCTTCTTTTGGTTGCCCCCATTTGGGGTTGCCACAGCGGATCATCCGTCTCCATTTCGCTCTGTCCTCCACATCTTCCATTGTCACACCAACCACCCGCATATCCACCCTCACCACATCCATAAACCTCTTTGGCCTTCCTCTTCTACTCCTACCTGGCGGCTCCATCCTCAGCATCCTTTCCCGATATACCCCGCATCCCTCCTGTGCACATGTCCAAACCATCTCAATCTCACCTCTCTCACGTTGTCTCCAAACCGTCCTACCTGCGCTGTCCCTCTAATATACTCATTCCTTATCCTGTCCATCCTCGTCATCCCAACGAGAATCACAGCATCTTTAACTTTGCCACCTCCAGCTCGCCTTCCTGTCTTTTGTCAGCGCCACGCCCCCAAACCATACAACATAGGCAGGTTCTCACTACCGACTTATATACTTTCCCTTTCACTCTTGCAGATACCATTCTATCACAAATCACTCCTGAAACTCTTCTCCACCCACTCTATCCTGCCTGCACTCTTTTCTTCACTTCTCTACCACACTCTCCGTAACATTGGACAGTTGATCCCAAGTATTTAAACCCATCCACCTTCACCACCTCCACTCCTTGCAACCGCACCATTCCGCCACCCTCCCTCTCATTTACGCACATGCACTCCGTCTTACTCCTACTGACTTTCATTCCCCTTCTCTCCAGTGCGTACCTCCACCTCTCTAGGCTCCACCTGCTAATTCAATGACCAACAGGGGTTCAAACTCAGGATCCTAAAATCCAAAGCCAGCCACCCTAACCAATAAGCCAACACTAGGCTTTAGGAGGCTACTGTACTTGGGGATATCTCTGAGCCATCAATCACTGTAAAAATAAGAAAGGGCCAAATGACTTGCATTTCATCCACAGCATGCCCTTCATCAAGGATTATTTGAGTTGTGTGAACTCGTCTTTATAGGAGCAGGACTGCATGGCCAAGCAATGTGCTACAAAGGCTCTTCGGTTCAGATGAAGGGTTAATGTATGAAATGTCAGCTTCTTTTTCCCCACAACAGTTAAGCGATTTCGTCTCAACATTCAGTCGATTCCATTCATTGTTCTGATTGTCCGCTGACATGGAATGACACGAAACTTCACGATTAAGACTTGCTCATGCTGCTGAATTGGAGACCAAGAAGGATACAAAATGAAACTCGTAACTGATACGAGTTTCAACTGATGCAACTCAGTGGCCTAATCCACATCACTCTACGAATCATGTCTTCCAAAGCAGCTTTTTTTTTTCCTTTCAAATGAAACGATGCCTGAATCATGCTGCCCTCTTTTGGTGGTGCTTTGTCATGTTCATTCAGAGTACAAGCCTTTATAACTACACCGATGAATGCTGGATTCGATCTCATTCTGTTCATTCGATTAAACTACTGAATTTGAGTTCAACATCAACTTACTTTGGGCAATTGAAAACACAGCAATCATTTGTGATTCATATGCAGAACTACATGCAGAGAGGATCATTACAAGCATGGGTTTCAGCAACCAGAGAGCACGTCCTTTTGAGCAGCGACTTCGCAAAAGTAAACAAGCGCAGGGGGCAGGTATGTGGGGTGCACAAACTCACAGTGATGATAAAAAGGACAGGACCCACAAATGCCCATATGACTCCACTCTGAACGTCCAGCCAGCAATGAGTGCTTGCAGATGTATAGGAATCAAAAGCAGCAAGTAGAGTGATTCCAACTATAAGCACGGGTATGCCTGCAATGTACATGGGATGTCAGTTTAAGAGCAGTTTGATATTGACCTCATGCTGAAGCAGTCAGGGAAACCCGGATACCAGACTTCACACTGGATCAGGTGCAACTAAGGATGAATAAATACATCATAGCATTGAAGAATTCTATTTCTTAGAAGTTGCACAGCTTCCAACATACAAAGTAGCATCGCAAAATGAATACCTTCAACCTTATCCAATCGGTTTTCAGTTGTCTCAAAAACTTGAAGGGAGACTTGCGTAGTCTTAACGAAAACTTATTCACCTGAGCTAGAAGTACAGGGGAATGCAATGAATGAGGAAAGGGGCCTGCAGGGGAGGGACACTTCCTCATGAGAATATTGTTTCCAAGAATTCTGTTTTGTCAAGGGTTTTAATATATATTTTTTTCTGTTCATGTACTGAAGTTGAGATAATGTCTGTTTAAGTTTGAGGTCCAGTTAAGTAAGGTAAGAAGCCAAGTTCAGTTGGTCTTGATTGGGTTGAGGTAGTTCACAACGGGTTGAGCTCGCTTGATTGTCAGTGGTTGTTTGACCAATTTATATCAATTAAAATCACAAAATAAATATAAACAGTTCAGGTCAGCCAGTGAACTAAGAATTAAAGTTTTATTTTTTTTATTTTTCAAAAACATGGAGTCAGAGCCTCTATTATATCGAAAGTAAATCATAGGAGAGCAATTCAATCATGTAATAGTAATAGTTCAGGGCTCAAATTTTATGCAATGATATTATTTAGTTACCCTGGCAATCAGAATGGTGCAGAAGTAGCGCATTTACCTTTATGCTGTCAATTCTGAGTTTTATTCCACAACCAGACGATGAATTGTCGGATTGGTGCTTATCAGGCTAGGCATTGCATTGTTGAGTGCGATAAATATTAAGTTCGCGACATGTCTGCTCACATTGGCCGTTGTGCGTTTAAAAAAATCCCAAGGTATTTTTTGACGTCCAGTTAGTAGGTGAGTTTCAGACCACCACCCTGGCCAAATCCCTGCTCTAACCTACAAGGGGCACTGCATCACAGGCACAGCCATGCCCCCTATATAAATGATGTTATCAGCAGCCACTTGCTGCATATGAGAGAAGAAAAGAAGTCTACCTTGAGCAAGTTATAAAGGAAGTGTCATCAGTTGATCAAAGCATTTGGCATGTTACTAAGATGGTGACCAACATAGTCATGTGTGCTGTGGAACAGAATGCTAACCCAGAATGGATTGACCAGTGTTGATGTTACTTCTTGTGTCGGTTGCTCTGGTTAGACAATGTTAATGCAAATAATTTTATGACTGAACCAGTATTTTTACACTTCCTATGATAAAAAGTCCATGTCAACCCTTATCCGTCCTCTTATTGCATGCAAGACATCAGTAGACATCATTTTACTTTTACATGAACTACAAGAACATTTGTACACAAGGGATAGATAATCACAATGTATGTGATTTGAACCTGAGATCTCAGTATCATGAGCCATGTGTTGACTGTAGCTGGAACATGAAATTCAAATTTGTGGTCACATGAGCAGATATGTTCAGGTTTGAAAGGCATTGAGCGATGGCAAACCATACCCCATCCAACGATGTAGTAATACTTCATGTGGCTCTCCTCGCTCAGGTTAACTGTGACGACCTTGCTCCAAAGCAACAAACCCTCCACAAGCATCCAGGTAAAGGAGGCCATGAAGAGCAGGTGCATAAGTGCTGTCACGACTGTGCAAGCCACCTGCAGGGGATGGAATGAGACCTCGTCTGATATGTATGACCGTAGGCCAAAAGCAGGTGATGAAAAATTGGCCACTCGGTAATACCATACCTGACTGGAAGTGGCAGAGTTGCTACACAGCAGCACCACCTGGGCAGCAATAAGGGACAGGAACAGGTTCTTGTGGATGGATATCCGGTCCGACTTCGGGATGCTACAAAACAGATTTGTCTTGTTTTTCCCAACACATTGATATTAAAATCCACCTTTGATAAATCAAAGCATGTCAGTCTGTTGGAGGAGAAAGTTTTTGTGAACCAGGCAAAGATAGCATGTGACTCCTTAAAAATTTAACATTCTATCTTTAAAAAGACTCGGCCATTATGTGCCGGTTGCTTGGCCATATTCTAGATTTTTGCCCTAATCAATGGGCTGCTACATCAGTGGCATAGATTCAAGAAAGGTGCAACTAGTAGAGAGGCTGACACTGAAACTACCATTCTGAAATATGTCATAATCTCCCAGAGATGGTATGAAGGAGAATTTTGTGTTGGTATAAAATCTCGAGATCCTGTCAGGACATAAGGATATCTTCGTGATGTCATGATCTCTATTGCAATTGAAACTGCTTTAACAGGCCCATGCTAACTGAAAACGTCTCCCAAGAATGAAACGTGATCCTGATTCGTTTTTAACACATTTCACTGGATGGTTAATTGGACTAATTATTATTCTTTTACAGCTGAGAGCTGGAAAATGTGTCATTGTCAAGTATTCAGTCATGATTTCCAGCCTGTCTATGTAGTGTAGGCCTTCGTGTGATATTGATTTATAGATATGTCCGTATCGCAATCATGGGGTAAGACTTCAGAATACACTGTCACTAAACGTGCAGTAGGATCTTTAACATCCGAGAGTGAGTGTCAGCAGAAGGAACAGATGGATCACCATTAGGCCCTCAAAAGGTGGTGCACTCCACGATGTCATGTGATAACTGTTGAGTGTCATGGATCCTAATCCATAGTGAAATTCATCTACTAGGCAACAACCGAGAGATGAGTATGTTATCACTGAACTATTGATAGTCTTTTTTTTTTTAAACAAATAGATAGTTACAAGATGTTAAGAAACAATAAGTGAACAGTAATAGTACAACTTGGGCTGGCAGGATGGCCTGAACTCCTAGAAGTAGGCACACACAACTCTAAGCTGTCTCGTCTAGGTTTGAATCACAACCCAGTTTAACTGTCATCCCGGCGTTTCACAGGCAGAGTGATTCATCAGTGTGTGTGTGTGTGTGTTTGCGTGTTGTGGTGTGTTTTGTGTGTGTGTGTGTGTGTGTGTGTGTGTGTGGTGTTGTGTGTGTGTGTGTGTGTGTGTGTGTGTGTGTGTGCGCGCTGCGGCGCGCGCACGCTGTCCCTTGGATTGATGTTAAACCGGCGTCCCATCTGCTGACATTAGTTGGGCACATTAAAGTGAAAATTAGGTGATACATTGCCAGCACATGGCCAATTACAAATTCCTGTTTTAACTCCTGCTAGGAAGCAATGGCAAACCACCCAGCATAACCCTCGTCAGGAAACTGTTTCGGTGGCACCGACTCTCTCTCTCTGATGTACCATACTCTTTGCAGAGCGAGAAAGAGGGAGAGAGGGATAGAATAGTACAACTTACTCTAATATGACAAACAATGCCATTGTGAGCAACAGAGCACAAAGTGAGGTTCCACAGCCGACTAATGTCAGAACGTTCAGGATTTCTTCTTCTGCTTTACTTCTCTGTGGGAGAAACCAGATCAAGAAGTGGTCAATAGTGACAGTTGAGTGATGAAGTAATGGAGTTTGATTGTTTGGGTAAGGAAGACCAATTGGCTGGTGATTTTGCACAATATTTCGACTCAAGTGCAATTATTAAGCAAAATATTGCGAATTGTGTTGAAACCGGTATTCGTTACCTTAACATCTACCAGCTGAAGCAAAACCGCAAAGTTGGTAGTATGATTGCAATAACATGATGTAAAGTTTAGGTCGGTGTGGACCGGCTTACAGCCATCATCAGACCAATCTCCTCCAGCATCCTCACTGGGAAGGCAAAACGAGATGGCAAGGATTCAAAAGGTGCAATGAGCAACATTGTTAATCGCACTTTAACTCAAATAATAATTTACAATTGACAGTTTTAAGGTCCATTATCCATGCAGTTAAAATGCAATTGGATTTCTCATCTTAAAGCGGCAGATTTCCACGGCACGGTTATCCGAGGGATTGGTTACACACAGACCACACAGACGAAGGCCTGCATCACCAAGTTGCAGTGACACACGCACACACAGGCCCAGTAGGAGACCTATTGGGTCCCTCATGCCCATGTCATATCCACACCCAAGCATTCTCATCTACTGTCGGTAGTGCTAATGATAGTTAATCCCCAAGTAGGGAATTTGGTCAGGATATCAGCACGCAATGGCATACTCTTTGTGGAAGTTGCCTGGGTTATTTGACATCCACAACTTGAATGTAGATGGGACAGCCGGCATCACTTTCCCATATGGAATGTAAAACACCATGAGCCTCTCAACCACCAGTTGCTGCACCAGAACAGCAGCCTTTAGTTCAGTCCAACTCCATCAGGAACCAAACACAGGCTACACAGCTCAACGATGACAGCACTGTCCATCGAGCCAACTATCCACCTCAAATGAAAGTAGAATATATGGTATTTCACTTTAAAATGTGAACACCTCACCTTGAATCTCAATGTTGCACCTGCGCAATAATCTGCACTATTCGCATCATCCGATTATTTGATCACAACAATCAAACTCAGCTTTTTGGGACAAAACAAAAATGCTACATGAAGCAGGTTGTGGGTTCTTCAAAGCATCTGAATTGCAATAGATAATGCTGGAGTTTGCAAAGCATTCTGGGCTTGAATGTAGTCTCACAAAGCGTGTTGTCCTGCCGTTGGCAGGTTATAAAGGTGCACATCTGGTGGATTCATATACTGCATGCTAATGGGGTTGCCTTTGAAAACTATCTGGTTCAAAGCGAGCAGGATAACTTGGGAAATTGTGCTTTGCAGTCTCTTCAAGGATCACTGCCCAGGCCTGTGAACTCACTTGAGGCTGAAATTCCAAAAAACACAAACGGGCTTTCTTGGGCTGAGGATTTCTTCCTGCAAGAGAAGCAGATATATAGTCACTGTTAGCCCTCTTATTCGATATTATATTTGATCAACACTTCCAAAGAAACCACTGTAAAATCATTGTATAATTTTGATGCAACTTATGGGTATCTCAAAGTACATGATCAAAGCAAAATCATTCGAAGGTATCTTTAGAAGGAAACAATATACACACTGATATTGAAATTTAACCGAGCTATATTCAAATCCAGCCTAACTCCTCTTACATACTCGACTGGTGTTCATATATAAGCATATGCAAATACATGTCATTGTTGCATGTTGCTACTTTAGGGTAATGGCCAATGGTAATGGCCTGTGGAGACCACGCAACAGGAAGTCTGGAGAAAATCTCAGTTGGTAACATTTTTATTCTGACTAATCGAAGGTTTGATTCTTGGAAATGTCTGAGCTGACTCATTGAGCCAGGATCCCCACCCCCCCTCCCCCTTCACACTCCCATATAACCTCATTCTTCCTGGTTATATATTCAGTATCCTGAATGTTGGCAGCAGATTGAGTGCTCTCTGGTTGTCGGTATGGAGGACGATTCAAATAACAAAGTTCAGTATTATAACGTTTGTGGGAAAGGAGGCAATAGTTATTCCATCGATTATCGGCTGGAGACACCGGGTATGTTTGTGTAGTTTTAGGACTTCTTACCAGTATTAAGTGTTTGTGTGTTTAGGGTAACGAGCCTTTAATAGTTGCCTGCAAGAGGACAGGCATAGCTAGCTGATTGAGGGGTCTCGTGTCTCTTCTCTCTGTAAAACTCAGGCAGAGCCTGGAACAGTGTGGTGGGAGTGATGTCACATCTCCTCCATGGCCACCATGGAGGAATCGGCTCCTTCCCGCTGTCGGTGGCCATTGTGTGGGAGACGGGGTTTGGTGAACGTCTTTGAGGCCGAGCCTCGTGGAGGGCTTCAGACTGAGGTTGGTGGGCTTGAGAGGAATGAGGGCCTCAGGGAGGAGTTGGTGGAACCCTGGAGGTGAGAACCCTTGTTGCCAGTGATTTGTGGAATGCCTCGGGGTGAGATTGGCTAATAGAACACAGCTCTGTGAGGAAGTGAGGCTCTCTTGCTCGGATTCTTTGCTGGAGAGAGAGAGAGAGAGAGAGAGAGAGAGAGAGAGAGAGAGAGAGAGAGAGAGAGAGAGAGAGAGATCACTGTGTGTGTACTCCTTCTCCATGTTCTGCTCGTGCCTCAGCTGCTTGTCCAAGCTACATGCTCTGGTTGCGTGTTCATCCAGCTACATGCTTTCCTGCTGCACCTCCCAGGTCATGTTTTAATGCTTAAGTGTGTGTTTGGTACTTGTGGGGGAGATGGTTTGTTGTCTTGTGATTTTGTTTCTTGGTAATCATGACTTATTATGTGATAAATTATTGATATATTTCTTAAGGAAGGGCTTGCCTTGTGCTTCAGTCATTTTGTCCTGCAAACAATTTGGTTCACAATTCCTTTCCCAATAGGGGCATCTTGCCTCGTATAACTCTGAACTAATGTAAAATAAAATAAAAACCCTGAATTGACTACAACACAGTCCTCAATACTACTGTCATTTGGGTCTAGCTCTAAAGGACCACCAACTGAGATAGGACTAGCTCATAAGGACCAATGATGAAGGTAATGCATTGGACCTCTGAGTCTGAAGATCTGATCTAGTGAAGCTCTCAAAATTATTGGAATCTCACGTGATGGTGCTGAACCACAAAGACTGTTCCTTTCACATCACAGGCAGGTTTCTCTGTTTTCTACTTATTCTACAATATTGCTCCGTCTGTTCTCTCTGTCTGCTGACCCTAA
Source organism: Eptatretus atami (assembly GCA_035128595.1). Classification (NCBI taxonomy): domain Eukaryota; kingdom Metazoa; phylum Chordata; class Myxini; order Myxiniformes; family Myxinidae; genus Eptatretus; species Eptatretus atami. Next base: position 127,141,378 of record CM068957.1, read on the forward strand.
CTATCTACTCCAGGATGCATACATTCTTCCAGTTCCAATAACCCTCTCCTGGTTAAACATACAAAATCCAGGCTGACTGTACAGCAAACCTCAACTCTTTATTCCTCATGTCTCCCATCTGTGGAACCACCTTTCAGAGGCTGCTCTGTCTCACTCATTCCTACAGGGCTTCAAGCAAGCAGCACACCACCAACTCTGGTAATCCTCAATTCTGACCCATGATCTTTATTACTCCCCATTTGCCTTTCCTTACCCAACCATCTTACTTGCCAGTTTCAGTGCTTCCTCCTCTCACTCTCTTCTTTTCCTGTTCTTTCATTGCCTCAATGTTTGACCCACTGTCACTTCTACCTTGTTCTTTTATGAGCCTCATTCCTGTAATTTAAGAATAAAATAAAATAAATTTGGTGGCAAGATTGCTAAGAGGGATATACATTTGCCTCTAAAGTGTCTAGCATGGGTTTGAATCCCAACACAGCTATAAACTGTCATCTCAAAGTTTCACAGGCAGGGTGATTCATCAATGTGTGTGCTATCCCTCAGATGGAAGTCAAACTTGACGTCCCATCTGCAGGCATTAGTCGGTGGATGTTAAGGATCCCATGGTGTCTTGCAAAGAGTGGGCGAGCTATCCTCAGCATCATGAACAACTTAAAAATACCTATCCTAACTACTGCTGGGAACACGATGGCAAACACCTCAGTATAACCCTAGCCAAGAAACTGTTTCAGCAGCACTGACGATATATTGTTACGAATTTGGAAACCTATCGCACACAACATTCAGGTCCTATAGATTAGTTATTTCGGTAAGTATGTGTTTTATAGATAGCTTCCTTTCCCTTGTCTAATGGGTAAATAAATGTTCATGCGCTGTGATTTATCTTTATAGTTAGGATTTCCCTTTATTGGAAAACCTCATCTTCCGCAATGACAGCAACAACATGACCGTTGCGTTGCGGCAATGCTGCAGAGAAGAAGAGCCCCAGAATTCTCCGCGGCCCGAGGGGGGGGGGGTCGAACCAGCGGAGATGGATAAAAGGGGAGCCAGAAGCTGGTCAGAGAGAATCCTCGCGATCGAGAGACGACAAGCGACCTTCCTGGATAAGGGACCTTCCTCGACAAAGGAGAGCGCAGAGCGGAGGAAAGAGGAGAGAAAGAGTGGAGGAAAGAGGAGAGAAAGAGCGGAGGAATGGAAGAGCATTTCCCCGACCTGGACATCCCGTCTTGCTGGAGCACTCGTCCCAGGGAGCCTGTCTGGCTGGTCGTGGTCAACGCCGTCCTTCTCCTCCTCACCACAACCGAGAGCTTGAGGAACGCCAGTTCCCGCAGGAACCGCAAAGGTCGCCCACCAGTGTCCGGGTCGTCTCGCCTCCCGCCGGACCGACCGACTTGAAGACCGCACGAGGTGGACAGGTCCAAGTTAGACCCTGGTCTTCAGCCCGCCTGTCCCTCCGAGCTGAATAAAGACTATTGGTCCGATTCTTTGGGTGTGTGTGCATGTGTGTGTCCGTGGGCCCGTCTGATAAGTAGTTTGCCTGTATTTAGTACGTCTAATAAATAATAAATCGGTTTAGCTCTGCCCCTTACGTGCTTCCCTCATTCCCCACCTATTGTATAAATAAACCCCCATTTGTTAAATGTTTCAGCTCGTTCGTGTCCATTCTTTCATTGGCTTTGTGTGCTGTGTGTTGGGAATTAGCTGGCCATTGCCGTTGTAACAGGACAATCGGACCGACGGAACCCGGCGATCAAACCGCTCGGGACGCACACGGAACGAGCACGCTAAGCAGCTCGTTCCGTACGGGTGCCGTCGAGGGTGTGAAGACTCGGTAGATCGCCACGTGGTCTCTAGGTATTTTGAAGATTTGGCAAATAACCCTGCACCACGTGGTGGAAATATTGACCCTTCACGGTCCAAGAAAAGGACCCGTACTCTTCGGACTTTTCCGACGAAGTACGATCTGAATTCCGGGCAATCGGTCGAGCCGACGCTGCAGCTCCACCTCGCGGTCGTGCTCGCGGCTGACGTCCGGCCCCGCAACAATATTATATACTTGCAAAGACATCCAGTCACATCATTGACTGGGGTATTAAGGGGTGGGAGAGAAAGGGGGGGGGGAGGAGGGAGGCAGAGAGGGGAGAGGAGAGAGGGGAAGCGAGGTGGGGAGAGCGATGCCTCACCCAACATTGCAATGCACTGCTGGAGGGAGGGTTGTGTGTGTGTGTGAGAGAGAGAGAGAGAGAGAGAGAGAGAGAGAGAGAGAGAGAGAGAGAGAGAGAGAGAGAGAGAGAGAGAGAGAGAGAGAGAGAGAGAGGGGGGGGAAGATACTTAATGACCGAACACAAAAAAACCATGTCAGAACAGTTGTACATGCAATGACACAACAGAGTTTGTAAAATAATCCGCTGGCACATCTGCAGAAACTTTGATATTCCAGTTCCAGAAAATTTGTGGGAACATGAACCAAAAGCGATCACTGAAAACATGTATGAAAACAGTACCGCTCACGTATGACCTTATGATCCCCTTGAGTGTGAACATCGAAAACAAAGCAATGTGACCAGATATCATACTTAGGATCAAATAAAAAGGAGAAGAAGGCACTGCCAATTGAGGTGTGAATACGAATGATTTTGGACTAAACAATGCAGAAACCAAGAAAATGACCAAATAACAAAACCTTAAGAATGAAGTGAAAAGATCCAAGAAGCTGAAGAATGCCAAAGCTGTACGAGTGATAGTTGGAGCTTCGGGATTTACGATGAAGAACCTCACAGAGATAAATATACCATCAGAGATGGGGAATCCCCCGCCATTGAAAAATAATTGAAATCAGATAAGCGGTTTTTGAAAGAGATGATGCGTATTCGAGAGTATCGTGCGGACGCAATGACAAATCCGAAGCCATGATCGTGATCTCCGAATAGAGTGGGAAAAGCGATGCGAGATATGAGGGGGAGCGGGAATATTATTCCCTTGTGCGGAGGCGTTTGTTGTCAAAGTGGTGAGATTTGTAGACGAGGTGTGGGTAAGGTGAGGTGCCAGTTGAGAATTGCACGCAGATTTGAATGAAATAATGGCGAAATTCCCATGGCAGGCTGTCTGTCTAGCATGGGGATGGGGAAGAAACCAACCATGGAGCCTCGCAGTGTCTCATATAACAAATTGACATGCGTGTTGCTTGTATGCTCGTTATGTACATTAGCTAAAGGAAAGGGTTTGAGTAGGGGTCAGAGTATGAATCAGAAAATATTAATTAGACCTAACTATCAAGACCACCGCAACACACTTCGCCCGTTAACCCATGAGACATGAGGGAGACTAACTACACTAATACTAATTAAATAACTGCCTGGATCACTCTTGTTGGGTGCCAATGCTTAGAGGCATGCGCTTTTGCAGACCGCAACAATATATTTAATGTAAAGTTAGTGAGGTCTTCTTCTGGAACACGAGCTGTTCAGTCCTCTATGTCCAGATCCTGGTAACATAAGCAACTCAGACTTTGGCCTCTCGTGTTTGTTTTACAAGTAATAAACAGTATGCCAGTATTACGATGCATGAATAACATTGCCTGGAAACCTAATTTGACAATTATTGGAAATTCCTAGTTATCCACAGAGCTCGACGACTCTCAAAGTCACAATATAACCTGTGGTGAAAGTTGTGTTTCAGGCCACCAGTATGTTGGACTTATAAGTGCAAGGTACAGCAGCTTGGCCCAGCTCACCTCATCGCAAACCGGCGAATCCAGAGGACCCAGACTGAGAGGAGAAGGATTTGTGAGTTTAACACTTCACACTTTGACTTTAGTTTAACAAGCATACCAGCCTTCCAGAATCTATTGAAACAGTTTGAACAAATCCCAAATGATCATACCATGCTGGCCTTGAGCGCTTACCAATGAAAGATTTGCTTTGTGGTTTAAAATAGAGGTTTCAGAAACCTTATACACTGTGAATGGTGATTCATTTCATAGTACACAAAATCTGCTGCTCTGTGAACTTTACCATGAAGCACTGGAAAAGTTACTTGCTTCGGAATTTCACTCGGACGAGTCGACACGGCAATTTAAATCTACAACGGAAATGTGTTGTGGAACGTTGTAGTGGACTTTTTAATCGGTGTGCAATTTGTGGAAAAGACACCATGAGAATAACCTAGAAGATCCTTAAACCCAGCCTCTTACTTCCTCGCCAGTTGTGCCCAATGTTTTCCCCGCTACCCACTGTTTATTTTACCTTGCTCTTGTAAAAGAACAAAAAGCAAGCAGAGACGAACCATATGGAATCCAGCAATGAAGGTGTAAAATTACCTCCAGAATTGAAGTGGATCAAAAGCACTTTGGAAACAACTTATGGACAGAGTAATGTGAGTGGATAAGTGAGGGAACTGGGCTTGCAAAGCAAGTGCTGGTTTCAGCTATGCAGTCTTTATTGCTTAACTCGTTCAATTTACTCGTATTTGGTGGATCGAACGACATGGACGTGGCCGATTTGCGTGCAAGATGAAATTGCAATTCCCATTTTCTGTGAATATTCAATTTAAAGTCATCATAGTTTTGTCTCATGTAGAGATAGTCATCTACAGGTTCATTAAAATTCAGTCTCGCTGACAATCATCGCTTGAGTTGTAATTCTCCTTCATGCCGAAAGTTTGGACTTTCATTAAATGGATGTATAACAGCTGTAAAGTAACCACCACTGCATCGGACCACCGTGGTGGAGGTCTTTTAAAACGTCTCGCTGGGTGAGTGGCTCACTTTGGAAATGTCAGTGGGGGGGGGGGGGGGGGGGGTTGCGAGACCACCAAGCGGAATGCTCTTAGATTTTTGAATCTCAATGAGCCTGTAGATGACTATTTTTGCATTTGAGCCAAAACTAAGATCACTTTAAAATTGAATCATTTACAGAAAATTGGAATTGCATTTACTTCTCTGAAATCGGTGACATCCATGTGTTTGTATCTACCAAATACAGGTAAATCGAACGAGTTTTAGCGTAAAGACTGCATTGCTGAAACCAGCACTTGCTCTGCAAGCCCAGTTCCCTCACTTGTCCACTCGCATAACCCGTCAATGACCTCAAAATCCCCAAACCTGCCAATTGTTCTTTTAAGCAGTCCAAAATCCATGTGTAATATACCTGAATGCTTGCACTCAATTTTCAGTAGCTCATGTGTGAAACAATTCCTCTTACTTTTATCCCTGCCATCTGCTCCGTTAATTCTACAATTAGTTCCGATTGCTTCTCGCAACCTGGCTGTGCAAAAGGTTCATTGAAGGGACATACGTTAATAGGAATCGTTTTGAGGTTGAAAGTGGTTTAAAAAAAAACAGAGAGTGCTGGAGGATGCAAGGGATGGAAAATGGTGGAGGGATTAAGGGATACGACGACGGGAGCAAATTGGAAATCCATTATTTTGTAATGAAGTTCACATGTCATTGAAGTTGTTGGCCTTGTCTCTTTCATCATGCTACTTGTTATGCACAAGAATAGTGCCAATCAATTTTCACTTTAGCTCAGGTCACATTAATATGACATGTTTAGCAGCACACGCTTTACAATCTCCCAGTTGTGCTTGCATTATATGGTATGCACTAGTATGTGAGAGAGAGGGAAACTCAGGAAGCAAAGTTGTGCCACAGAGAAGAAGACCGAGTGCTGAGTTCGGCTGTGATATCTGCCACCATAAGGCTCCTCGGTGATGAAAATGCAGCACCCAAGAGTCTTTCCACTCCAATTTTCTACACCCGTAAAACATAGGAGTCAGGTGAGGCCTTTTGGCTTTGTTTATCATCCTCCTGCTCTAGCCTTTCTGCCACGTCACGTCATGGTGCCATCTGACATTTATACAGTTTGGTGTGGCTAATGGGAAAGGCAATGGTGGTTGGAAGGCCAGCTTGCATGGTTTCACTTCCAATGAGCCGTAACGTTGGCAAAATCAATTCCTGAAGAAGGCTCTTCAGCCTGACTCTGTCTAATGCAGCACCACCCACAGTTATAGGACCCAGATACATTTTAGCCTGATTCGGGATTTAAGGTTTCTCTCTGGCTTCATCAGATCTACTGACTCCCGTAATTTACCGCAATGGCCTTGTGTCGAACAAAGATACGCCCGACTTAGCCTCGACCCTGAATGTTTTTTTTTTTTTTTATCAAAAGGTAAGATGTGAGACAAGGAACTATCTCTCAATTTTCTTCACTGCATAATGACCGATGCTCTTAGCAGATCAAAATCAGGCAGTGACTTTGACTTCGGGAGGTGTACACGTCTGCCCAAAAATTGCAGCAAATGGCATTGGTTAATGAGTTTTAGTATCTAATTAGTGCACCTATCACAGGCTATGTTTACTATGTGGCAGGAACAGGGTGAGAGCAGAGCAATTACGGTGGGTGGATTTGCCACGCACGAACTGTGTTTACACATATTATGTGATGTGGCTCTTAAGGTGTTATGCATTCGAATTAAAAATGAACAAAGGACAGAGCTTCGGTTGACAGTCCGTTATTATATTTTAATTTCATATTTGACATTAAGACTCAGGGGAACCCTTTGGAGCACTTAACACAAAACAATCATGCGGTGATTGAGAAATTAGAAAAGGACATGAGAATGAACCTGAACATTATTCTGGCACAATAGATGAAATCAACGAGATGTTGAGTGAGGTATGCTAATCACGTGGGAAGCAAGGAGAAGCTGATGTTTCAGGAGTTAACCCTTCGTCGAGCAAAAGAGAGTTAATGGCCCCCATCTGGGGGGGGGGGGGGTAGGAGGGAGGTGTTGATCTGAAAAGCCTTCCGAGTATCAGAGTCTGGTAAACTGAGACCACTGCGTCTCCATTTTGGGGGTCGCATGCCGGGTCCAGACATGCTGGTCTCTTTCTCCACTTTTCTGCCAAAAATGTTCAGAAGGCACCTGGGCAGGTTCTTTAGTTATGACGATGATGGGTTAATACCTGAAATGTTATCTCCTTGCTTCCTGTCATGGTGAGCATATCTCAATCAACTTCCAGTTTATCCATCCATTGTTCTACCTGTACGCCGATGCAGATCGACACGAGCTACACCTGCAGCGCAACATCTTTACTCTTATTTGGCCAACCAACATCTTGGAAACGAGGCACAAATCCAGCTGTTGTCTTTCAAGAACGTGCTCATCTTTGTTCAACCCCCCCCCCCCCCTTCCACAAAACCTCCCTCCAGTTTTTCTTTTCTTCAAATTCTCACAAAGTCAATCACATGCCAAACAACCAATGAATGCATTTAATCAGGCCAGGGTGTTTAGACCACTTGACCCAGAAAAATTCTTGTGATTGTGTTGTAATCTTGTTCACTCTTGAACAAATCAGTGCAGAAACAAAATCCCCACATGGAATAACAGCACGTTGCCGAACTATATCGAGTGAGGTCTGAAAAATCCAATTGAAGATGTTTTAGCATTAAAGCACTTTTGTGAAGTTTTTATTGGCCAAAACTCCCGGGCTTTGCCGTGCAGAGCACACGTCCAGATTCACCAAATATTTTCGACTCAATTAGGCCACCTGATCCATGAGGACAATGGTGATTAATGCATAATTGAGATTACTATACAAGTTCAACATTTCATTTTTTTCTGTCAGCCTTTTAGCGATGTTAAAATGTCGTTGGTTAATGTTTAGCTGTGATACCTGTTTGGCTTTATGATACCATTTAGCAATACTTGTATACATTTAGAGATATTTGTGATACTGTGTGGTGATACTGCATAGCGATACCTCTGATAGCAATTTAGCTATAACTGTGATACCATTTAGAGATACTGTGATACCATTTGGAGATACCCATGATAACGTGTAGTGATACCATGTAGCAATACCTGTGCTACATTTAATGATACCTGTGATACCATTTAATGATACCTGTGATACTGTTCGTGATCACTGTGATACTGTTTAAAGATACTTGTAACACTGTTTAGTGATACTGTGACACTGTTTAATGATACCTATGATACTGTGTAATGATACACATGATACTGTTTAGAGATACATGTGATACATTCAATGATACTGTAATACTGTTTAGTGATACCTGTGCTACCATTAGCAATACCTGTGATACTGTTTGGTGATACATGTGGTACTGTGTAGCAATACCTGAGAGACCATGTCATGATAACATGTGGTACTGTGTAGCGATTTTTGTGATTCCATTTATAGAATCGTGTGATACCGTGTAGAGATACGTGTGATACTGTGTAGCGATACCATTTAGAGATACCTTTGGTACTATGTAGCAAATACGTGTGATACCGTTTAGCACGTGATATCAACTCTGCATATGACCTAACCTCTGCTCTGTGTGATAAATTTTAAAGTGACAAAGTTCAGGTGCTCCATCTTTTTTGTCTGATATCACGGAAAACCAGGTCTTCGTTTTACTGACTCAAACAACCAAAGAAGATCATTATCTCTTATTTCTATATTTACAACTTGGTATTTTCTTTTGCAATCTGTCTTTTGACATAAAGACTGTCCAAATATTGTTTTTCCTGGTTGTAAGTATTTGGTTTTTCTCATTGTTCTGGCAATAATGGATCTTTCTCTCATGACTTAGACTTTTGGAGATCTGGGCTTAGACTGAGCTGGAACATGAAGCAAATTTAAACATTTTGATTATCCATCATAGTTCTTTGTTTGTTGACCTCTTCAGTGTTACAAGTACAGTACATATCTTCGTGACACAAAATAGTGGCAAGGCCCTTTCTGTCTGTAATGTTCCATTACACATGGGATGTCATCAAAAACAAAGAACTGATTGGATAATTGCCACATTCCAACAATCACTGGCTCCCTTGCGTATACATGAAGGACAACAACAATAGATAAATAATTTTAGTCCACAATTTGAAAACCAATTCTTCCTGAGTGATAAAATAATCACTCAAGGCAGTCTGGGTGAATCAAAAAGCACATGATTCCATAAATCTATATCCACACTGTCTATCTGTCTCCATGGAAACTGCCTCGTGATTTCTAAAACGATTCTGGTATGACACCATAACGGCTCTTTAGGGTCTGGACAAAATAACTTTGTATAATCGCTGGGCTTCAACGATAATATTCGAGCATATTCCTAAACGGCAGTGTCCATGGTATTTGCAGAAGAGGCCAGGCCAATTCAAGGTAGTTATAATTGCCTTGCAAGCCACGTGTGACTAAGTTATACTAAATCTTACAGCATTGGCGATCTTTCACTGCCTGTGCTACTTCGGTTTTGGTTGACCTTTGACATTCCCATCTGAACATTTATTTATTGCCCTGGGATCCTGGTTCAAATCACTGACGTCTTCTAATGTCCTTTCCCCTGTCTGTGATGCATGTGCATGAAAGAAAAGAAAAGAAAAAAAAGGAAGGAATGAAAGTTAAAAAAGAAAGAATGTTACAATAATATCAAAGCTTGATTTGCTGGTCAACAACACTGCATTTGGAATTCAAGCAGAGTGCTGTCTTCGTCACGTCACAGGGAATTCAAATGCCGTATGAATAAATGGCTGGAAAATATGCTTATTCCACCTGTTATTTTGATAAAATAGTTGTAAAAGCAACATTTTGAACAATAGGTTTTGTTACATGGTACTGTCTTGTGTTTTTTATGTTTTTATTTTGTCTTTTTTTTTTTAATGTACCATGGTACTAATCATGCCTCATCCATATTTCTCATTAACATGAATTGCACATGGCCATTGGCTAGCATAACCAACCTGGACAGACATTTGAGAGTTAAAGGAAATAATTACCGCTTTTCTATGCTGATATATATCAGGCCCTATAGGCTGAAGATGCCTGCCGAGATAGGAAAAGGCTCGTGCCCAAACATTTGCCTATAATACCGGTCTATAAAATCCCATGATTCCATTGCACTTGCACACATCCTTTTGGATATTGGTTCTTGTCTCTGTCTGTCTCTGTCTCTGTTCTGTCTCTGTCTCTGTCTCTGTCTCTGTCTCTGTCTCTGTCTCTCTCTCTCTTCCTCTTCTCTCTCTCTCTCTCTCTCTCTCTCTTCTCTCTCTCTCTCTCTCTCTCTCTCTCTCTCTCTCTCTCTCTCTCTCTCTCTCTCTCTTCCCCCCACTACCGTTGTTTTATTTTTAATTTTGAAACTCCTCAGTGGGCATACAAGGCAGGGATGAATATTAACACTTCAGTGTAATCCTCCGTGCTCTTTGAGGACAAAAGAATATTGGACTTCGCTCTTATCTAACATATATTACACCTACTGGCAAAACGAGGCACGACTGCACGTCTGGTATTACAAGGGACTGTCAATTGAGCTAGGCCTGAGAAGTGACCCTTTGAACAACGGATGAGAAGGCATCATGTCAAAACGTCCTTGCTGCGCTCCCTGCCGGGCAAGGCCCGAAAGGAAAACTTGGCCTCTGATCCCTATGTTGCATCGCACGAGCGCCCCTGATGAAAAGCACGCTTTTACAAAACTTCGAAATCAAGTTGACCCCAAGAGCCTTTATTCATCAAATTATTTAGAGTGCGTCATGTTGTTCCCATGCATGAGCAATAAATCAGCAGAAACACCAAAATCTGATGTCAATCTTGTCAAGTTCCTCGTGTAGTGAAAGTACGAGGTATTAAGAACGAAGAGCATTCATTCAATGTGTATGTTTCCTCAACTTCTTCCTGTGGTCATAGATTGGTTCATACATTGTGATTTGTGCAGTTTAAATGTCACAAATGAATATTACTAAACTCAACGTCGGCCTGTGTTTGATGTGCAACAAAAGTACCAAAGGTAAAAGCTTTGCAGCACGATCACCCAGATACACCAAATATCTCTTGGAGCTCCCATCCCACCCGATTCGAAATATCACATTTAGCTGTCACGGTTTTTGTAATCATATTATCTGCAGTGAAGCATGCCCACATGGTCAAAATATCAAATGGCGTTTTGGGGTTAAACCGGATGTTGTTGTATATCTATACTAGTGTGTGTGTGTGTGTGTGTGTGTGTGTGTGTGTGTGTGTGTGTGTGTGTGTGTGTGTGTGTGTGTGTGTGTGTGTGTCGTCGATTGTTATCTCCATATGCGGGTTCAAAAAGTGACATGGAGCCCTCCCAGGTCTCAAAGTATCTACGCCGTGTGTGTGTGTGTGTGTGTGTGTGTGTGTGTGTGTGTGTGTGTGTGCGTGCGTGCGTGCGTGCGTGTCGTGCGTGCGTGCGTGCCTGCGTGTTGTTGATTGGTATTTCTCATATGCTGGTTTCAGAATGTATAATGGAGTCATCCCAGGGCGGGCTCAAAGTATCCACATTTATTCCGATAAGGGGGGGGGGGGGGTGGGGGCACGTTCACGGACCAGCTTTGAGGTTTTCTTTTCTCAAAGTTTGTGCTGAGGGCTCTCTTCAGGATCGTTACTGAACCCGGACAGCTTCCAACTGCAGTTTGTTTGTCGTGATATTCCTAGGATGGTTTTTATTATCCCCGCCACGTGGCGGAAGGGGATATTGTTATCACCGGGTCGTGTCCGTCCGGCTGTCATCCGTCCGTCCGCCGTCGGCTGGCTGGGCGTCAACATTTAAAGCTGGAGAGTGCGATAACTCATAAACTGTTCGCCATATCGATTTGAAATTTGAGTCACACATGTACCACCTGGAAAGGAATAACCCTATTGATTTTGGGCGTGGCCAGATCCAAGATGGCCGACTGGGGCAGCCATCTTGAAAAAAATGTTTTTTCGCAATATCGATTTGAAATTTGGTTCACACAAGTACCACCTGAAAAGGAAGAACCCTATTGATTTTGGGCGTGGCCGGTCCAATATGGCCGACTGGGGCAGTCCGTCCGTCCGGCTGGCTGGCTGGGCGTCAACATTTATAGCTGTGAGTGCGATAACTCATAAACTGTTCGCCATATCGATTTGAAATTTGGGTCACACATGTACATGTAAAAGGGAAGAACCCTATTGATTTTGGCGTGTGCCGGATCCAAGATGGCCGACTGGGGCGTCCGTCCGTCCGGTGCTGGCTGGGCGTCAACATTTATAGCTGTGAGTGCGATAACTCATAAACTTTTCGCCATATCGATTTGAAATTTGGGTCAACCATGAACCACCTGAAAAGGAAGCACCCTATTGATTTTGTGCGTGGCTGGATCCAAGATGGCCGACTGGTGTGGCCATCTTGAAAAAATGTTTTTTCGCCATATCGATTTGAAATTTGGGTCACACATGTACCACCTGAAAAGGAAGAAGCCTATTGATTTTGGGCGTGGCCGGATCCAAGATGGCCGACTGGCGGCCATCTTGAAAAAAATGTTTTTGTAAAAATGG
>CM068957.1:127153724-127165108 GCA_035128595.1 Eptatretus atami
GGGTCACACATGTACCACCTGAAAAAAGAAGCCTATTGATTTTGGGCGTGGCCGGATCCAAGATGGCCGACTGGGGCGGCCATCTTGAAAAAAATGTTTTTTGTAATAAATGGAAAACCGCTTATCTGATTTCAATTATTTTTCAATGGCGGGGGATTCCCCATCTCTGATGGTATATTTATCTCTGTGAGGTTCTTCATCGTAAATCCCGAAGCTCCAACTATCACTCGTACAGCTTTGGCATTCTTCAGCTTCTTGGATCTTTTCACTTCATTCTTAAGGTTTTGTTATTTGGTCATTTTCTTGGTTTTCTGCATTGTTTAGTCCAAAATCATTCGTATTCACACCTCAATTGGCAGTGCCTTCTTCTCCTTTTTATTTGATCCTAAGTATGATATCTGGTCACATTGCTTTGTTTTCGATGTTCACACTCAAGGGGATCATAAGGTCATACGTGAGCGGTACTGTTTTCATACATGTTTTCAGTGATCGCTTTTGGTTCATGTTCCCACAAATTTTCTGGAACTGGAATATCAAAGTTTTTGCAGATGTGCCAGCCGATTATTTTACAAACTCTGTTGTGTCATTGCATGTACAACTGTTCTGACATGGTTTTTTTTGTGTTCGGTCATTAAGTATTCTTCTCTCTCCCCTCTCTCTCTCTCTCTCTCTCTCTCTCTCTCTCTCTCTCTCTCTCTCTCTCTCTCTCTCTCACACACACACACAACCCCTCCCTCCAGCAGTGCATTGCAATGTTGGGTGAGGCATCGCTCTCCCCACCTCGCTTCCCCTCTCTCCTCTCCCCTCTCTGCCTCCCTCCTCCCCCCCCCCCTTCTCTCCCACCCCTTAATACCCCAGTCAATGATGTGACTGGATGTCTTTGCAAGTATATAATATTGTTGGGCCGGACGTCAGCCGCGAGCACGACCGCGAGGTGGAGCTGCAGCGTCGGCTCGACCGATTGCCCGGAATTCAGATCGTACTTCGTCGGAAAAGTCCGAAGAGTACGGGTCCTTTTCTTGGACCGTGAAGGGTCAATATTTCCACCACGTGGTGCAGGGTTATTTGCCAAATCTTCAAAATACCTAGAGACCACGTGGCGATCTACCGAGTCTTCACACCCTCGACGGCACCCGTACGGAACGAGCTGCTTAGCGTGCTCGTTCCGTGTGCGTCCCGAGCGGTTTGATCGCCGGGTCCGTCGGTCCGATTGTCCTGTTACAACGGCAATGGCCAGCTAATTCCCAACACACAGCACACAAAGCCAATGAAAGAATGGACACGAACGAGCTGAAACATTTAACAAATGGGGGTTTATTTATACAATAGGTGGGGAATGAGGGAAGCACGTAAGGCAGAGCTAAACCGATTATTATTATTAAGCACGTAAATACAGGCAAAAACACTTATACATTTCACTACTTATCAGACGGGCCCACGGACACACACATGCACACACACCCAAAGAATCGGACCAATAGTCTTTATTCAGCTCGGAGGACAGGCGGGCTGAAGACCAGGGTCTAACTTGGACCTGTCCACCTCGTGGGTCTTCAAGTCGGTCGGTCCGGCGGGAGGCGAGACGACCCGGACACTGGTGGGCGACCTTTGCGGTTCCTGCGGGAACTGGCGTTCCTCAAGCTCTCGGTTGTGGTGAGGAGGAGAAGGACGGCGTTGACCACGACCAGCCAGACAGGCTCCCTGGGACGAGTGCTCCAGCAAGACGGGATGTCCAGGTCGGGGAAATGCTCTTCCATTCCTCCGCTCTTTCTCTCCTCTTTCCTCCACTCTTTCTCTCCTCTTTCCTCCGCTCTGCGCTCTCCTTTGTCGAGGAAGGTCCCTTATCCAGAGAGTCGCTTGTCGTCTCTCGATCGCGAGGATTCTCTCTGACCAGCTTCTGGCTCCCCTTTTATCCATCTCCGCTGGTTCGACCCCCCCCCCCTCGGGCCGCGGAGAATTCTGGGCTCTTCTTCTCTGCAGCATTGCCGCAACGCAACGGTCATGTTGTTGCTGTCATTGCGGAAGATGAGGTTTTCCAATAAAGGAAATCCTAACTATAAAGATAAATCACAGCGCATGAACATTTATTTACCCATTAGACAAGGGAAAGGAAGCTATCTATAAAACACATACTTACCGAAATAACTAATCTATAGGACCTGAATGTTGTGTGCGATAGGTTTCCAAATTCGTAACAATATATCGTCAGTGCTGCTGAAACAGTTTCTTGGCTAGGGTTATACTGAGGTGTTTGCCATCGTGTTCCCAGCAGTAGTTAGGATAGGTATTTTTAAGTTGTTCATGATGCTGAGGATAGCTCGCCCACTCTTTGCAAGACACCATGGGATCCTTAACATCCACCGACTAATGCCTGCAGATGGGACGTCAAGTTTGACTTCCATCTGAGGGATAGCACACACATTGATGAATCACCCTGCCTGTGAAACTTTGAGATGACAGTTTATAGCTGTGTTGGGATTCAAACCCATGCTAGACACTTTAGAGGCAAATGTATATCCCTCTTAGCAATCTTGCCACCAAATTTATTTTATTTTATTCTTAAATTACAGGAATGAGGCTCATAAAAGAACAAGGTAGAAGTGACAGTGGGTCAAACATTGAGGCAATGAAAGAACAGGAAAAGAAGAGAGTGAGAGGAGGAAGCACTGAAACTGGCAAGTAAGATGGTTGGGTAAGGAAAGCAAATGGGAGTAATAAAGATCATGGGTCAGAATTGAGGATTACCAGAGTTGGGTGTGGCTGCTTGCTTGAAGCCCTGTAGGAATGAGTGAGACAGAGCAGCCTCTGAAAGGTGGTTCCACAGATGGGAGACATGAGGAATAAAGAGTTGAGGTTTGCTGTACAGTCAGCCTGGATTTTGTATGTTTAACCAGGAGAGGGTTATTGGAACTGGAAGAATGTATGCATCCTGGAGTAGATAGTTAGGGTCAGCAGACAGAGAGAACAGACGGAGCAATATTGTAGAATAAGTAGAAAACAGAGAAACCTGCCTGTGATGTGAAAGGAACAGTCTTTGTGGTTCAGCACCATCACGTGAGATTCCAATAATTTTGAGAGCTTCACTAGATCAGATCTTCAGACTCAGAGGTCCAATGCATTACCTTCATCATTGGTCCTTATGAGCTAGTCCTATCTCAGTTGGTGGTCCTTAGAGCTAGACCCAAATGACAGTAGTATTGAGGACTGTGTTGTAGTCAATTCAGGTTTTTATTTTATTTTACATTAGTTCAGAGTTATACGAAGATGCCCCTATTGGGAAAGGAATTGTGAACCAAATTGTTTGCAGGACAAAATGACTGAAGCACAAGGCAAGCCCTTCCTTAAGAAATATATCAATAATTTATCACATAATAAGTCATGATTACCAAGAAACAAAATCACAAGACAACAAACCATCTCCCCCACAAGTACCAAACACACACTTAAGCATTAAAACATGACCTGGGAGGTAGCAGGAAAGCATGTAGCTGGATGAACACGCAACCAGAGCATGTAGCTTGGACAAGCAGCTGAGGCACGAGCAGAACATGGAGAAGGAGTACACACACAGTGATCTCTCTCTCTCTCTCTCTCTCTCTCTCTCTCTCTCTCTCTCTCTCTCTCTCTCTCTCTCTCTCTCTCTCCAGCAAAGAATCCGAGCAAGAGAGCCTCACTTCCTCACAGAGCTGTGTTCTATTAGCCAATCTCACCCCGAGGCATTCCACAAATCACTGGCAACAAGGGTTCTCACCTCCAGGGTTCCACCAACTCCTCCCTGAGGCCCTCATTCCTCTCAAGCCCACCAACCTCAGTCTGAAGCCCTCCACGAGGCTCGGCCTCAAAGACGTTCACCAAACCCCGTCTCCCACACAATGGCCACCGACAGCGGGAAGAGCCGATTCCTCCATGGTGGCCATGGAGGAGATGTGACATCACTCCCACCACACTGTTCCAGGCTCTGCCTGAGTTTTACAGAGAGAAGAGACACGAGACCCTCAATCAGCTAGCTATGCCTGCCTCTTGCAGGCAACTATTAAAGGCTCGTTACCCTAAAACACAAACACTTAATACTGGTAAGAAGTCCTAAAACTACACAAACATACCCGGTGTCTCCAGCGATAATCGATGGAATAACTATTGCCTCCTTTCCCACAAACGTTATAATACTGAACTTTGTTATTTGAATCGTCCTCCATACCGACAACCAGAGAGCACTCAATCTGCTGCCAACATTCAGGATACTGAATATATAACAGGAAGAATGAGGTTATATGGGAGTGTGAAGGGGGAGGGGGGTGGGATCCTGGCTCAATGAGTCAGCTCAGACATTTCAGAATCAAACTTCGATTAGTCAGAATAAAAATGTTACCAACTGAGATTTTCTCCAGACTTCCTGTTGCGTGGTCTCCACAGGCCATTACCATTGGCCATTACCCTAAAGTAGCAACATGCAACAATGACATGTATTTGCATATGCTTATATATGAACACCAGTCGAGTATGTAAGAGGAGTTAGGCTGGATTTGAATATAGCTCGGTTAAATTTCAATATCAGTGTGTATATTGTTTCCTTCTAAAGATACCTTCGAATGATTTTGCTTTGATCATGTACTTTGAGATACCCATAAGTTGCATCAAAATTATACAATGATTTTACAGTGGTTTCTTTGGAAGTGTTGATCAAATATAATATCGAATAAGAGGGCTAACAGTGACTATATATCTGCTTCTCTTGCAGGAAGAAATCCTCAGCCCAAGAAAGCCCGTTTGTGTTTTTGGAATTTCAGCCTCAAGTGAGTTCACAGGCCTGGGCAGTGATCCTTGAAGAGACTGCAAAGCACAATTTCCCAAGTTATCCTGCTCGCTTTGACCAGATAGTTTTCAAAGGCAACCCCATTAGCATGCAGTATATGAATCCACCAGATGTGCACCTTTATAACCTGCCAACGGCAGGACAACACGCTTTGTGAGACTACATTCAAGCCCAGAATGCTTTGCAAACTCCAGCATTATCTATTGCAATTCAGATGCTTTGAAGAACCCACAACCTGCTTCATGTAGCATTTTTGTTTTGTCCCAAAAAGCTGAGTTTGATTGTTGTGATCAAATAATCGGATGATGCGAATAGTGCAGATTATTGCGCAGGTGCAACATTGAGATTCAAGGTGAGGTGTTCACATTTTAAAGTGAAATACCTATATTCTACTTTCATTTGAGGTGGATAGTGGCTCGATGGACAGTGCTGTCATCGTTGAGCTGTGTAGCCTGTGTTTGGTTCCTGATGAGTTGGACTGAACTAGGCTGCTGTTCTGGTGCAGCAACTGGTGGTTGAGAGGCTCATGGTGTTTTACATTCCATATGGGAAAGTGATGCCGGCTGTCCCATCTACATTCAAGTTGTGATGTCAAATAACCCAGGCAACTTCACAAAGAGTATGCCATTGCGTGCTGATATCCTGACCAAATTCCCTACTTGGGGATTAACTATCATTAGCACTACCGACAGTAGATGAGAATGCTTGGGTGGATATGACATGGGCATGAGGACCCAATAGGTCTCCTACTGGGCCTGTGTGTGCGTGTGTCACTGCAACTTGGGATGCAGGCCTTCGTCTGTGTGGTCTGTGTTGTAACCAATCCTCGGATAACCGTGCCGTGGAAATCTGCCGCTTTAAGATGAGAAATCCAATTGCATTTAACTGCATGGATAATGGACCTTAAAACTGTCAATTGTAAATTATTATTTGAGTTAAAGTGCGATTAACAATGTTGCTCATTGCACCTTTTGAATCCTTGCCATCTCGTTTTGCCTTCCCAGTGAGGATGCTGGAGGAGATTGGTCTGATGATGGCTGTAAGCCGGTCCACACCGACCTAAACATCCTCTCTCTTAAATTTCAAATCGATATGGCGAAAAAACATTTTTTTCAAGATGGCCACACCAGTCGGCCATCTTGGAACCAGCACGCACAAAATCAATAGGTGGCTTCCTTTTCAGTGGTTCATGTGTGACCCAAATTTCAAATCGATATGGCGAAAAGTTTATGAGTTATCGCACTCACAGCTATAATGTTGACGCCAGCCAGCCAGCCGGACGGACGGACCGCCCCAGTCGGCCATCTTGGATCCGGCCACGCCCAAAATCAATAGGGTTCTTCCCTTTTACATGGTACATGTGTGACCCAAATTTCAAATCGATATGGCGAACAGTTTATGAGTTATCGCACTCACAGCATAAATGTTGACGCCCAGCCAGCCAGCCGGACGGACGGACTGCCCCAGCGGCCATATTGGATCCGGCCACGCCCAAAATCAATAGGGTTCTTCCTTTTCAGGTGGTACTGGTGAACCAAATTTCAAATGATATTGCGAAAACATTTTTTTCAAGATGGCTGCCCCAGTCGGCCATCTTGGATCTGGCCACGCCCAAAATCAATAGGGTTATTCCTTTCCAGGTGGTACATGTGTGACTCAAATTTCAAATCGATATGCGAACAGTTTATGAGTTATCGCACTCACAGCTTTAAATGTTGACGCCCAGCCAGCCGGACGGACGGACGGACGGATGGACAGCCGGACGGACGACCCGGGTGATAACAATATCCCCCTTCCGCCACGTGGCGGGGGATAAAAAACCATCCCTAGGAATATCACGACAAACAAACTGCAGTTGGAAGCTGTCCGGGGTTCAGTAACGATCCTGAAGGAGCCCTCAGCACAAACTTTGAGAAAAGAAAACTCCAAAGCTTGGTCCGTGAATCGTGACCCCCCCCCCCCCCCCTTACGAATAATGTGGATACTTTGAGCCCGCCCTGGGATACTCCATTATACATTCTGAAACCAGCATATGAAGATACCAATCAACAACACGCAGCACGCACGCACGCACGCACGCACGCACGCACGCACGCACACACACACACACACACACACACACACACACACACACACACACACACACACGGCGGTAGATACTTTGAGACCTGGAGGGCTCCATGTCACTTTTTGAAACCCGCATATGGAGATACCAATCGACGACACACACACACACACACACACACACACACACACACACACACACACACACAACACACACACACACACCACACACACACACACACACACACTAGTATAGATATACAACAACATCCGGTTTAACCCCAAAACGCCATTTGATATTTTGACCATGTGGGCATGCTTTCACTGCAGATAATATGATTACAAAACCCGTGACAGCTAAATGTGATATTTCGAATCGGGTGGGATGGGAGCTCCAAGAGATATTTGGGTGATCTGGGTGATCGTGCTGCAGAGCTTTTACCTTTGGTACTTTTGTTGTCACATCAAACACAGGCCGACGTTGAGTTTAGTAATATCATTTGTGACATTTAAACTGCACAAATCACAATGTATGAACCAATCTATGACCACAGGAAGAAGTTGAGGAAACATACACATTGAATGAATGCTCTTCGTTCTTAATACCTCGTACTTTCACTACACGAGGGAACTTGACAAGATTGACATCAGATTTTGGTGTTTCTGCTGATTTATTGCTCATGCATGGGAACAACATGACGCACTCTAAATAATTTGATGAATAAAGGCTCTTGGGGTCAACTTGATTCGAAGTTTTGTAAAAGCGTGCTTTTCATCAGGGGGCGCTCGTGCGATGCAACTAGAGGGTATCAGAGGCCAAGTTTTCCTTTCGGGCCTTGCCCGGCAGGGAGCGCAGCAAGGACGTTTTGACATGATGCCTTCTCATCCGTTGTTCAAAGGGTCACTTCTCAGGCCTAGCTCAATTGACAGTCCCTTGTAATACCAGACGTGCAGTCGTGCCTCGTTTTGCCAGTAGGTGTAATATATGTTAGATGAAAGAGCGAAGTCCAATATTCTTTTGTCCTCAGAAGAGCACGGAGGATTACACTGAAGTGTTAATATTCATCCCTGCCTTGTATGGCCCACTGAGGAGTTTCAAAATTAAAAATAAAACAACGGTAGTGGGGGGAAGAGAGAGAGAGAGAGAGAGAGAGAGAGAGAGAGAGAGAGAGAGAGAGAGAGAGAGAGAGAGAGAGAGAGAGAGAGAGAGAGAGAGAGAGAGAGAGAGAGACAGAGACAGAGACAGAGACAGAGACAGAGACAGAGACAGAGACAGAGACAGAGACAGAGACAAGACCAATATCCAAAAGGATTGTGTGCAAGTGCAATGGAATCATGGGATTTTTATAGACCGGTATTATAGGCAAATGTTTGGGCACGAGGCCTCTTCCTATCTCGGCAGGCATCTTCAGCCTATAGGGGCCTGATATATAATCAGCATAGAAAAGCGGTAATTATTTCCTTTAACTCTCAAATGTCTGTCCAGGTTGGTTATGCTAGCCAATGGCCATGTGCAATTCATGTTAATGAGAAATATGGATGAGGCATGATTAGTACCATGGTAACATTAAAAAAAAGACATAAAAATAAAAACATAAAAAACACAATGACAGGTACCATGGTAACAAAACCTATTGTTCAAAATGTTGCTTTTACAACTATTTTATCAAAATAACAGGTGGAATAAGCATATTTTTCCAGCCATTTATTCATACGGCATTTGAATTCCCTGTGACGTGACAGCAAAGCACCTCTGCTTGAATTCCAAATGCAGTGTTGTTGACCAGCAAAGTCAAGCTTTGATTTATTGTAACATTCTTTTCTTTTTTAACTTTCATTCCTTCCTTTTTTTCTTTTTCTTTCTTTCATGCACATGCATCACAGACAGGGAAAGGACATTAGAAGACGTCAGTGATTTGAACCCAGGATCCCAGGGCAATAATTAAATGTTCAGATGGGAATGTCAAAGGTCAACCAAAAACCGAAGTAGCACAGGCAGTGAAAGATCGACCAATGCTGTAAGACTTTAGTATAACTTAGTCACGTGGCTTGCAAGGCAATTATAACTACCTTGGAATTGGCCTGGCCTCTTCTGCAAATACCATGGACACTGCCGTTTAGGAATATGCTCGAATATATCGTTGAAGCCCAGCGATTATACAAAGTTATTTTTGTCCAGACCTAAAGAGCCGTTTATGGTGTCATACCAGAAATCGTTTTAGAAATCAGGAGGCAGTTTCCATGGAGACAGATAGACAGTGTTGGATATAGATTTATGGAATCATGTGCTTTTTGATTCACCAGACTGCCTTGAGTGATTATTTTATCACTCAGGAAGAATTGGTTTTCAAATTGTGGACTAAAATTATTTATCTATTGTTGTTGTCCTTCATGTATACGCAAGGGAGACCAGTGATTGTTGGAATGTGGCAATTATCCAATCAGTTCTTTGTTTTTGATGACATCACATGTGTAATGGAACATTACAGACAGAAAGGGCCTTGCCACTATTTTGTTGTCACGAAGATATGTACTGTACTTGTAACACTGAAGAGGTCAACAAACAAAGAACTATGATTGGATAATCAAAATGTTTAAATTTGCTTCATGTTCCAGCTAGTCTAAGCCCAGATCTCCAAAAGTCTAAGTCATGAGAGAAAGATCCATTATTGCCAGAACAATGAGAATAAACCAAATACTTACAACCAGGAAAAACAATATTTGGACAGTCTTTATGTCAAAAAGACAGATTGCAAAAGAAAATACCAAGGTTGTAAATATAGAAATAAGGATAATGATCTTCTTTGGGTTGTTTGAGTCAGTAAAACGAAGACCTGGTTTTCCGTGATATCAGACAAAAAAGATGGAGCACCTGGAACTTTGTCACTTTAAAATGTTATCACAAGGCAGAGGTTAGGGTCATATGCAGAGTTGATATCACGTGCTAAACGGTATCACACGTATTGCTACATAGTACCAAAGGTATCTCTAAATGGTATCGCTACACAGTATCACACGTATCTCTACACGGTATCACACGTATCTATAAATGGAATCACAAAAATCGCTACACAGTACCACATGTATCATGACATGGTCTCTCAGGTATTGCTACACAGTACCACATGTATCACCAAACAGTATCACAGGTATTGCTAATGGTAGCACAGGTATCACTAAACAGTATTACAGGTATCATTGAATGGTATCACATGTATCTCTAAACAGTATCATGTGTATCATTACACAGTATCATAGGTATCATTAAACAGTGTCACAGGTATCACTAAACAGTGTTACAAGTATCTTTAAACAGTATCACAGTGATCACGAACAGTATCACAGGTATCATTAAATGGTATCACAGGTATCATTAAATGGTAGCACAGGTATTGCTACATGGTATCACTACACGTTATCATGGGTATCTCCAAATGGTATCACAGGTATCTCTAAATGGTATCACAGTTATAGCTAAATGCTATCAGAGGTATCGCTATGCAGTATCACCACACAGTATCACAAATATCTCTAAATGGTATTACAAGTATTGCTAAATGGTATCATAAAGCACAAACAGGTATCACAAGCTAAACATTAACGAACGACATTTTAACATCGCTAAAAGGCTGACAGAAAAAAATGAAATGTTGAACTTGTATAGTAATCTCAATTATGCATTAATCACATTGTCCTCATGATCAGGTGGCCTAATTGAGTCGAAAATATTTGGTGAATCTGGACGTGTGCTCTGCACGGCAAAGCCCGGGAGTTTTGGCCAATAAAAACTTCACAAAAGTGCTTTAATGCTAAAACATCTTCAATTGGATTTTTCAGACCTCACTGCGATATAGTTCTGGCAACGTGCTGTTATTCCATGTGGGGATTTTGTTTTCTGCACTGATTTGTTCAAGAGTGAACAAGATTACAACACAATCACAAGAATATGGTTCTGGGTCAAGTGGTCTAAACACCCCTGGCCTGATTAAATGCATTCATTGGTTGTTTGGCATGTGATTGACTTTGTGAGAATTTGAAGAAAAGAAAAAACTGGAGGGAGGTTTTGTGGGAAGGGGGGGGGGGGGGGGGGGGGGGGGGTTGAACAAAGATGAGCACGTTCTTGAAAGACACAAGCTGGATTTGTGCCCTCGTTTCCAAGATGTTGGGTTTGGCCAAATAAGAGTAAAGATGTTGCGCTGCAGGTGTAGGCTCGTGTCGATCTGCATCGGCGTACAGGTAGAACAATGGATGGATAAACTGGAAGTTGATTGAGATATGCTCACCATGACAGGAAGCAAGGAGATAACATTTCAGGTATTAACCCATCATCGTCATAACTAAAGAACCTGCCCAGGTGCCTTCTGAACATTTTTGGCAGAAAAGTGGAGAAAGAGACCAGCATGTCTGGGACCGCGGCATGCGACCCCCAAAATGGAGACGCAGTGGTCTCAGTTTACCAGACTCTGATACTCGGAAGGCTTTTCAGATCAACACCTCCCTCCTACCC
>CM068957.1:127194109-127228259 GCA_035128595.1 Eptatretus atami
TTGACCTTTGACCTCAAAATCAATAGGCTTCTCAGTTGAGACTACTTCTACAACTTGTAAAGTCTCATGATGATCGTTTAGAATTGTGACCTGCAGGTGATAAACAGACAGACAGAATAAGAAGACGACGTTGCCGTGCAGATCACGATACTTGCCAAATCCATGACACAAATTTGACCTCAAAAATAATTTGTGGTTGAATTCAATGACCAAATATGCAACTCCTCTTCAAATTTCAAGTTAATCGGATGAAAACTGACAATTTTAGAAATTCGGCCCATGTTGACCTTTTGACCTCAAACACAATAAGCTTCATCCTTCTGACAATCTCTACCATGTGGTGAACTTTCGTGAAGATCGGTTTAAAATTGTGATCTTTCGGCGATAAACAGACAGACAGACAGACAAACAGACAGACAGAATATCAAAATCAACTGACCAATCAATATACTTGAAAAATCTTTCATTTTGCAAGTAACAAACAAATAGACAGAGAGGGGTGAAAAGATAATCTCCTTCACCTTCGGTGGCAGAGGTAAAGATTAGTGCACTCATAATCCCTGTTACATAACGTCACAAAACTCTGATTCGTGCAACTTTGGGAGCACGGAATACGAGTTGTGATATGTACTCTTAAAGAAAAGTTTCCTGACTGAGAAACTGCTTCATCATCTTTGCTATGAATTAACTAGAATTATTTATGCCTTATAAAAGTAACCTGCAAGTTGTGCAATGTGGAAACAAATTTGGAACCAAAGTAATTTTTGTGTGTACATTTCTAAGATGGCCTCCAAAGTCAGCCGCAGATTGGGCATCCTCCATCACAGTCTTTCCTTGGCACATCTGAACTATTATCTACTTGCAAGGCCATCATCCAGAGCTTTATGGAGTACTGCTCTCCACTCTTGGAGTCCCTGCCTCACACCTTGCTCAGTTTTGCACCATACAAACTAAGGCCTTCAAAATCATTGGAATCTCCCATGAGGAAGCTGTATCTCTGGGTCCCAACAACCAGGTTTCAGGGTACACAAGATCTGCCAGTAACCCTCTTCTGGAGAAACTCCCCAAATTCAGGACTTACTGCTCACCTCCACTCATTCCTTCCTATTTTCCTCACCTGTAGAACAGACTTCCTCAGTCTATTCAATCCTATTCTTCCCTCCAAGACTTAAAGATTCAAGACAGTTGTTCAATACCATCTCAGATCATCCTCATCCACAACCATGATCTTTTCTACCCCCATTAACCCTTCCCAAGCCCACTACTTTCCAGGTTTCCAGTTTTCCTTCCACTTCTGTGATTCAGTTTGCAGCTGTGTCCATATTGTTCACCCCCTGCGTCCTCCCCTTGTCCTTATCTTCCCACCAACTCTCCGCTCCCACACTGTTGCAGTTCCCACATTCCCTGTTCCTTCTGTTCTTTTTGGTCCGTGATGTCCTCATGTATTGCATCCAGAGATGACCTTGAGGAGCCTGGTGTTGTCGAAACGCGTAGTCACCGCACGGGAAAACACACCAAAATGGCACGGTCGCTCTCCATGCCCACGCATACAATGATAAAAAAAATCCTTATGAAACATTTCATTGTATAACCATACATATGCTACCTGAGATGACCAGTGAATACATGTGTACTCGCATGTCCACTTGGTTTACCACTGAAATTTCCCACGTTGATCTACTATGCTCCACGTAACCACTGAAAATGTTTTTTTTCACACATATGATCAGTAGTTTCATCAGCTAACACAATAGTAGTGAAATAAGGTGGAGGTTATCTTCCAGTTAAAAGGTTTTAATTGTTAAACTACTATGTAATTGTTGACATTTGGTATGAGTGTGTGTGTGTGTGTGTGTGTGTGTGTGTGTGTGTGTGTGTGTGTGTGTGTGTGTGTGGTTGCTCATGACTTGCAACTATCCACTTCGTATATTAAGCAAGTGGAGTAAAATAATTATTTTCTCATAAAATCTTCCGTGCACAGAAAAATTGGCCACAAAGGGCAGGTAAACAGTGATCAAGAGATTGTGAAACACGATTTTTACTCCAGGTTGACCTTCAAAATGTGCTATGATGAAAACATTATATTACAACTATAATTTCATCGCAGTTATGAGATGAGACATTTTATGAAACAAGGCACATAAAATCGCTATAACTAATTTCCACATCAATTTGTCTTTATTTTTTCAAGGTAACAATTTTTTAACGTCTTTAAGTAACAAAATTTGAGGGTAACAATCATGACTGGTGATTGACCTTCCTCTGTTTTAACACGCAAAAAATAATATTACATAAGGCATGATTATCGCAGGAAAAGAATCAGCAATTTATGAAAGTTTAACTGATAAAATGCTGTTTGTGCAAAATGTTAGTTCATATGATTCCTTATTCACTTTAATAGCTAAAACATAATTACCCCGTGCATGCGAAGCCAATGGTGGGGTTCAGCAATTGGTTCAATCTATCTATCTGTCCATCTATAAAACGTTAGTTTATGATCGAGAAACAATTTAATGTAAACTGAATGTTATATTTTTAACACGAATTAGAACATGAATCGGAAAATGAATCTGCCGTTTAGTTGTACTTCGGCTCTGAATTTGTCCCGATCACACGTGTGCAGAGAGGAGTGTGATAATTGTTTTTACTCTGACTGCCTGTCTGGCAGTCAAACAAAATAGATAATTATTTCAAGTAGGAAACTTACTGTTTTTAAGGACTTCATAAAGGACACAAACAACAGGCATGAAGAACGAATGCAACATTTTAGAGAGGGTGGTGTAAGAGATAGACACTAAGTCAACGGTGATAAACTTCTGACAATTTTTTTTCTCCAACTTTAAAGTCTTAATTTTATTTCAACTGAATTGTATACTTGAAACCGAGCACAAATCACATTTTTGGCACTTTCAAAACCTTTCGTTTTAGCAGTACTTGGGGAAAAAAACGATATTTCGGCATTTTACGTCATCTAAAGCAACCAATTTGCTGTCACAGTCCTCGTCCATGTCCCTTTTTAGCGGCGTCTCGCGTAGCGAACGCTGCTCATAGAGAGCTCGGCGTTTTGTTCTTCTTCTTCTTCTTCTTGTTCTTATTCTCTTTCTTTTGTTCTTCTTTCTTCTTCTTCTTGTGAAGACAAAAACCTTAATCTCTAGGATCGACTGTATATATGAGATCCGGATCTCCTTAAATACTGAGCACATGTACACATTCCTCACATAGATGGTGCCTTTTGAGAGCGTCTATCATGAACTTTTAAATATATTCGGAATTGCTTTTAAAGTTTCGAAAAGTTCACGTTACTCATTTAAAGATTATTCCTTTATCGATATTGTAATTTCGTAAATACATTATTATATTCGTAAAAATACATGATATATGGTAAATACGTAAATACATTATGACGCGTTTCGCTATTGGCTTAATCAAGGCACGTGACGAAATATCGGAAGTTGTTTGTTGTTTTTTAAAAAAAATTTACATTTTTTATTTTTTTTTTTTAGCCGACAAAACCTTTAGGCGCTGCTCGTAGACAATTTTCCTTGTTTTCTAAATGTGGGTAAGATCTTCGATGAACTCTCCAGTTGTTTAAAATCATGTCTATGGTACCATATTCTCAAGCATTTAGTTTGAATCTGTGTGAAATGCAATGATTATTTTTTTGAATCTGTGTGAAATGCAATGATTATTTTTATTTTATATAATCATAATCCATTATATATTGCAAACCATGGTGTCTATCTGTGCATTCGTCTGTCTCCCGTTTGTGGCAGTCGTTTCCCGCGCTGCGTTTGAAGAGCTCATCATTCACTTTTGAAATGATGGGAGAACAGGCATGAATAATATTGATGGCAAATTTTATTTCATAACCAGGATATTTTTCCATCTTTTAAGACAAATTGAACCTCCATCACCTGATGTTGCACCACTAGTTAATGGTTGGTGGTATAAGTAGCTCAGAGCTTTGGCTAGAACTCGAGAGTTCATAGAACACGTTACCCCCTGCAGTGTTAAAGTGTTCAATTGAAATAAAATAAAGACTTTCAAGGTCATATAAATAAAATAAAATAAAATTGCATTCAAGCACTGCGTTGACGCAGTGCCTTACACACCACATTATTTAACGTTACATTAGTTCTTCATGCCTGTTGTTTGTGTCATATGATGTCACTAAAAACAGTAAGTATCCTGACTGGAATGATTTTTTAATTCACTGGGAATGGATATTTTTGCTTCCTTTTCCTGTCACTGGGATGGATACTTTTCCGAGTATTTTTATAATACAAGATGGAGGCTCATGGAAGTGTGCAACAATTGGCCACAACAAGCGAGGGAATTAATGAACAGGAAAAGAGGAGAGGAGGAGAGAGGAGAGAGAGAGAGAGAGAGAGAGAGAGAGAGAGAGAGAGAGAGAGAGAGAGGAGAGAGAGAGAGGGAGGGGAACACTGCAAGTAAGAGGGTCCAGATAGGCAGGGTTAATGGGGGTAGAAAATATTGTGGTTCGGGATATTATGACATGAGATGGCATTGCACCGCCTTCTTGAAGCCCTGGAAGGAAGAGCGTGATTGAACCGTCTCCTGAATGCAGTTCAATAAATGGGAGAAAAAGAGGAATGGTGACACTGGATTTGGGAATTTATCAAGGAGGTGTTACTGAAAGAAAGGGGGTTAATTGTGCATGCAGTGCTCACCAAGGATTACAAAGTAGTTTTCTTTGCATTTGATGTAATACATTTTATGAAAAGTTTGAATGAGCGATTAATTTCTTCGAGAGTGGAATATTACTAGATTTTATGCATTTGGGGAACATTGTTTACCTGAATGCTGTACGGCCCGAACATAATGAAGTATTGTCGTGTTCAGGCCGATGAACACCAGCCTGGACGGATAGCCGCACGGTTTTAACTCGGAGGCGAACAGCTGAAATTCTTGGCGTTTAGGGTGCACACAGGATAGAGGCAGGGAAGGTGCTTTACGAGAATGGAATCACATGGGTTGATTCTCGAACCCACAACAAACAGACAAACACAAGGAAATTCAACAATAATGATTTAATAAACATCAATCAAGGGTGATAATGAAAATAAATCAAAGCATGAGGAATTGTAAAGTGGCGTAAACTAAATCCTAATTTGAGATGTCTCCACTCAGTCACAAAAACAGACAAGGGGAAAGATAAAAATAAAAGAAAATCCCCCCCTTTATGCTGGCACTCAGCTTTGCATCCAGAGATGACCTTGAGGAGCCTGGTGTCGTCGAACCGTGTAGCCACCGCACGGGAAAACACACCAAAATGGCAGGAAGTTGCTCTCCACGGCCACGCATGCCACATCATTCATGCGGACGGTCTTCAACGCCAGGAGCCCGTAAACCACCGTACAGTTTCTGGTCCTTCACACACACCAAATGGTGCCGCCTCTCTCCTTGGTCATACAACAAGGCCACTGCCGAGGCTGGCAGATAAGGGATGAGCAGGAGCAACTGCCAGCCCAGTCTTGGATTTCTTCTCGGCCCAGCCAAACCGACAATGGCCAGCGCCTTATTTCAGCATGCGAACAAATTCACACCAGCACTACAGCGAGAATTGGGCAGCTCTCTCGTCGTGCCCAGAAAAGACAAGAGGGCCAACTGTTCTTTTTCAACCATCCTCTCTCTCTCTAGAACCTTATCTGTCACCCTGACCAATCATCAGACTCAGAGGCATGGACTGCGGGTTATGTTTCCTGGGAGGTGGGGTTTAGTCTGCTGGTTATTGTTGTTGTTGTTGTTGTTGTTGTGAAATGTGGATCTTTATGGCCAGCCTTGTAAATGTAAAAAGGTAGGAAAAGGATCACAGGTAGGTAGGTAGGTAGGTAGGTAGGTAAAAATGTAGGCAATCACATACTGGGAGAAACTAGCCCGAGACACTACTTAGTTAACACAACACCACCCCCCGTGTGGTGACACATAACAAACTGAAGCTCACAGTTTTCCCAACTTAAATTACATTGAGATGTCTCTTACTCATCCACGCACCATGCTATACTCTACATTCTTCTCTTTACTATGGAATTCCTCCATCTACCCCCACAAATGTAACAATATATTTGGCTACAACTGCTCCATAGCATACATGGATCAGCACCTGAGTTGATAACAATTGAGGGGTTGTCTTGTTGCATTGTCGTTGTCGTCCTCATCATAATACTAAAATATACAACTTGGTGTCTGTCTTTGGTCGATAAGCTTGCCAGGGGGACTAAGGATCCATTATCTTTACTATAAGAGAGCAGTGTGTGTGTGTGTGTGTGTGTGTGTGTGTGTGTGTGTGGTGTGACCATTTTTTCTCAGATATGGCTGAATGGATCTTTGTAAAACTTTCAGTGGTCCATCAGTGAGTCGGGGGGGTGGGGGTGTTTTAGGCCAAGCAATTGAATAATTTGAAGGAAGAAAAAAAAGGTTCGTTAATTAATTTATTTAATTGCTCTATCATGCCTAACCTTTAGCTATGTGAAAGGTAATATTAAATGATCCGTGACCCCATTCCCTAGTGGTGTAGGGAAGTGTTTTTGGCACCCACCAAAAAAAAAATTATTTCTTCAAAATGCCACAGTTCAGAACAGCACCGGGCAATGTGGGTACTCCTGCTCGGACCTCAAAAGACAAAGGGTGTAGGTACTTGGATTCCCCCCTTCACCATGTGTTCCGAAGCGAACCCACAAACACACACAAACCCAAAAACAAACCCGCACAAACACAAACCCACAAACAAACCCATACAAATACAAACTCACAAACAAAACAAACCCACACAATACAAACCGACAACACACAAACCCTAAACAAACCCACACAAAACTCAAACAATACAAACCACAAACACACACAAACCCAAACAAACCCCCACACAAACACAACCCCAAACAAACCCAAACAAACACAACCCACAAACAAACCCACCAAACAAACCTCCAAACAAACCATACAATACAAACTCACAAACAAACAAACCCACACAATACAAACTCACAAAAAACACAAATCAACAGAAACAAAAACACACACACAAAAGGCTACTCTAATTATAAATAGCAAGATTAATACCCTCCCTCCTCCACTCCCCTGCATCTAAGATTCCAAATCATTTACCTCTTATCTTCCTGACTATTTCAGTTAAACGAAACTAGCACCATATTCCTAACTGTTTTCCATTGATTCTTCATGAAATATTGATCTGACATTTGCTATCTTCCCGACTTCTGCTTCATCTCCTGTCGCAATTGATTGTTAAATATTTCTACTCGTGATATATTAACCTCTTTTCCATCGCCATCACCACGATATAATTAACCTCTTTTCTATCGCCATCACCACTAAATAAGCTATCAATTCATGGAGATTTTTCCACCCTTTCTCATTACCTAACGGATTCACAAATTCTTCAATATTAATTATATTGTCCGATAACAGCTCGTATTTTCTCCAGTAAAGCCATTTCTTTTCTCCGGTACAATTCCCACACATTTTCCTGTAAATGTGACGTAATATACAGTACTCGTTTGAAATTCGGCCGTTTCACTGTCCTCACATTGTGATCTATCTCCCTGTGCTATCCCGGATCGATTCGATGTTCAGTTTAACACTATCTCTCATAAATAACACAAATATTTAAAGACATCTTTTTTTTTCTGCCTAATATCCCTTGCCATATGTACAGTATTCCTTTGTAACTACATTTTTCCTTGTGGGGCGAATATTTTTCAACTTACATTTGTTTTCCCTACCTCCGTCCGCTTACAATCCCGACTTTCTTTAGTTGAAATGCTATGCACTTGTCCCACTCTTTCTGATTTCCTCGCGAATTCAGGCTGACCTCTTTCAAATACCAACTTTTTTTTTTTACTGGAATACACTAACGCTGCAACTACCATATGATATCCTTACAAAGCACAACACTTTGAGAACAGAAAGCAAAGAGCATGACAAGTCACCACGACCACCAGCATTGCAATTACCATATGATATGTTTTTTACATCTGCAACTTTTTAAAAGTTCCTGTCTTATCCACCCACTAAAGATCTGCCTTCTTGAAGTTTAACATTCTTCTCATACTCACATTAAAATCTACTCTGAGCATACTTCTAATTAGCTGATCTAACAGTCATGGTTTTGGAATATATTGCATCTGCTGGCAATCTGATAAAGAACAATAGAAAGTAAGAGGAGGTGTGGAAGGTGGAGAGGGTACAGGAATGGGAGGATGATGGATGGTGTTGAAAGCAGATCATTAAGATAGAGAGTTGGTAGAACGGAGATGTGAAGTCAGAAGCAACTCTACCGAGAATATTAATCTCGATATGTGCAGGGACGTTTGAGATCAAGTTCTTCATTCTGACTCACAACTGAGAGAGAACGCATCATCAAGGGATGTCCGATCCCTGTTAATGAAAGTGGTGCAAATTTCACCAAGGCTTTACTTAGAAAAAAATATTTTCTGTAGATTAGTAAGAATATTTAATCATTTTTGAGTGAATTTATCTTTACAGTGTTGGTGTAACAGATGGTTTGGGTTGACATGGCAACCGACCTCCTGGTGGTCCACCCTGCAAGACTTTTAGTCAACCGATGAGTAGTCAGCCTGACATTCTTTGAGTGGAGATCTATGTTGTTACATTACGTGATACTCTTTGTGATTGTGAGATATTCATACGTCTTCTGAGACTATGATACCATGAATGCTGTGCTCCTGGTATTTTCCAACTGAACATAGAGGGATCGACTCCAGATAAAAAGGAAGTTCTGCTTAAAAATAACCTCATCTCATAATGTGCTCATCGTCCTCCTCCAAGAAGTGCACACATGTGATGAAAGTAGAGCTACTCTCTCAGGCTATCAACTAGATGCTTTCACCCCAAGTAGATGTTATGGCCTCACAACCTATGTACGGTCTACCATCACTGACCTCAAAGTTGTGTCTACTTCACAGCCGGATGCTGACCTCCAGTTGCACACAATCTGTGTTCAGGACCTTCATGTTTCCAACATGTATAACCACCCCCACTCCATCTCCACAGCAAGGATTTGCCCCAAGTTCCCTCTCCAATACTCATTGTTGGCGATTTCAACTGCCCACATACTGAATGGGGCGATAACTACTCATCAACTTACAGTGAAATCTTGTGTGATTGGGCCTCCCAATCTGATCTCCAGTTGCTTTTTGATAGACAAGAATCTTCAAATTTATACTCAAGCTACTGGGGTACCCATACCAACCCAGATCTTGCCTGGTGGAAGGGTAACTCTTCACCCATCTCTTAAAGGACTGTGTTAGAACGCTTCCTAAACTCTCACCACCGCCTGGTTCTCATAAAGTATGCTCCCAGAGTTGCTCCCACTCCTACCTTACCTGCAAAGCACTGGAACCTCAGAAAAGGTGATAGGGAGATGAATTACAATGTAATAACAAAAGCAGTACACTCCATCCCTGCTCCTGACTCTGAGGATGTTGATGCCAGCTGTGCTGCATTTTGCCAATCTATCATGGCAATTTCCTAGAGGTGTATCCCTTGCAGCCATCAGTAATTATACATTCCTGGATGGGATCCCAAACGTGAGCGCTTGCACAACACAGTCAAAACTGCTACTAACAATGAAGAAGCAAGCACTGCCGCTGTTCAACTTAAGTCGAGATGAGATGAGGCCTGCAGATCCTGATGTCAGGAAGCAGTATCAACTATTGACTTCATTCACTCCATCCAGAGAGCCGAGAGAATGGTAAACCGTCTTATTGGCAGATCAGCAAGGCAGTCAGTGTACCTAGTATCACCCAACTCTATAGCAAGAACCCTCCTCAGCAATGGCCACTACCCCAACTCAGGCAGAGCATTTCCCCGCAAAGTAAATGCCAAATTGAAGCACTTCTGGACAGCACCATCTACTGACAATGGATTGGTTGTGGACTTCAGTACAGAGGAATTCAAGTTTGCCCTAGAAAGGCTGAAATGTGGAAAAGCACCTGGACCTGATAACATTCATGCAGAGCAGTTGAAGAATGCTAGCACTCATTTACTCCTCTAGCTTAAGTGCTCCATACTGCCTTTACTCACTCAGGATTACAACACTCTGGAAGAGGGTCAACGTTGTGGCCACTCAAAAACCCCAACAAGCCCAGAGACATCCCAAGGAGTTACAGGCAGATATCACTGCTACCTGTCCCATTCAAGGTCCTTGAGAGGCTCGTCCTGAACAGGATAGAACCACTTGTTGAGGTAGTACTCACACCACAAAAAGCAGGCTTCAGGAAGAATCATAGCACCGAAGATCATATTCTAGCTGCAATTGACATTATTCAGATTGCCTTTGAATCAAACCAGAAATGTGGGCCTGTCTTCTTTAACTTGCCTTCAGCATATGTGACAGTCTGGCACTGTGGCCTGCTGCTAAAGGTGCAGGAGATATGACAGGACCATCACCTCCTCCACTTTATCCAAGTTTTGATCTATTGCTGCTGCTTTTGAGCCAACTTTGATGGACAAATCAGCAGAACCCACAGCTTTAAGAATGGAGTTCCGCAAGGCTTCATCTTAGTGCCCCTGCTGTTCAATGTGTATACATCAGACCTCCCTGAGACAACAAGTACAAAACTTGCATACACCAATGACCTTGTGATCCTGCATCAGAGCAAATCTAATGAGGAAATTGAGGCCACTCTCAGTCGAGATGTTGCTTCTATGGACAACTACTACCATAAATAGTGCCTACGTCTCAATATCCAGAAGTTAGTCTGCTCTGTTTTCCCTCTCCAGAACAGTAACGTGGACAATAGACTAGAAGTGCAGATAAATAACATCCGTTTTCCCTTCATGCATGCTCCTACCTACCTTGGTGAGCAAATGGACCAGTCCCTGACCTCCAGGAAGCATGAAGAGAAGGTATCAGGGAAAACAGCTGCTAGAGTTAACCTTATCCGCAGACTAGCTGATTTAATTACCTGACACACCTCAACATTTGCCCCCAAGGTCAGAATACTGTGTGTCTGCATGGGGAAGGAGCTACCACATTAAGAAGGTAGATGTGGACCTCAACTCTTCCAGATCATCAGTGGATGCCTTCGCCATACTCCCACCCATCACCTCCCAGTCCTTGGGGCATCCATCCTCATCACATTAGACGAGCAGCCATCACTAGACAAGCAGTACTCAATGCATCTCAGGACCCAGACCACCACTTGCACAACATGCTATGAGAGGATCTACTCCAACCGCCCCCCCCCCAATATTGAAGAGCAAGCCTTTACGAGGGTAGCTCAAACCGATATCACATCAGACGATGGGCTGAGCAAATGCACGTGGCAGATGAAGCAATGGCGTACCTACCAACCCAGCAGCCATCTACAACACTTGCCCTGTTCCACCAAGCCCCCCTGGTTGTGATCTGCTTCGAAAGGAGTGGTGTAGCCTTAACCGGCAATGACCAAGTGTTGGCAGATCCCATCACAACATGGTCTTCTGGAACCTTTCTGATGCATCCAACTGCGAGTGTGGCCTCTCCCAGACTGCAGATCATCTTGGGCAAGACTGCCCCATACATCGCCTGGAGGGAGGATGGCAAGAACTGCAGCACCTGACCACAAGGCTCCGATCATGCTGGCTAAGACAGCTAACTTCACATTGTAGACAAAAAACTCAGAGACGCCACATGAAAGAAGAAGATATGTTTTCAGCTTCAATGCATAAGGTGAGGATTAAAATGGCAGCGAATGAAATTTCTGGTCAATGAAAAGATCATGTCCATTGAAATATACATAGATTTGGCTGCTCAGTGCGTATTGATGATTGCCCGTCACAGACGTCTGCATTTGACTGGTGCACATCATTTAAAATTGACGTGAGAGTGCACACATGAATTGAATGCTGAAATGCAAACATCAACCGAGTTAAGGATCTCATTTTGACTGACCAAAGAGATTATGTTCATCATATCAATTCATAAGTGAACAACAGTGTTGGCAATGTTGTGTGCATCATTCACAACAAATTTTAAAAATGTATGTTCCCTTCGAATGAAGGAACTTCAATGCAAGAGGAAGCCTTTAGGCCCATTAAACCCTGCACGATGGATCCCAACATATGGTTGTTTATCCATCATCTATCCTTTTGAAATGCTGAGCATCAAGCAAGGAAGCAGCATGTACCATTTTGAATAGTCTTTGGTATGACCCGGCCAGGGTCAGTTTCAAACCGCGGACTGCACAGATTTAGAGCAGACGCTCTAACCATTATGCCACCAAGTTTGATTAAAATCAGCTGTAGTTAAAAACAGGATTGGAGGTCGAATTTGAGTTGCCATTGTACTTATTACTTTGTTCTTTTCTCTAATTTGTAACGAATCAATCTCTGCAAGCAAAATTAAAGCAATGAAAAAGACCAAAAAGTAAAGCCACTCAAGTCCTTGTGGTTTGCCTCAAATGAGTTTATAAAGACATACTTAAAGGTCCACAGAATCAGAAAAAATAAAACTTTGATGTGATTATATTAATTTTTAAGTAACAACTAAAGAACAGAATATGGTGTTTTTTTCATTGCAATAATTTTTTTTTAAGGTGTGACAGTTAAAAAGGCAAGCAGGTACCAACCCAAATTTTTTTCCAGAATACTGCCATGATGCAATCAAGGGAAAAATTCTCAGCAAGCAATGGATAATGGGTGCACAACTGGCTCCAGACTCGTCAGAAAGTGAATTTGATGACGAATTGTCTGATCAAGAATCGTCAGATTACAACGATAGTCAAAATCATGATGTAGAATGTGGTGTAAGACCGTACATGTATGAACCTGAGGTCGAGATGACGTGGTGGGTTATGTAATATATGATCGCCGTTTTTTTGGTGGTGGGGCCAAGCGAGCATAACAGAACAACAAATAATATTAAAATCTTCGTTTCAATATGTTTATTCAAGAAAAGAACAACGATTAAGTGTTAAGTGAAGCCATATCTATTAATGAAACCAAACATAATTTTTTGATTCTGTGGACCTTTAAGACTATCTTCCTTTCCACTTGAAAACCAAAGGAGGACATTGCGATCAATGCTAAGTGATAAACTGAGAGTTGGTGGATCAGGAGACCTCAACGTCAAGAATGAGAAGATAATCAAGTGAAAGTTCCAATGGTAGCTGATGAATTGGCCAATAAAAGTCACACAATTAATTGCAGTATGGTCCAAACTCCTCCTCACAAAATGAGCAGAATGATTTGTGAAAAATAAAGTAAATAAAATACATTTAGATAAAACCAACTCCCTAAAAAGATAGAAAGGTTAAACCAAAATCGATGCGGACCTGCTGAACTCCATCCCAGTGTGGAGAGTTGCGTGCATCCAGGAGCTGTCCAGCTATTCCCATGAAGGCACCACACACACGCTCAGGGGGCAAGTCTAACGTGCCTGCTTGATGTTCTCCAATCAGGCTGCTCACGTCCTGCAGAATTTGTGTCACCACGAGCACGTCTGTGGCCTGCAGAACCACTCCACCATGGAGCAGCACACGATGGGCTTTTTCTGCCAGCTCGACCACCGTAGAAAGGTTTGGAAAAAGAAGATGGCTATGCATGCCTATAAAACCAGACACCTGGGGTATATCATACCATTAAGTAGTTTTAATTGTCTTCCACATCCTTTTCTACATATTTGAAATGTAAGTGTCAGTGGGGTGAAGCATCGCCCTTCACATCAATTAAAATCTACTCTTACCTCCAACTTCATCAAATACATCGATAACAAACAAGATTATATAAATTTGTCACTTACGTACTTACAGTTGTGTTTCCAGCGAGTGTCGTAAGCTTTGAGACAAAATCTGTAGTCAAATTCGCACTCAGTTGCTGGAATGTATTAAATCCATCTGAAAATGACAGATGAATGTCCTTATATCCAGCATGAAATGCATTGAAGGTCAACACTCTTTACGAGGAATAAAAAAAGAGTCATTTGATGTAAGATTTAAATGCAATGATATATTCCATTTCTCACAAATGGTTATAAGCTGTGTTAGAGAAGATTGAAAAGTCATGGAAATTAAGCATCGAGACATCTGTTTAATTCAAATACAGTAGTGGATTTTAAGAAACACATAATTTGACTTCTAAACTCTTTGGATAATCCTTTAAGTCATGGCAGATTAATGTTAATCTGATACTATTCATTGGAAATGGAGTTTGGTGCCTCTGCTTCTCGGCAGAGGTACCAAGCATGAATATGCTGTCGAACAATAATGCAAACATATATATATATATATATATATATATAATATATATATATAATACAGAATATATATATATATATCTATATATATCTATATATATATATATATATATATCTATATATATAATATATAATATATATATATATATATATATATCTATATAATATATATATGTATCTTGCACGATTTCCAAAGGAAAATTACAACAGATTATTCATACTTCTTCGGTATTTGCAGAAGGGAAAATGTTCTTCTTGACAATCGGAGAGTTGCCACTTGCCGCTGCGAGGGTGTAATGTGATGCAGGATGTACTGTTGAAGTTGTGAAGACTGGTGGCAGAGAGATTGTGGTAATTTTGACTCCTGGGAAAGGGTGCTTGAATATGAGACTCTGAAACTTGGAGGTTCTTCTCTGCTGGTATTAGGGGAGGGAAATATTCAACAAACAGAAAAAGAACCTGAGACGAGGACTTTTGACAATGTCAAGATTGCATCAACCATAGTGTAATTATGGGTTGAACTGTTTAGTGTTCCCATCACAGAGCATATACTGTAGCTCATAGTGCTGGGAACCAACGTTCAAATCCGATGTTTGGTGTTGATTTGACCATTATCCACGATAATGTAATGTCCAGTACACAATGAAAAAGTCTACTGCTATGTCCTGTAAATACAGTGTATATATACATATATATACATATATATACACATATGCACACACACTGTCAGGTATGCACATTCACTTCTAAGTTGTCCAGTCTGGGTTTGAATCTCGACCCAATTATAAACTGTCATCCCAGTGTTTCACGGGCAGGGAGATTCATCAATCTGTGCACAGCACCTCGGATGGATGTTAAAGCGGAAGCCCCGTCTGCTGGCATTAGCTGGTGGATGTTAAAGCGGAAGCCCCGTCAGCTGGCATTAGCTGGTGGATGTTAAAGACCCCATGGTGTCCTTCATGAAGAGTAGGTGAGCTATTCAGCACTATGAACAAATTCCAAATTCAAAATGATTCCATTTCTCTGATCTCCTCTCTCATCATCACAAAAACTTTGTAGGTGAAGAGTGATTGTCATTGCCCTATGTCCTAGGGTCTTGTGCATTTGTCTGTTATTATTTTATTCATTATAGTTGGACATTATAGTTATTTCGTATTATTATTAATATCGTTAGTTCAATTGAATATCGCCAGTTAGTAATGTTCAATATGCAAACGCCGATATGAGATCTTCATTGTTAGTTCATGGCATTTTCCTGTGCACCATATTGTGTGAAAGTAATCGGACTAATATTGTCTATTTTCCCTTTTGGTTGCAGATAAAATGCCATTATCATTGTCAATAAAATATTCAACTTGACAAAAGAGTTCTTCTTCAGTAGGGATGAGTCAGAATGCCTTACATTTATTATTAGGGCATCGAAATTAACTCTTACAATTCTTAGGCACTGGGCAATCTTGCCAGACTTAAACACAGGACAGGTGTGCCACAATCATTCCAGGAGAATGAGAGAGAGAGAGAGAGAGAGAGAGAGAGAGAGAGAGAGAGAGAGAGAGAAGAGAGAGAGAGAGAGAGAAAGAGAAGTGAGTGAGAAAGAGAAAGAGAGATTGGTTTTTGGGGCTTTTGGTCAGCCCTTGCTTACCAGATGCAAACCGGCGGGCTTACTTTGGTCCCAAGGTGGAGGGAAGGGAAGGGAAGGAAGGAAGGAAAGGAATCAATCAAGTTTCTGTGTGTGTGTACAATGTGTAGGGAGAGGTGTGGTGTATACAGTGTAGGTTCTAGAGGGATGGTGCGTGGTGCGTGTCAGAACCTCACCTAGATGGGTTAAGAGGTTCAATTGTTGATATCTCTTTTTCGTGCATCTCAAAGAGATGAATTAGTGGGTGCAGAAACAGAAAGAAGGATCATGGATGTTAGTATGTATGCAGCTGTACCCAAAGAACCTCGCGCTGCCTTCCGCTCTCGGAGCATCGCCCCAACATGACTTCTCTCACTCCGTCCCTCTGGTTAAAACAGGCAGGCAGTTATGCTTTTCATTCAGGTCTCTGGTTCACGAGTCAGCTGCAGAACTCTGCTGCGTTCTGGCTTATATTGGTCTTGAGCGAGGCTTCATGGGGGCAATGCTCCCTTCAATACTCTCTGACCTCTGCATGTTGCTTCCCCATCGGTGCGCACATCCCATAGTGTTTCAGTTGGTCGGTCCTGATGGTGCTGCAGCGGCGCATTGCAGATTACGCACTCAGCACAGGAATTTCCTTGTGATATGGATTATGTTCTGTAATGTAATGTGTGTGCTGCAAGACATGTTGTGTTGTGTGCATAATTTGCGCTGTGGGAAGGTGCAAGGGGAAGAAGGATGGGAAAAGGATTCAAATGGATTGAGAACAGGAGGGATTGAAATGGATGAGAGAAAAGGGATGTTTTCAAGACAGTACGGTGTTTGAGAGGGAATGGGTGAGGGATTTTAGGAAGGTATGGGGAAAGAGAGGTTTAAGAGGCAAAGGGTGAGGAGGTATGGGAAACTGAATAGCTCAGTGACTTTCAACATGGCACCGTCAGAGGATGCCACCTTTCCAACAAGTGAGTTCGTCAAATTTCAGTCCTGATAGAGATATATATATATATATATATATATATATATATATAATAATATATATATATATATATATATAATATATA
This sequence comes from Eptatretus atami, assembly GCA_035128595.1. Taxonomy (NCBI): domain Eukaryota; kingdom Metazoa; phylum Chordata; class Myxini; order Myxiniformes; family Myxinidae; genus Eptatretus; species Eptatretus atami. Next base: position 127,211,028 of record CM068957.1, read on the forward strand.
TACACATAAGCATATACATACCAAACGTACATGTATATATATATATATATACACATAAGCAATATACACATATACATATACATAAACATATATACACATATACATATACATAACATACGTACATGTATATATATATATATATATATGTGTGTGTACTAGCGGGGTATGCTTATACATTGGGTGAGCATATGAACTGTGCTTCCCCATTGTCTTGGGTCGCTCAGTTGCATTTGATTTTTCATTGATTTATTTTCATTTATTTATGTTTTCATTGATGGATGCTTTCTGACCGTTCTTTATTTTTTCCCGTGTGTGTGTGTGTGTGTGTGTGTGTGATGTATATATATATATATATATATATATTATATATATAATATATATATATAATAATATATATGTAACGAATGTCGCCCGCCTGGCGTGCGATCGGCCACGTAACTCGAATCGCGACGCGTTGCCCACCAAACGGACAATTCAGTCGTGATCCTCCCGGAACAACGCCGGGAGCTAGTCACGGGTGGGTATTTCGACTTCACCACAATCGTGCCAATTGGCCACCCGCGCAGGATAAGGTTGATCGCCAAATTCGACCTACCTAAGTACCTGCGCGAGTAGTTAACCGGGCGATCGTACCTCGCCGCAGGCCGGCCTAGGACCACGCTTAAGCGGTCCGTTCCGTGCTTCAGTGATAACCGAGCGTGTTATTGCCGACCCCGACGGATGTAATTCTATTTACTGGTTGCTTACACCCTTTACCAATTCCTTCCGTGATGCAAGATGGCACTTTCAAACAAGGGAAAAGGACGCAACGAAACGGGGAACAGTTCAACAAGCACGTTTATTACACACTCAGACAAGGCACGTATTTACAGCCATACAGTGAATCAGCACGTATATACAGATGATACAGTGAAAGCAAGCAATTGAAGAGTTAACACCGAAAAAAATGGGCTTTTATTCACACACAGTTACTTAGACAAGTCTACTTTTCAAGACGGCGCACCACATGCACTTATACAAAAGCAAAGAAAACCACCCTCAAAGACAAGGGTAGCAGACAGGTCCGTGGACCAAATGTACGTGGAGCCTGGATGAGCGGCCAGTCCACGAGACCGAAGGGTCTTACCCCGCCCTCGTGGGCGATGGCGGGCAAGCCGCAATGTCAAGCGTAGCCGCCCTGACCTCGTGCCCTGGCGTGCCGGTGAGCTCTCTCCGGCGTTCTCCGCGCAGGCTCGCATTACACAGCCGGCACCACGGTTGGGAGGGAAACGGACGGGGTTACGGCGCTTTCTCAGCGCGGATGCTGGTATGGGGGGGGGTTTGTTTGATGCCCGGTATGGGAGGGTGTGATCCGTATGGGGAGGGTTGTTGATGCCCGTATGGGAGGGTTGTTGATGCCCGGTATGGGGAGGGGAATTGTTGAGGCTCTCTCAGCACGTCAACGCTCTCCTGGCGAGATGGGGGTTACCGGCGCTCTCTCAGCGCAAAGCTCGGTATGGGAGAGGGGAATTGCTGACGCTCCTTCCGTGAGCACTCTGGAGCGCACTGGCTCCGGCAAAACTCCTCCTGGCTGTGGCCTCCACGATGCCCTTTCCCGGCGGTGTCCCCACTCAGCCTCTGGCTTGCCCCTGAGCCCTTCTCCGCGTCCCTGCTCCGTTCACCACTCCCGCCTTCTCGCCTCTCACTTCTGACCCAGAGCTTTGTTCTGTTCGTTCCTTCCTCTCCATCGACCGCCCCGTCCTGCCCCCGTCTGCCACGAGCTCCGTTGTGCTCGCCTTATATAGGCCGAGGGAGTGGAAGAATCCGACCCCTGACCTTTGACCTCCAACCTCTGGAAAGCGTACCTGGTGGAAATCATCGGGGCCTCGCCCTGTCAGCGTGACCCTGACCCCGCAAAGCCGATGTGGTAGGAATCACCAAAGCCCGCCCTGTCAGCTCAGCTTCATCCCGCCGAGCTGATGGTGGTGTTTAGCCCCGAAGCTTTGCTCGACCGCGCGGTTCGATCCGGCCAAGCCGATGTGTGTGTGAGTCTCGGGCTTCGTCCCGACGAGCCGATGGTGTAACACACCGAGGCGTTTGCCTTTCGGCGCAGCTTCGTTCCCGCGAGCCGGCGTGTGTAAATCACAGAATCTCCGTCCGCCAATGCGGCTTCGTTTTGCCGACGAGCCGATGGGTGTAACACACCGAGGCGTTTGCCTTCGGCGTGGCTTTGTTCCCGGCGAGCCGGCTGTGTGTAATGCACCGAGTCCGCCGCCACGCGGCTTCGTCCCGCCCAACCGATGCGTGTAATGCACTGAGTCCGTCCGCCCGCGGCTTCGTCCCACCGACCAGCCGATGTGTGTGTGAGTCACCGAGGCTTTTGCCTCTCGGCGCGGATTTCGTCGTCGGCGGAGCGGACGTGGTAGAAATCACCAAAGGCCCTTAGACAGCGCGACCTCGGCGTTGACGGAGCGGACGTGGTAGAATCACCAAACGGCCCTTAGACAGCGCGACCTCGGCGTTGACGGAGTGGACGTGGTAGAAATCACCAAACGGCCTTAGACAGCGCGATTTCGGCGTTGACGGAGCGGACATGGTAGAAATCACCACGGCTGCTTTAGATAGCGCGACTTCAGCGTTGTCTCTGGAGAAGGCGATGCCATGTTTGTGGGTAGCGTTGTTGATGGTAGGGGAGGGAGAAAGGCGAAGGTGGTGGGGGTTTGGTTGTGGTTGTTGGGGGCGTTGTGGGTGGTGGCCATTTGGTTGTTGGGGGATGATTGGTCCAAAATAATGATAGAGAAAAGAAAAACGGCTATCTCAAAGGATCACAGCCCTGTGACACGGAAATTCCCTCTAAACAATGGTGGGGAAATCTAACTACACTATACTTAGCGTCATAACTGATCTAAGGACCCTTTATGGTGTTCTGCAAATTTCCACAGCCGTAACAATATATATATATTATATATATATATATATATTAATATATATATATAATATATAATAATAATATATATATATATTATATAATCAAGTATATATATATATTTTGTTTTTTCCCTGGTGTTATTTTTCCCGTGTACAGATACATATACATATGTGGCCGACATGGCTTTTTTTGAGGAATTGTCAGTCCACTCCTTGGAGAAAGGAATCAATCACTGGGTGATGTTGTGGCTCCCGAACCATCAATTGCATTGAGATATGCCTTTTTAATATAAAAGGTTTTTGCAAAACCAAGCATTATAACAAAGATAATGATGTGTAATTCTGCTACAATATGAAAGTACACAGTCAAACAAAGCTTTGTCAAACTAATATAAATGAACTTTGGCACGAAGGCCAAAGGTCATGGTCATAAAAAACACCCATACATTCTGACCAACAGGGCCAGAATGCACAGTCATACAATAACTTTATCAGCTTTAAGAGTTGCCAGCCCTCTGCACAGAATGGAGTCACCTCAGAAAATGAACTGACATCCTCTCCAGTGAGGGAGTACATACACCTCCAATACATCTTAACTGGAATGGTGATGATGAACCCCTGTGTTGCACCAGCACTTGCTGCAGGGATCCTAACAAAAAGGGATACCTACCACACATCCACCCTGTCTCGATACCCATTACCATTTAATAATAACTTTACGTTGCAGCTGGGATGGCATTAAACGATGCTGCTATTAAACTATCCTGCAATATCAAACGACCCTGCCAATGCCAAAAAGGCTGGTATGATGGTAACGGATATGATAGGATTGGAAGACCATAGAATAACAATTCCATGATGGAATGGTGCCAGAAACACCACCAAATGGAGTGCTGTGATGACGTCCACCATGAGGAAGGAACACTTTGAGAAAAGTCTTCTTTCTCTGCTAGAGTGCTCGGGGTTAAGTTTTTGCTGTGTGATACTGCCTTACTTGCAAATATGTGCCTTATTTTGTTTAGAAACTGTTTCCAACCTGCTTAATTATTTCTTTCTACCAATGGTTCAACATCGTGTACATAATAAATAGACAGGACGTTATACACCACAAATTTGCTGCATTATCTTAGTCGACCTCCCACCTTCAGTTTCGCTCAGCCGTAGATAATAAGTAGACAGGATGGGAAGTCGAGAGCATGGTTTCCCACTTGGGATAACTAAATAACTGGTAAAGTAACATGATAATTGGGCGCGAGGACCCTGCTAGATTTAGTTTCCTCAACCGGCGTCCACAGTTGCTCAGCAACCTGTCGGGCCATGGAGTTATTTGTGGCTTGTCGACCTCAGGGTCGGAGATTGAGTAGCAGGTCCAGGCCACCTTGTCATGAACCCTGAATGCCACCCCGAACCCGCAACAATATCATAAGTAATATGTCAGTCATGGTCCATGAAGAGTAAAAGTCAACGGTCTAATCATTATTATTATTTTGTATTTGAACTAGCAGGATAGCTATCACACACAGGCAAAACTTCTTTACAATGAGTAAAGGTGAAAAGTATGGCCCTTTCCCAAAACATGCAAATGCACAGATAGATACAATGTGAAGAGACTACACAAATTATCAAGCACATGATTCATCCTGGTCACACAACTAGCAGGTCATCCTGCTAGCCCTACATTCAAAGTGTAAAATCAACTTAATCATAAAATTAGACATAAAATATTATGGTTAAATGAGACATATTTGTCCAACTGTGCCGAAGGCTGGTTTGGTGAGCGAGTTACACCTGTAGGTCTGGCAGCTAAGCATTCACATCACTGGTGCGAGCAAACACACACTCAGGAATGGGCACAGATTACTTTGACCGAATTCACATTCAAGGTACAAAATCAACTTTATGGTTAAATTAGATGTAAAAACACAATTGTTATATTTGGAAACTTTGTCGGACTGGGCTTAAGACTATTTGGGGGCACAATATCAATGTAGGCCACGGGGACGTTATATTTGTTGGTCTGCGTGCACTCTCACTGGCTGATACACACACCGATTACATTACCCTCTCGCACCCCTTCGGGATTAGATCACATTACCTTCTCCCATCACTTCAATTCAACTCCAACTCATAGCTTGGTAAGAGATCTGAAAAAATAATCTCAAATGTCTGAAGGTTTTTCTTCAAAGTACTTTGTCATTCCCACTTGTCATTGTCCCAAAGTGTTCTTCCCACTTGTCATTTTGAATCTTTCCTTAAAATCAAGAAAAGCCTGTTGCTTTTGTTTCTCATTCCTTCCAAGAGTATTTGTTTTTTACACTCCACCTGGGAATGCATAACCTCAATGTTTCTATTCGATTCGGAGCATGAAGGTCATTGACGCTTGTAGCCTTTTATAATCACACATCAATATGTCTTCCAGAACGATTAAGATCACTTGCAGTAGGATTTGTTCAGAGAATCAGATGAAAGGAATTTAAAGACATTTGGGTAGGATACCGATGCCCAGTGGCCTACTCTTTTCAAAGTGGATCTTTCCTGTCCATAAGTCTGTGCTAGAATATATGACAACAGGCTTGATTCTTTCTCAGAAGGATGGATGGATGGCTGAGAGGTATGTACACTTGCCTCGAGGTTGTCTAGCCTGGGTTCGAATCCTGACCCAGCTACAAACTGTCATCTGGTGTTTCACAGGCAGGGTAATTCATCAGTGTGTTCTGTCCCTTGAATGGATGTTAAGCCGGGTGTCCCATCTGCCGGCAATAGTCGGTGGATGTTAAGGATCCCACGGTGTCCTTTGTGAAGAGTAGGTGAGTGTTCACTGGCACCACAAACAAATTCCAAATTTCTGCCTGAACCAGCAGGGGTACTGCATCAGTGGCACAGTTGCAGTCTGAGCAATAATGCAAACCAGCAGCCACAGGCTGCACGCAAAATTAATGGAGGGTGGATATTATGTAATAATACAAGGAAATACAAGGAAATCAAACACAGGTGGAGGCCATTCAGCCCATCATGCCTGTGTGACGTCAACACCACACAAACTTATCAACACAAGATCCAAAGAAAATGCAATTTTTCTTTTTTAGTGTTTTTGTGGTTTTTATATTTATTTTTTATATTTATTTATTTATTGAAAAGTTTTTGTAGTTTTTGTATTTTTATTTATTTTATTTTATTTTCCTCCTCAGGGGAGGGGGCATGGACTTGGTTAAAAAAACACACAACATCAACCACACAACTCCCCTTGACAAGACCCCCACCAACAGCACTCCGTACACATGCACACACTCACCCATCAATCCTCAAGCGACATAAAAGTCCTGCCATCATCAGTATACCCCTCGATCTCCATAACTTCCAGGTCCCTATCTAATTCTAGTTTAAATGTATGTCCTGTTTCTGCTGCCACTACCTTTCCAGGGAGACCATTCCATGCCTTAACTACTCTTTGAGTAAAAGTCTCCTGCCTTACTACCGTCTTAACTCTCCCCTTCTTTACTCTCAGGCGATGGCCCCTGGTCTCATCACTGTCTACTCTGTTGAATAATTCATCTGTACTTATTTTATCAAAACCTTTCATTATCTGAAACATCTCGATCATATTTCCTCGGAAGCACCTCCTGTCTAGTGTATAAAGCCCTGTCTCCTTCAGCCGCTCTTCAGAGCTGAGTCTTGCTAGGCCCGGAATCAATCGAGTCGGCCTGCACTGAACCCTCTCTATGGCATCAATGTCCTTCCGGAACTGTGGTGACCAAAACTGCACATAATATTCATGATATGGCCCTCACTAAATTCCTGTACAATGTTAAAACCACCTCTTTTGATTTATAAATAATCCCCCTCCGAATAAAACCTAAAACCCTATTTGCTCTACCTATAGTTGCCTGGCACTGTGCTGCCTGCTTACCTCCTTATATATTACCACCCCCAGATCCTTCTCCTGTGTGACACGTACAGGATATGTTTCTTAGAGTAACATGTTGGCTCCATAGCACAGGGATTACATTTTGTAGTCAAATCATATTATCTCAGACATTGGAAAGCAGGCCCAGACTGGACAATTTAGAGGTACACACCTTGTCACTGAGCTATCTTCAGTGAAGCTTCTTGTTAAAAGTTAGTCGGTATGGAATATAATGAGGCTGAACACGTAACTTACTTTCACCATTGTTTTCTTACTATCAAAATTTTTCGTTTTTTTGCTGTGCAATTGCAACTTTAAAGTGTAATTTAACAAAAAACACGAAAAAGAGCAACAACCAAATCGATAGGGTATTTTTATCTTGTTATGGTTGCATATGGGCTCGTTGGTTTTAGCATCCCTCTAAATTCTAAAGGAAGATAGACCGCAGAGGTCTACAGTCAGAATTTATGGATGATTTGTCAATTTTTGGGGTATACTTGAACACATCCCTGAATGTTCAGAAAGAACACATGCCGAACTAACCATGACCTTTTGGGAAGTTTTCACTATGAATGATTGACTCTGGTTAAAAAAAAAGAAGAAAAAAAAGAGGTTAACCATCCAAGCCAACCATCCAAACACGATCAACAACACTCGACTTACATGTGAAACCTATGCCTGATGCTACAAGATTGGCCAAGAAAACCGTTCCAGTCATGGGATGAACGAAACTGAAATATTGTCTGTATGAAACAACAGTCCTGGATCATAACTCTCAGGAGCATATTTCTCACCATCCACTATGATCAGTAAAAACTTCAATGACATTGAAATTTTTACCTTAAGTCAAAAGTATGTTTGCTGTTTATAAAATGAGGGTTAATTTTAGAAAAACTACACAAATAGAAACCCATTCTAGTACACATAAACTGATTTTTTGCATTCACATGATGACAGAAGGACGGCCAGCTTAACATTCCTTCCAAAGTATCCCATTATCCAGAAGCAGCAGCTCCTGCTGACACTACACTGGAACAGTGGTTTAGTCAAATTATTTGGTGTGTGTGTGTGTGTGTGTGTGTGTGTGTGTGTGTGTGTGTGTGCGTGCGTGCGTGCGTGCGTGTGTGCATATTTTCTGATCCACTTTTTTATGATTGCTTGGATCTCTGTTTCCTCTGCGATCCTCTTCATGCGTGAGATGTATTGATAGGTAAACCTCATCCCTCACAACAAAACTTATCATTTTTTTTTTTTTGGTATACAAAGTCAAGGCTCGTGGAATACCTAGAACACAGAACGGATATCAGGACTAACAGAACAAAAGAACAGTAGAGAGAGGGGAAAAATACCAACAGCAGGGTTGAAGGACGAAATATAGGGAGACTTGGACAAAAATGGACAAATATGGGATGTGGAGAAGAATGAGGGGTAGAGGAGGATGTATGGGGTGGACAAGATTATTACAGTGGCAAACTGAAGGATGAAAAACTGGAAATTAGGAAGGACGTGGACTTTGAGGTGGGTAGCGGAGAGGGAGTTAACGGCGGTGGAAAAGATCATGGTTTTTGATGGGGATGATCTGAAATGGTGGTAAACAGTGGTCTTTAAAAGCTGGAAGGAAAAACTTGGTCTCTCCAAAATGATGTAAGAGACTGCCTTTGTAATATATCTGCCATTTGTTTCTAACAATGGAAATCAAAACATACACAAGAATACTAACATATATATATATACATATATATATATATATATATATATATATACACAATTCAATATATATATATATATATATATACATACATACACACACATACACAATTCAATGATTAGCAAACAGGTGAGAAGATGTACCTTTGCAAGGACGGATGTGGTCAGAAATTTCGACGGAGCTTTCAACATCTAGGAGTTTACGATCCCAGGAGAAGAGTAGATCCTTTTTGGGCACCGCACAGTGGTGCATTGCTGCTAATATGTCAGGCTCACTCAAGCATCTCTGCCACAGGTGAAAGTCCGTCAGGTTCCCAGTGAAGGCCTCGTTAAGTTTGAAGGAACCTCCGAGAGAATCCTGCTCCTGTCAACAGGCAATGATACAGACTCTATGGTTGAGAACAACGTTTTGGATCATTTATAAACATGCTTTTTGTTTTTTTTTCTGTTGTTTTGACAAAGTTTTGAAATTGATCATTTTGGAGAACACACTTGAATTATCCTGATTAAAAGCATTCTTCACTTTTGTCACAGTCCGACAGAATGGTGCAGAGGGAGCGCACTTAATCCTTGAGTTATCTCGTATGGGTTCAGGTACCGACCAGACTATAAACTGTCAGATGTGTACTTTGCAGGGATGGCGATTCATCACAAAGTGCACCCCTGCCTCGGATGTATGTTGAACTGGTTGCCCTGTCTCGCTGCATTATCTGGTGTACATTAAAGATTGCATGGTGTCTTTCTTGAAGAGTTGGTGAGGTATAACCAACTCACCATGCTTAACCGGGCAGTTCATGAAAGACTTGTGCCACAATAAATTGAGAATATTTGGGGAAGTTAAAGTAGTAGTAGTAGTCATAGTAGTAGTATTAGCAGCAGTAGCAGCTTCACTTAAGTCTTAGAAAAGACCCATGAGAATGGTACACACTTAATTCAGTGGGTTCTTTTGCATCCACATCTTTGCAGAAGGACAGCTGGCTTAACACACTCTCCAATAAATTATATGATCCAGGATCTGGAGTGTGTTCAGTTCCCAAGTTTCTTGTAAAGCGCTCGAAAAGTAGCTTAGGCAGTCGAGCAAGCACTCCATTTGAAACCGATGATAAGGAACGGCTGACTTAGCAAGCACTAGCTAGCTGCTTGGTAACTGAACGCACCACTGATGAGATGCTCAGTCAAGTATAACTTACGACACATCATCAAGTCTCATGTGAAATGCCTCTGAAATTTTTGCAATGATGCTGCAGATCAAGTATAAACCATTTATTAGCCCGTCCCTCCTCGCAGTGGGATTGGGGGTTTTGTAATCGTGTGTGTGTGTGTGTGTCTCCAGGCTATAACATTTTTACTATCCGAGATTTTGTCATTAAATATTCAACAAACCTTTATTATGGGAATATGGAGAAAATAATTAAAAACTGGGTCAAAATGTGAAAGGAAAAAGTCAAAGTCACTAAACATAACTCACTAAACATAGCCCTTATTAGCCCCAGCACAGCACGCCAAGCACGAGACAACCCATTTTTTCATTCACTTTCATGTTTCTTTATTTATCATTGAGCTTCAGTGTGTCTATCCAGGCCATAACATGTTTGCCAATTGAGGTTTTGTCATCAAATCTTCAACAAACTTTTATGATGAGATTGTGGGGAACACACATTAAGAAAATGTACAACTTATTTTAACTGTCGCATTCGTCAAGTTTAGTTGGAGTACAAAGCGGATGCGAACGGACTTTGCATGTTGAGATGCTTTCTTGTTTAATATGCAATTATTGCCAGCACCCTGGCCAATTAGTTATCAATCCAAATTGCCTTAAGTCTAATGTCAGACTTGGCCAGGTGGTTCGTGAAAGACTTGGAACAAAGATTTTCCGTGGCCAACCCCATAAGAACATGGGATTATTAATGAAGTAGTCGTATTAGTACAGGGTGACCGCCCCAAAAACAGAACCAACATTATTTAATATAAAATCCTCATTTATCACTCAAATGGCACAATTTTGGCACAAATTACCTTGAATACGCCATGACCGACTGTGCTTAATTGTGTTTTATGACGTGTTCCAAATGTTTGCCATGGTGCTGCAAGCAAGCTTGGATTTGATGGGCAAAATGGTTGATCACTCAGATGCATTCTGCTGTCTGGATTAAGCGAATTTTATCGATAATTGTTGCTTTGAGTTCTTCAACGGACTGTCGACTTCCTCTGTTGACTTTTTCCTTCAGATAGTCCCAAAGATAGATATCTGGTGAGTGTGGCGCCCATTCAACATCAAGTCTTCAAATTGCATGTTAAGCCAGTTCAGTGAATCATTTGAAGTGTGGGGAGTGGGTCCATCCCATGAAACATTGAAACCATTGCTCCTCTCTCAACCCCCTCCCCCTTTCCTGCGACTGCCCCTTATGACCCAGGTAGTGCATTTTTCTGAGTGGAGAGGTCACTCGAGCACTAGATTGGGGGTGTGGGAGCGTGTCAATCATCAGTGTATGCAGTTGTTGGAATTGACATGCCCATAAAGTAGGAAGTGGCCTCATCAGAAAACTATACATTGTCAAGGAAGTTAGGCTTTTCTTTAATCTTGGCTGCAAACCAATATAACATTTGGCACTGTTTTCTGCATATGTGCTGGAGAAATACCAATATCAAATTAAACCCAAATAAAAATATAGAACTCAAGACACTGAACATCTGTCGCTATGCAAATTGTTTGCTATACATGAGCTGACGAGTTCAAATTGTAGCATGTGAGTTGTCTCAATGTGAATTTTCCACAATAACCAATAAATATATACAACTAGAACAGCACTTGGTGGAGCGCATATTATCTCCACCAGGCTGAACAGTTAAAGTTTTGAATCCCACCGATATGCAGAATCTGGATCCGGACCTGAACTAAAATGGTATAAATTCGTCCTTGTGACACACTTAAGCTGTACCCAAAGTTTCGTCAAAATCCATCTCCAACATTTTTAAATATCGTGCTATATATCATGTTTAGCCCTATCTCTCAATGGTGAAGAATTGCTTGAAAAATTCGAGTACCCGGATCAGGATCTTCACCAAAATCTAATCAATTCGTCCTTGTAACACACCCAACCTTCCCACCAAGTTTCGTTTGAATCCATTTATAACCTTTTGGGCTATTGTGCTCACAAACAAACAAACAGACAGACAGACAGACAGACTGTCTGACAGACAGATAGACAAACACGAGTTGAAAGCATAACCTCTGTCCATATTCGGTGGTGGAGTTAATAAATGAAGCTCTAAAACTACAGGAAAAGAAAGAAAAGGTAAGTTAGCTACAGGTGATGGCATGTCCATGTAAACATTCGGTTTTATATGCACCCAGTATTCATTCTAGCGTCAATAATGAATTACATAAACAACAGAGTACCAGCACACTACAGTTCCTGATTTTTTAAAACTTTGTTTATTTTGTTATGCATGCATTTTTCCTTAAAACGAAATATATAACAAGTGTTTATAGAATACATTACCCCATGCAGTGTTCAAGTCTACACAGTGCTTAATTTTTTATTAAAATAATGATATTGAAGATTATTATTTTTTTAATTCTGAAGTTAAGCACGATTGAAGCAGTGTTGTACATCACCCCATTGAACACATCTAAGTCCTGCAAAACTGGAGGTTCTTGAAATTGACAAGAAGGTGATTTATGCTCTACAGTGTTCAAGTATATAATTCAATTTAAACAAGATTAAAAAAAAGACATAAAATGTCATAGCCCCTGTTGTTTTAATAATTTTGCTCGATGGAATTAAAGGACTAGCCCATATTTATGTACAACTAAAATGGCCGCCAGTCTACCAGTCAGCCATCTTTGATCAGATCGCAAAATAAAGTGAGATGCACATGTACACAATCACGTACTGTGGTTTTGCCAAGTTTGAACAAAGTCAGACCATGCATGTCTGAGAAATGATTGGGGACACATTTAAGTAACAAAATGACCACGAGTCAGCCATCTTGGATCTGATGTCGAAAAAAAAATGACGTGCATATGTAAACCATAATTTATTACCTGGATGCCAAGTTTGAATAACATCGGTAAATGCTTGTCTGAGAAATGGTTGTGGATGTGTCCAACATCAGGTTTTTTTACAACTAAAATGGCCGCCAGTCGGCCATCTTGGATCTGATTTTTAAAAAAACAATAAAAAAAAACCGGCGTGCATATTTAAGCCATCATTCGTTATCTGTGTGCCAAGTTTGAACATCGGTAAATGCATGTCCAATAAATGGTTGAGGGTGTGTTCAACACTGGGATGTTTTACAACTAAAATGGCTGCCAGTCGGCCATCTTGGATCTGATCGCAAAAAAATAAAAAATAAATACGTGCATATGGAAGCCATCATTCAGTATCGGTGTGCCGTGTTGGAACAACATTGGTAAATGCTTGTCCGAGAAGTGGTTGAGGACATTTCAACATCAGGATTTTTACACCGAAAATGGTCGCCAGTCGGGACATCTTGGATCTGATGTTCAAAAAAAATAACGCGCATATGTACGCCATCATGTGTCGTCTTTGCACCAAGTACAAATAAAATCGATCCACACATGTCCGAGATGTAGTTGCAGACGCACACATACACACACGCACACGAAAATGGAGCCCAAACCCATAAGCCCCCGTTTCAGACGAAGTCCAATGGGGGCTCATAATATCATGATTGTAAAGGCCATGTAAGAATATTAATTCTGGAATTTACCTCCGTTGATGCAGTGTCTATTACATCACCCAATCTAGCATGTTCCATTTAGTTATTTGTCTGTTGTTTGTGTCCTTTATGATGTCCTCAGAAACATTAAGTTCACTGTTTGAATGATTTTCAATTTTGTTTCACTGCCAGGCAGACAGAGTAAAAATATTATCTCACTCCTCTCCGTGGATGTGCGATTGGGATGAATTCAGAGACAAAGTCCGGTAAAACAGCAAACTTTTCTTCTGATTCACGTTCCGATTCGTGTTTAAAATATAACATTCAATTTAAATTAAGTTGTTCCTCGATCATAAACTGAAGTTTGCGGACAGATGGAGAGACGGACAGACATGAACCAATTGCTTAACCCCGCTTTTCGCTTCTCGGGCACAGGGTAACAAATCTCCTTACAAGGAACATCGTAATAACTACTTTCATATGTTCTGAGATGTGTATTTATTTGTAACTCTTGGAGCCTAACTTTGGCTGAATTAGGGTGAGGGGATCATACGAAGAGGAGTCTCCTGTAAATACTTAATTTGCTCATATACAGAACCCAATAGTGCAAAGCTTTGGGAGATGTACACAGACTGATTTTTTGGTTTATAATCAGGTTTAATAATATTTTACTTTGTCTCTAAATATTCTTTATTGATAGTGTGATTTTCATGCTTTGGACCAGTGCTTAAGAAATTTGAAATGGATTGGGCTATTTTTGGTTTTTTTTGCAACGTTTGGGTCATGTTTTGCAATGTAAAAATGACTCCCAAAAAATGACTCCCACTTGGATGAATGGGAACTCTTTTGATCTGAATTCCTGAAATGCTTCCCGATATTTTGGGACCGTCAAACTTTTGCTACCCCTAGGGGGGAGCAGAAGTGCATTGCCTGGTATTTTGCTCATGGACCATAAGACGGAAGATATTATACAAAAGTGGGTTCTGTTTTTTGGGGGGGTCACCCTGTAGTGGTAGCAATAGTAGTAGTAGTAGTGTTACATTTTATGCTGAAGAATAAAAAGATGGTGTTTTTTGGATGATCATGCATATCTTTTTTCATCACAAAAACCTTTGAACACCACACATACGGTACAAAGGGAGTGCGAATAGCCTTCAACTTCATACTGTATACATCAGCTTTGTGGGAAATGACTCAAAACCTGAGACCCTGAAAATGTTGGTGAAATTACATGAAAAAAATTAGCCTTGACTTTCAGGACTCATTTGGTTGTAATGTATTGAAAAATTGGTAACATTCACGAAATTCATTCATAAGCTTCAGAATCACCATGTAATGTTGCACATTTTTCATTAAAATCTTTATGCATTGTGACCTTGATGTTGATGAAATAGATGTTTGAGAGGGAAATAAACAAACCCATGAAATCATCATTGAAGTGACCCTTTTGTGTGCTCACAACATGAATGTTTCTACTTGAATATGGATTATTCTTCATTCATTTCACTCTCGTAATGCAAACCAAACACAGAATCGGGGCTTACTGTGCAATCATGATCGAGCAAACTTGAGACAAAGATCAAATTGGCAAAAAAAAAGCATGAAGGGTAAAAGTCGTCATACAATGGAATTTGAGAATAATTGAAGAATCGTTACCTTCGTCACCGAAGGTGAAGGAGGTTATGTTTTCACCCGTTTGGCTGTCTGTTTGTGTACAGGATATCTCAAAAAGTTGTGGACGTATCCGGATGGAATTTGGTGGACAGGTTCAGTGTGTGATAAGGTCAAACTGATTAGATTTCGGTGAAGATCTGGATCCGGATCCAACCTCTAGAATTTTTAAAGTCATTCTTCACCATTGAGAGATTGGGCCAAACACGATATATAGCACGATGTCTCAAAACGTTTTGGACGGATTTGGATGAAACTTGGTGGACACATTCGTTGTGTGACAAGGAAGAATTGATTCAATTTTTGTAAAGATCCGGATCCAGATATGATAATTTTTTAAAGTGATTCTTCACCATTTAGGGATGGAGCTAAACCAATATATAGCACGATACCTCAAAAAAGTTGTGGATGGATTCAGACGAAACTTGGTGGACATGTTGGGTGTGTGACCACGACAAATTTATTCGATTTTGGTGAAGATTTGAATCCGGATCTGACTACTTGAATTTTTAAAGTGATTCTTCACCATTGAGAGATTGGGCCAAAAACGATATAGTACTGTTATAGCATGATATTTCAAAAATGTATTGGGACCGATATGTTCTCATGGATCAGGCATTACGTGGTGGAGTTATGTGCTCCACCGAGTGTCCTTCTAATCAAAATTTGTTTTTCTCCACTCTTTTTCAAAAATTGGGACTTTAGATAATTTTAAAGTTGATACAATACCTATATATAAGCCTCCCCCTAAAGGATAGAGGAAGGTTTATTTATACTTGTTGTAAGGTTTGTTTCTACAATTAGTGCCCCAAATTTTAATGGTACCTCAGAGTTTTTTTAGACTCCTAGGAGTTCTAAACCACCATTTAGGGGGAGGGAGTGTGGAGGGGGGGGGGGTTGTTCCGTTTTTTTCTGCCAATGTTCGAGCTGTATCTCAGTTCCGGCTGGGACTTTTGGAATGAAATTTTGCATCAACAATGGGAATTCAAAGTATGTGAGGTTGACATCTTTTTTTGACCTTGACCTATTTTTAAGGTCATGATTCAATTATAGACATTTTAACATTTTTCACTATAACTCAACTAAGGCTTGGCCACTTGGAACTAAATTGCCCTCAAACCACATTTTCATTTATATAATCATACCCCACCGAGTTAAATGTCAAGGTGAAAGTCGAAAAAAAACAGAATAAAAAAAACGCGTTTTTTGTCATCACTCAATTTTGCCAATGGGGAATGTTAAAGACCGCTTGGCCTTCCAACATGTCTTTGCGTCATAAGTACCTACACTGAAGTTGTGCACCTGATATTTGATTTGTGTCCTTGACCTACTTTTTTGGATTGTGACCCAATTAACTAAAAAACCTTTTTGATCAGAACTTGAATAATTTTCCTCCGCTTTTCAAGATGTTGAGTTTTATGGATTTACAGTATTGTAGATGAGGACACATGCTTTCTAATTAACACTCTATCTCTAAATGTTGATGGTCAAGGTCAGTAGGGTGAATATACTGATTCTGGCTCACTTTCCCCCATGTTAATGAATGGGGGATCTCAGAGATTCATATTTTTTTCCCTAAAAATAAACCCCCTTTTTATCCCAACCTGTTGAATTCTCTGCTGTTGAAATATCTAAAACATGTAAGTGAATGGAGATTTTAATAGCCTCCCCTTTTAGCCTCGGAGCACTTTTTTTCAAATAACCAATGCATATTGTTTAGCTCACTCATTGAACCTATAAAGATTTGTTCATTCTCAAATTCCTTCAACAGTTTAATTTCTTTGCACAATAATCCCCATCTAAAATATTTAAAAATAAAACATTTGAATCTTTATATTTTTCAAGATACCCCTTTTGTGTCATTCTGAAATGATATACTTCTCTCAATGCTCTCATCTGACTACCTCCTGAGCCTGATTATTTTTTGCATAAGCCCCGCCACTTTTTCTTAAGCCCCGCCCACTTTTCACGAGGTATTTTTATAAGCCACGCCCACTTTTCTTAAGCCCCGCCCACTTTCCACGAGGTAATTTTTATGAGCCATCCCACTTTTCCTACACCCCGCCCACTTTTCTTAACCCCGCCCACTTTCCACGAGGTATTTTTATAAGCCACGCCCACTTTTCTTAAGCCCCGCCCACTTTCCACGAGGTAATTTTTATGAGCCATGCCCACTTTTCCTACGCCCCGCCCACTTTTGCTAAGCCCCGCCTACTCTTACATCATTTCCAGTTAATCTCTGACTCACAAAGAATTCACAATAAAATTCTAGAATGTTATGTTTTTTAAAAATTTCCCAACGAAGGCTTGCCTGGGCTTGCCCAGGGAATTTCCAAAGGAAACCATAGCAACCAGTC
>CM068957.1:127229259-127240704 GCA_035128595.1 Eptatretus atami
CGTTTTACATACATTTTAATACGTTGCCATCGCTGGCTAAAACGTCAAGGTGTGACTGGGCCTTAAGGTCATATGGTGGTCTGAAACCAATATGGTCATCATTGGGTCACAGGCCAAGGGAAAGTCGTGTGCGATCACTTTGTGTTCACAGATATCGAGTCATTCATTGATGTTCTCACGAAATGCATAACTCAGTGGTTTAATTTTGAAGGTAAAATGTTGAAATAGCATGCACTTGATTTCTCGGGTGGCCTCAGGGTGGCCCTACGCCGTTTGGCTATCTTTACAGGCCGTAGGGGTCGCCGTGGAATTATAACACGGAGTTATAACTTTTTCATTTCTACGTTCGCCGTAGCAATTCGACAAGCCGAAAAAAAAAAACTGGTAAAAAAAATAAAAAATAAAAAATGAACCCACTCGTTACCGTCCGTCTGGCCGCACGTTCGCCTTAGGGCCCCCTGCGGTCGCCTGCGGGCACCTTGAGGCTACCTTGCGTCTGCCTTGAAAATTCTATGGCGCCGCAGGGCCCCCTTAAGGTCACCGCGGACATCAAATCAAAGACCGTACGGCAACCCCCACGTTTCGGTCTCCACAATTACTAAATACGCCGTGCAGCTCCCCGAAAAACTAAAAAATATGTGTCTGCTCATTGTAGTGACCGTGGAAATACTGCGGCCGCCATATAATTGCTAGTGGCCATAGATTTTGGAGACCCCACGGCCACCGTGGCAAATGTGACTTAGGCCTTAGGCCTAACGCCTCCTATCCCCACCCCAGCCACCTCCTTCCAAATTTCCACTTTTCCCTTCCTGAGAGTTTGCTTCTGTATCAATCTTGTCCACCCATTCATCCTCCCATACCCCTCATTCCTCTACACACCCATTATTTGTTCAAGTCTCTTATATTTTGTCCTTCAACGCTGCTGTTGGTCTCTCTCTCTCTCTCTCTCTCTCTCTCTCTTCTCTCTCTCTCTCTCTCTCCTCTCTCTCTCTCCCTCTCTCTCTCTCTTCTCACCATTCTCTCTCGCCCCCCTCTCTCTTCTCCTCTCTCTCTCTCATGTTCCTTTTGTTCTGTTGTGTCCTGATCCATTCAGTGTTCTAGCTATTCCATGAGCTCTCTCTCTCTCTCTCTTCTCTCCCTCTCTCTCTCTCTCTCTCTCTCTCTCTCTCTCTCTCTCTCTTCTCTCCTCTCTATCTCTCTATCTCTCTATCTCTCTCTCTCTCTCTCTGACACACACACACACAAACACCACCCCACACCCCTCTCTCTCTCACGTTCCTTTTGTTCTGTTGTGTCCTGATGCATTCAGTGTTCTAGCTCTTCCATGAACCTTGACTTTGTTTCCAAAAACAAACCAACAAAAAAAAAGAGATGATTAAACAACCCCCCTTACTTCCAGTTGAAATGTACTCCTAGATAAAGCGCAACCTCTGAGACCGTTTGTAAAGAAAACAAGTTAGCCATGTTGTAGTTTTCATCATTTTGGGATCTTCACGGATTTATAAAGCAATGTGCTGCCACTCGAGTTAGTTCTTCTATGATTTTTACATTCAACTGTATTCAAGATATTTGGCATAAACAGTCGTTGTTGCCACTTCACCAGAACAGCAGTTTTCAGTCGGCAGTCCAAATAGCCCAGAGGTAGCATCCTGACCTTTGATCCCTCTTGTCTGGCTTCCATTACTGGAATTATGATAAATCCTGGTGCTTTGCAGGCAGAGCGTTGTATCCCTGAACATGCTGTCGCCCAGAGGGGGATGTTAAACCAGCTGTCTCATCCAGTAATATTCACCAGTGGACATTAAAGACCACACGGTACCTTTCCAAAAGATTAGGATACTCTCTGCCAGCCACCTGGACAAATTCCAAATTCCTGCCCAGACCATTACTCAGGTGCCACTCTCTTTGCCTGATTTACGACGACACAACCAGAATACCGAACACCATGATTGAATCTTGGTCGAAAAGATGCTTAATATGGATATACTGCATTCCTAATTTCCCCCAAGCGGATTTCTTTGCCCAAATGTAGCCATTTTACTTAAGTAGTACATGTAGATGACACCAAATTGAGCACATTGTCACGTGGTATGGAATTAAGATTCAGAGTTTTAGTCTGTAAGCAACAATGCATTTTCAACTGGTCCCATGCAGACATCATGTTGCACGTAAAACTACAGTCCTGTGAATGCTGATTTGTGCTCAAGTGGTGAAGACCTGCAAAGAAATGACAAATGGTGTTATTTTACGCCAGCTGTTTCACAGCTCTGGCAGGGTTAACCCACATGCTTCAAGCGACTCTCTCTCTCTCTCTCTCTCTCTCTCTCTCTCTCTCTCTCTCTCTCTCTGAGGCTGCGGCTGCCAATCTCTGAGGGCAGGCAGGGTGAGGGTTTCAAAGTGAACTAGCCATTAAAGCCTGACTGCCACCCAAGCAATGATTGGCCGATCTCATATGTTTTCCTCTGGACCCCATCCTTAACCATAACTCAGACCTTAACCCTAATTCCCATACCAACACAAAAATCACATACCGTACACACCTCAGTTCAGGTATTCATGAACAATCACAATATTGTTCATGTTAAACATCAGTTGTAAGCTGCTGCTTTTTAGCGATGTCCACAGAGAAAAGAGGAAACATTTTAGCCAATCATCGATCACAAGTGGCTATATAAAAGGGCCAAAAAAAAAAACACTTCACCTGTGCAAGGATGAAAATGCCACCGCCAGCAATGTGACTGCCAGCGTGCAGACCACGGCCTCGTCCTCGAGGCTTGGCATCCATGTAGACAACCCAAGACCCATCGTGACCATCCCATGTGATGCACACGTGATGCCAATGGCCATCGTTTAAGGCCATCGGCCGGTATGGGCCGTGCTTTCCGTGTACGATCACAGCAACCTGCACGGGTTCTCCGGGAGCCAGGATGTTTCCGCGGAGCTGAAAGGCATTGGTGAACTCTGGAGCAGCATACGAGAAGATCGTGAGGATACCTGCTTGCCGTTCGACGCATTGCAGGCGTACGCACACGGTGACAGCCTGCACCGGAGGCATTTGCACCCTCAGTTGGGCATATTTGAAGTCTGTGCGAGAAGGAAAATTCAGCTGGGGTGTTGTCTCAAATCCTAGGGATGGGGAAGTGGGGGTGGAAAGGGGTGGAGAGGATCAAGAGAAAGGAAAACTGAATATGTCTCATGTCAGCATCCTGAGAGTATGACCCCAAAATAGCACCAGAGGGGATCTTGGAATTAAACATTGGCCTGTCCATGTATTATGGTCTTTACAGAATAAGGGGCTTGGAAAAAGCAACAGCAGATAAATCTTAATAACTACAAGGGCCTTGAAAGTGTTTGGATTAACAAGAGATTGAATGCGAGTTTTGACATTGTCAAAGGGTAGTGAGCTGTGACAAATTTAAGTTGAGAGGATAAAAAAACATGACAATCATATGATGTAACTTTATGCATATTAGGTATGCAAAATATCCCCCTCCCAGGGCCGGATTTATTCATGGGCAAGCTGGGTAGTTGCCCAGGGGCCTCCACAACCAGGGGGCCTCCACAACCAGGGGGCCTCCACATATTTCATGAAAAAAACAATTGTAAGGAAAAATGATTTGTGAGTGCCTGAATGGTAGTTGGTAGTTAGTGGAACAGATATAAGATATTCATCTTATCTCATTCTCTATTTTATATGGAAGTCAGTTGACTTCTATGGGAGTATGGGACTTTACACGTCTCTTTACTATTATTATCCTCGAATTTTTCAGGTTACATTTATGGTCCTTGCATTTTAAGGTTACTTTAATAGTTGGCTTATGTTTGGTTAACCCGGCTTTAGCCATTTGCACTTTGCTCTCCAAAACTGTTGAGGTATATTCATTCAGCTCACATCATGGTGAGAAATAGTGGACACGCATGCGCGTCACGCGTGCTCACTTATATCTTATGTGAACAGATATCTTATGTGAGACTGAGATTAAAACTTTATGGATGACTGTAAATATGTCTTGTCACCTTTTTAGTATTCTAAGGTCGGGTGGGCCTCCACTACTGAAGGCTGCCCAGGGGCCACCACATGTCTAAATCCAGCCCTGCCCCTCCTATGTGACATCACTTGCCCCTTTGTTATCCTCATTACTACCTTCTCCCAACTGAATCCCTGCCATCCTGCTGCCAAACATCCCTCCCCTTCACTTCCTTTTCGGAACATATTTTCAGTACGGGGCCAAGGGTCACAAGGCACAATATACATGGGGGTGAGAGGCCAATGAATGACAATGGAGCAGAGCAGACACAGGCAGACAGCAGGCACAGACAAATACACAAAGGAGAGCGAAACCAACAGAAAATAAGAAAGGTGTGTAAGGGTCATGCAAGCACACCAAAACAAAGTTCAGTCGAGGAACAGGGTAATTGCAGATAGACAATGCTACAGAGCGACAGAAAGGATCATGGATAGACATAGGAGCCAAAAAGAGATGTCGGCGGGTAGCCGCAAACAAAGGACCAAAGGGAAAGAACAAGATTGAATATGATCTTGGAGAACAATGGAGTGAAGGTCAGCAATGAGACTATAGATTTGGGAAGGGCAACAAGGAAAAGGTTGCTGGATGAGCACGTGCGACCCGGTGAGTCTGGGGAAGGAAACATTTGTATCTATTTCATTAATTTGCCTGTTTTGTGGGCTGGCATGATAGTTTCGAGGTATGTTCATTGATCTTTGAACCATGTAGCCTTGTTGCACATTTTGACCCATCTCTGGCGTTTCGCATGCAGGGCAAGGCATCGGTGTGTGAGCCGTCCATCAGAAGAATGTTACGTCAGATGAATCATCTGTCAGCACTGATTCTTGGTGCACATTAAAGATCTTACAATGTAATTCACGAATATTATCGCACGCACCCTGGGCAAATTACAAATTCCTGCAACCCTCAGTCAAGCGTCAGGCCTGGCCAATGGCTCGTGAAAGACTTGGGCCAAAAAGGTTCCCCAGCTGAACCTGCATGAAGGTGGGAATATGTGGAGCCATTGAATAAGTAAATAAATAATGAGTTCCCTTACAAGGAGCTTCGAAAGAGGTGGGGGGGGGGCTTTTAGGCCCATCACAGACTGCACCAGCATTTCCAACTTATTTTAAAATGTTGAAGGTCAAGAAAGGAAGCAGCACGTACCATTTTAAAGTCTTTTGTATGACTCCACCAGGGTTCAAACCACCAACCTCCCTGACCAACAGCAGACACTCTAACCATTACACCACTAAGTCTGATTAGATCATTCTTTGAGATCATCTTGGAATGAGATACTCAAAATAGAACCAAGACACATCAAGTAGTAGTAGTAATAGTAGTCGTCGTGGTGGTGTCTGTTCTGTCCTAACATCTATGTTCAAGCTCCTCAACAAGTATTTGACACTCGTATAACGTGACAGTGACGTGTAAGTGGTGTGTACATCAATGACGAGGTTGTGACACACACAGGTTTAATGGGCCAAATGGCATTCAAATCATCCCCTTCAATGAAGGCCACAAAATCCTCAGCTTCCCTGAAGGTCCCCAATGTAAGTAAAAAGTAGATCGCCATGCCTTGTATATGATGCTAACATGGCCCTTCCACCGCTCCTATCCAACATGATCACTTACCCCGATGATGTGCCACTGGCTCAGGCCGAATGGCTCCTTTTCCACCTGCGCGGAGCACCACCTTCAACCACACTGCTCGTTGGGAACCCAAAGCCCAAAGGTTTTGGGTAACAGCAGAGTTTTCCTGAGCAGAGAGGATGACTACAACATGACCAAACTTTTGTCGGCAAAGGCGTTGAGCAACTGCCCATGGAACTGCCACGTTCCACACTTCAAACACCCAGCCGTCCAGCTCAAAGTGCCTCTGCGACGTGATTGCGGAGGCCGCATCTGCAGGAACACGGATGACACATTTGCACAATTCTGATATGCTATAATTTTATGGGCACAGGACGTGCAATCTATTGTATGGGTCTGTCAAGACGATGTATCACCATTAGTTTATAGGTTAAAATGAAGGACACTCGAAGCAAAGCCCCAGGATGTCATACGTGGCACAGTGTTTCGATGGCGACAGTAATTACACACATCGTAATTCCAAGTTCGGTTTCTGTTGCCTTATGCAAATATTTGGTTCCAATGATGATGGAGATGGTCGTGGTGGAATACAAGGAGTGCAAAGAAACGTTCTCGAAACGAGATTCCTCCAATAGAACCAAGACATGCAAACGTTAGAATTTATTTATTTATTCAGTCCATACATCTTATAGATATTTTCAAGAGTTTGTATGGTTGTGCGTTTGTTTGTTCCTCTTTCACGGCCGAACCACAGCATCTAGAGGTTCCAAATTTTGGGTGTCGGAACTTCAGAATCTGGCCAAGGTTTTAAGCTACCATAGGTAGGTCTTGACGTTCGTTTTGTGGCCACCAAAGGACGCAATAAAGGGTATATTGGGATGTGGGATCAAGAAATGCTGGCTCCAGCCCACAGGCAAAAGGTAACCACCATGAGACCAATAGCTCAATAGTTTTTCAATGTCCAACATGTTTCGAGACCACTGCCGGGAAAAGCTCACCCAGCATGACCTTTACCCTCTGTCAAGACTCTGACTTTCTCTTCTTGTGCGAGTCATCTATTGAAAGGGTTGTTAAAGGACAAACTGAGAAGGAACGCGATCGGGTGATGTCTAAACTTTGTGTTTATTTCCTTATGAGAATATGGAGACCAGACTCACCCAAGTTAAAATCGTTCACAAAACAAGTGGCCATCTGTAAAAGAAATAATTTGGAAAACCAATCAAAGTACTGTGCAGGAAAGATAAATAATTAAAAGTCAATCAAAACGTGTTGACCGATTTAGCACGGAGTAACTTACTTGGGAAAAGATGAGTTGTGCAGTGAGACACCAGGGCATTGAAGCCATTTTCCTACAAAAAAAAACGTTTAATGGTTAAAAAAAAGCCTAAAATATTACACGTTTGTAGATGAACAGTAAACAACCTCAACTACTCCCCTCCCACCTTCTTGTAGGGACAGCGTGGGAAATATTTTTGTCCCAAGTCTTTCACGAACTGGTTGAGCATTCCTGACATTAGCTTGAAGGAGATTTTGTGGAGGAACTTGCACTTTGTTTCATGACGTCAGCGATTCACGCACATACTCTTCTAAAAATACACATCGGCATCTTTAAGGTCCACCAGCTAATGCTAGCAGACGGGACAACCAGCTTAAGGGTCCGCAGGATCGGTGTTTAATTTTGATTTTTTTTTTGTTGTGATAATATTGATTTGTAGGTACTGTAATAAACAAAGATCTTAAACGTGGTTTTTAATTCTAATAATTTTTTCAGGTGTTAAAGTAAAAAAATAAAATCAAAAAAATCCAACCTGGCTGCTCCTACCCTGAAAAATTCCAGAAAACCGTCACGGTCGGTCATTACGTCATCTGCGTGACGTCATCACCAGAACGACGTCATCACCACGGAAAGGCTAACGGCCGCACAACTCGCTTCACACTTGTCAGAAAGTGAACTCGACGAATGATTTTTTTTTTTTTGATCAAGAATCCTCAGATTACGACGATAGTCAAAATCACGATGTGGAAGATGCGGTCAGACCGTACACACACATGACCCCGAGGTCTTGCAAGACCTGATGATCACAACAAGCGGGACGACGTGGAAGAAAGACTCGGCAATAACAACCGGGAAACCATCGAGTTAGAACGTGCTAAATGTGGAGTCTGCTGGTATTTTGACGTCACACTTCTCTGTAATTATTCCAGCAATAAGAACGGTACTCCGTAGAGAACATACCTCCACCAGGCTGAACAGTTTACATTTTGTAGGCCACTGATTGGCTGAACCTGAATCCTGACCTGAACCAAAATCGAACCTCATCACCGAACCAACTCGTCCACCAAGTTTTGTCATACTCCGTCCATAACGTTTTGAAACGTCATGCTATGTATCGTTTCTGGCCCCCTCTCTCAATGGTGAAGAATTACACGTCTTCACTACATTGATCATGAAAGAATATCACTTTATTTAAATAACATCATTGCTATTCCATCTTTTCTTTTTCCACAGATGCTTAATCTCATCCGCAAATGAAAGCAATTGAACATTTATTTTGGAAACTCTTTCATCACTCCCGGCGATTAGTCCGATGACGTCATTACAGTAATGCCGACTGCCACGTGGTCTTGTTTATGGTACACTGTACATACAGCGTTGACCTTTTTTTCAAATACAGTTCGTAGTAAGTGAAAAAAACAACGCGATAATTAGCATTCCGGGATTAAGGGATAAAGTATGTGGAGGGGGAGGTGTCTTCATCGAGCGTGACGTCATATTTTAGGGGGTGTCTGTTGAAGCATTACGGAGTGTTACAGGGGAGTGGGGGTGTCAAATCTGGGCAAAAAATATGTTAAGTAAGTTTGAATGGCCCCTGATGGGTTTCTGTGAAGTTGGTGATAGCATGATAGGGTAAGCAGAAAACGTTACATAGTCCGCTGTTTTGACGTGGGAATGCCTGTTTGCTTGTATGAGCAGGAGGATGAGAGTAAAGATGGGACAACTTTGGAAGGGGGAGCGAGGGGGTGAGGACTTTTGGTGGGAGTTGGGTATTGGGTGGAGGGGGGGGAGTTGAAGGCTTGAGTGTAGGGAGGGGATCAGTTCCTTAGGGTTGGGAGGTAAAGGGTGATGACTTGGGTTGGGAGTGGCATTATTATTTGGGAAAATTTTTGGGAAAACATGCATACTCACACCATCTTTGGTTGTGTTGCTACAACCAGCAACAACACATCTAACTGGCATTATTGGATTCGCTAGATATCCCTTATTGTCGGGTTTTCCGTGTGTGTGTGTGTGTGTGTGTTGTGTGTGTGTATGTGTCTGTGTGTGTGTGTGTGTGTGTGTGTGTGTGTATGTGTGTCTGCAACGTGAGGCTCCACAGCACAAACCAGCAAACCGATTTCGATGAAACTTGGCGAACACGTGCCATATGGGCTGGGAGTGTGCGCGTTTGAGTTTCGTCCGGTTGCTGTGCAGCGGCCGAAAAACCGCGTTCACTATTTTCAATACTTGTCCTACAGTTTTGAATGTGGAGAAACGAGACTTCGGAATTAAACACTTCGAGATATTTAGAAAATTTTACTCGAGTCGATTTTTGATTTAGGTTTTATTTTTCAAATGGTAGTCCTTCAAAAATAGGGTGTCTATTTACCGTCATTTTTTATGAGGAGTGCCAGTTGGCAAAATACGCAATAGGAAAAATCTTGCCAGGCAGAGAACAATTGTATGCTGAACCAATACGTCTTGGCAATGAATCTTCGTCGGTGGATCGGTCAGGATGAAAAGCATCGTATCCAGCACTTCGATCCTCGCGGATCCCTCGTTGCCTACCGGCTTGTCCGTACTTTTTCCGTTCAGAGTTTTTCAGAGAGTATGTAGGCCACACATAAACCCAAATCCCGAAGCAAAAGTGTCCTGGAGATGACGTAACGTGTCACGTGATATATATGACGTATTCACCGGACTTTTTTGTGTGGGGGAGGGGGGGGCAGAGCCAATCGAGGTACTGGGACACTAAAAAAAACATTAAAATCTTCGTTTCAAGATATTTATTCAATTAAAAAAAACGATTAAGTGTTAAGTGATGCCACACCAATTAATTAAACCAAACGTGAATTTCTGATCCTGTGGCCCTTTAATGTCCATCCGAGGAACTTTGTGAAGCTACGACCTTCATGCGAAGCACCAATCTGACAGTTTATGATCAGGTTGGGAATAGAAGGTGCGCTACCTCAACACCATCCATGCTGCCAGACTAATAACCAAAAGTGTTGGGACAGAAATGAAATAGGCAGGGATATTCATCACCACATATTCGATATCCGATATCTGAAGGGTTTCTTGAACTCGATCACTAACATTTCTTCTCAATTTTTGGATGATATCAGGGGTTTTGGGCCTTTTTACCTCTGACACCGAAGGTGTTTTTCGCCTTCAGTGGCATTTCAAAAATTAAAAGAAGGTGTTTCAAAAATTAAATACTGTTTTCACCCCGGTCTGTTTGTTTGTTACTTGGCAATTTTTATTTTTTTGATTAGTATGTTGATCGGTTCCATTTGTTCGTTTGTTTTTTTGTCTGTTTGTTTGTATGTTTTTGGCTGTTTGTGTGCAAGATATCTCAAAAAGTTGATGACAGATTCGGATGAAACTTGGTGTACAGGTTGGGTGTGTGACAAGGAAAAATTGATTCAATTTTGGTGAAGATCCGGATCCGGATCCGTTAATTGCCTCCACCACCGAAGGTGAAGAAGTTATGTGTTCACCCCCTCTCTGTCTGCCAGTTTGTTTGTTTGTTCGTCTGTGTGCAGTATATCTCAAAAAGTTGTAGACGGATCCGGATGAAATTTAGTGGGCAGATTGAGTGTGTGACAAGGACGAAATGATTAGATTTGGTGAAGATCCGGATCCGGATCTGACTCGAAGAATTTTTTTCAAATTGCTTCTTCACCATTGAGAGATGGAGCCAAAAATGATATATAGCACGATGTCTCAAAAAGTTGTGGACGGATTCGGATGAAACTTGGTGGACAGATTGGGTGTGTGATAATAACAAATTGATTCAACCTTGGTGAAGATCCAAATCCTGGTGTGGATACGATAATTATTTAATTTTTGAAGTGATTCTTCCCCATTGATAGGGCCAAAGATGGTATATAACATGATATTTCAAAAATGTATTTGGCCCGATATGTTCTTGTGGATCAGGCATTGCAGGGTGGAGGTATGTGCTCTACCGAGTGCCCTTCTAGTTTTTAACGTTTTTTTTTTTTTCAATCCCATTCTTCCCTCCAAGCATTCAAAACAGCAGTTCACCACCACCTCTTCTCTTTCCCCATCTAAAACTTCGATCTTTTCTACCCCCATTAATCCAACCCAAACCTACCTCCTTCAAATTCCCTGCTTTCCTTCCTGAAAGTCCCTGTAAATGTTCCATCTTGTATACCCCGTGTTCCCCGCCCCATCCCTCTCCCTTCCACAGATTTCCTAATGTCTCTGTTCCCGACTGTTTTGTCCTTTCCACTCCCACCCCTCTTGTATCATGCCCCCCTTGTTGTGCATTGTGTGTTAGCTCTCATACGAGCCTGGACAAGGTATACAAAAAAAACCAAAGAAAAAAAAAGTGATTCTTCACCATTGAGAGATTTGGCGAAACCGATATGTAGTGTGATGTATCCAGAAGTTAGAGATGGAATCGGATGAAACCTGGTTGGCAGGTTGGGTATGTTACAAGGAAGAATTGATTCAATTTTGGTGAAGATCCAAATCTGGATCTGGATCCATTAATTACCTCCACCACAGAAGGTGAAGGAGGTTATGTTTTCACCTCTTTCTGTCTGTTTGTTACTTGCA
>CM068957.1:127241444-127252364 GCA_035128595.1 Eptatretus atami
TCAATCTGAAAAATAATCAATTTTCATCCGATTAACCTGAACTTTGATTAAGATTGTTAATTTTAATCTTGATGAAATGGACAATTTGATGTTTCCATGGCAACTTTTCCATGGTGAATTTTCAAGTATCATGTTCTGCATGGTCTTTTTCTTGTTTATTTGTCTGCAGGATATCTCAAAAAGATGTGGAACAATCCAGATGAAATTTTGTGGAGAGGTTGGGTGTGTAATAAGAATGAACTGAATAGATTTTGGTGAAGATCTGGATCTGGATCTGGCTACTAGACTTTTAAAATGGATTCTTCACCATTGAGAGATAAGGGCCAAAAATGATATATAGCATAATAGATATCTCAAACAGTTGTGGACGGATTCGGATGAAAGTTGGTGGAACTTTTGGTGTGTGACAAGAACGAATTAATTGAATTTTGGTGTAGGTCCGAATCCGAATCCGGATCTGATAATTTTTTAAGTGATTCTTCACCATTGAGAGATCGTGCAAAACCGATATATTGCGTGATGTATCATAAAGTTGTGTACGGTTTTGGACGAAACTTGGTGGACAGCTTGGGTGTGTGTCAAAGACGAAAAGATTCGATTTTGGTGAAGATCCGAATCCGGATACGAACATTTTCAGTGATTCTGCACCATTGAGAGATGAGACTAAATATTATATATAACATGATATTTCAATACATTATTGAGCCCAATATGTTCTACTGGATCAGGCATTGTGTAGCGGAGGTATGTGTTTTACCGAGTGCGGTTCTAGTTGTAACTGTGTTCCAAAACTTGGTGGATATTGCATCAGCATACATTGTAATTAGCTTCTCCTGCACCGATCTGCCAATAATATCGACCAGCCTGTGCTATTGCTGACTTTGACATGACCTTTGTGGCATCAAGGAAATGAGGAAAGAGTTGAGAAGAAGACCCATTGTGACAGAGGGGCTGACAGGCTATAGCTCAGAAGTTGGAGATGTCTATTCCGAATTTGATTTGCCGAAGGACTTTACTTGCCGTCCGTCCTTCAGAGGGGACATTAAGCCAGCTGCATCACACCTGCTAGCTCTCACGTTGAACTTTTAAATATCCCATCATTCCTTTCAAAAAGAGTAGGTCATTGTGTGGTGACACACTCATAAGAATTTATAATTTCTGCTCCTGACTACGGAGGACGCTCAGTGATGTGGTAACCAGGAGACTGAATTCTGAATTTAACCCTATAGTTAAATATGCATGCACTAGATGGATATAATATCACAGTGAATGTCTTCGGTCAGCCAGCCAGCACAATGGTTGCCAACCTATGGTTGTTCGTCCATGTTCTATCTCTATTAAATGCTTATCATCAAGCAAGGAAGCAGCACGGACCATTTTAAAGTCTTTGGTATGACTCGACCAGGGTTTTAACCACTGACCTCCCGGACTCAGAGCAAACACTCGAACCATAACACCACCGAGTCCGGTCTTCATTTACATCTGAGTTTCAATGTATTTACAAAGGACACGTGGGTTGGGAGGATCCATTAGGCTATCTGTTTTGGTGTACCTTCTACTAGTGGGGCAACTTAGCATAACAATTGTGCATTTTGTGAGGACAGCACCAAATTTGGCATAAGCCTATCATATTATGAACAGATTTGGATATTGGGCCATCTCAAAATTTTTGATGGCAGTGGAAAATGGCTGCCACAGCATCAGCGGCTGAATTTGAGATGGCCCAATATCCAAATCTGTTCATAATATGATAGGCTACTAGTGTGCCCAAATTTGGTGCTTTCCTCACAAAATGCACAATTGTTATGCTATATTTAGCTAAGTTGCCCCACTATACTTATTTTGGGAACATAATATATTCGGATTTGAAAGCATGACACCTCTGCTGCGGCAGTTATCGACCAGTCACCGAATGAGTTAAGGATGTCTAACGTTAACGACAAAGTGCACAGGTAATTTGGACATAGCATGACCCATAGATGCATACACCTTGTCTTTGTGAGATATTCCTTTGGGGATTAATAACGTCTAGAAATGAGTGCAAGGTGATGGGACTGCCGGCTCAAAGTCCTTCCCAAGAAATGTCGTTCTCCATGATGCAGCCCCTCCGCTCTCTTGCTGGCACGACGTGACACGGTTGCTGCTACAATTGATTCCATTCATCATGAAAACCAAGTGAAGGTCACGGGTTAAAGGCTCAGTACCAACTGAACTGTTCGAATGCGGTCTATTACAACTTACAAATTGACCAGCTCTTACAAATTGAAAAATCAAGAAAAATCTTACAAAGAAAAGAAAAAAGAAAAATCTTACAAAGACCAGCTCTTACAAAAAACAAATTGACCATGTTCCATTTCCAAAATAACCAAATGCCTCGCATGCTCATCGTTACAACAACGACATATAAAATCCTACAGGGAAGCGACTCACCATGAGCAGAGGATGGATTTCGCTGCAGGGATGGAATGGTGATTATCCTGATGTTAATGCTCCGCGAATATCACATCGCTGTCGCTCGGTGAAACATCCTCGGTTGACTGTTCCCAAATGAAGAGGAGAAATCGAAGGAGCGATGATGGAAAAAAAAGAGAAAAAAAGAAGGAATTAAAAAAGAACTTTTGTAAAGTAGTTTCTTCCGCATGTGTAGGTCTGATAGAGAACAGCACGGCTGACGAATTGCCCAAAAAAACTTTCACCAATTTAGCACAGCCCCAGCACTGGTGCCTTTTCATATGGAAATGAGTGCATCCCTCTCAGCGGGCAACGCGGGCGGGCAGCTTTGGTGTGTGTGCACAACACTGATAGGTCTCCAAACATAACGACATATAAATCTTCCACTCCATGTACTTACATCAGGACGAAACATCGACCATCGTCCCCAGTGGCGCCTCAAGCACCCCCAAAACACGTGTTGTCAGTTTCTCGGTCATGCGCCGCCGTTCCCTTTGACGCACTTGTGTCGAGTTCTTGAGTCGTGGTCGACAGCGCACCTGCACACGCGTGTGTACTATGGGGGTTCTGTCAATGTTACTCTGGAAGTCACAGCTACACGGGATGGTGGACTCTGGATCTGGTGGGGAGGTCCTCCAACACCATGGAGATGACTCAATCTTTGGCATGAGTCAGGCAGTATGGATTAAAGGAACACCTCGAGGCCCTATTCATGTGGCTGCGCATTGTGAATGGAAGGCAGGCCATAAATTTTCTTCCTTTGTGGGAAGAACGCTTGCCTGGACGACTGCATTTGGAATGACGCTCCGCGGGGAAAAATTTGCCCGAGAATTTTGGCCCATGGGGGAGTGTGGTTTTGGCAGTGGACGGGTGGAGACTCAGGGAGTGTGACGTATCCACGGGATTAAGGGGTGAAAGGCAACACGACACCCAAGTCGGAGCTCCCCATTTATTCCACAGGGTAACACAAACTGTACATGCATGTCACGGTAACTTTCACAGAACATGTCAACATTTCCCCATCCCAACCACCCCCCCCCCCCTAAAAAACAATAGCAACTACTCCACAGC
The DNA here is from genome assembly GCA_035128595.1 of Eptatretus atami. Taxonomy (NCBI): domain Eukaryota; kingdom Metazoa; phylum Chordata; class Myxini; order Myxiniformes; family Myxinidae; genus Eptatretus; species Eptatretus atami. The sequence goes on from CM068957.1 coordinate 127,244,967, forward strand.
AGTGCAAGTTACAATCACTAGAAGTTCCAGCACTCGGGTGCCTTACGCAGGCGAGTAGAGCATCGCAAAAAGGGCGACTGTGCTTGTGGAGTGCTGATAGTAGCGGATTCAGGAAGAGCTGAAGAAGGGGAAGGAGTAGAAGGAGGAACAGGGTCCACCACTCCACGATAGGGTTCAGACGCATTAGGTTCTGGCACTTGGCTCACAACCGGAATAAATACCAAGGGTTCACTTTCAATGGGTTCAACATGGTTTGGAGGATTTGGATAGCAATGCCTTTGGTTGAGCTGGTCAATGTATTTACGTACTGTATGTTCATTGCACAGTACAACAACAAATAGAGACTTTCCAATTCAATCGATTACTTGATCAGTGAGCCATTCAGATCCACAGCCAGGTTTCAGCATGAAAACAGGATCAAACACATTGATGGCACATGGAATTGAGGTCCTGTCATGGTACCACTTCTGTTTAAACTGGTGGTCAGTAATTCTGGACAAATCATTAGAGTGGATCAGGGATAAGCGTGTCTTTCGCATTTGACCGAACATCATTTATGCGGGTGTGCGTCCAGTGGTTGTGTGTGCATATGTCCTATATGTAAATAAAATGTATGACAACCTGGTCTGCAGGGAAGAGCTGTCATTCGTCTTTTTGAGACCACTCTTGATCACCTGGACAGCTCTCTCAACCTGACCATTCGAAGCAGGTTTGAAGGGAGCACTGTGATAGTGCTTGATAGCATTCTGTTTCAAGAAATCCTGAAACACAGTGCTGGTGAAACATGAGCCATTACCACGAGCCACACAATCGGGTGAACCGTGAGTGGCAAACATGGCACATAACCTCTCAACCATGATTTTGTGAGTACAGGATGACAAGGCTAAACATTAGATCCACTTCATGCCTGGTGTTGGCTTAATGGATTGGGTGGCGGGCTTGGGATCCTAGGATCCTGAGTTCAAATCCTGCTTGGCTGTTGAATTAGTACCAGGTGGCGTTGACTCTACCTGTCATCCTTCTGACGTCGGCAAAAAGAGTGCCAGCTTGCTGGTATCCTGTGTTGGAGTGGCGACCTGTCCAGGATTGTGTCCAATAGCCCAGGAGACTGCCTCGGCAGCACCAACGCTCTGTACAGAGTATGGTCCCAATGGATGGATGGATTAGATCCACTTTGAATGAGCATTGATTACACCAAAACATCTTCACTAACAATGGCCCATCATAATCTGTGTGAATTTAAGGCGATGGTCTCGAAGGCCAGGACCACATGTGAAGTGGTGCCTCAGGTGAGTTTTGGCAGTAGCCTGACACATGGAACAATGATGAACGTACCTCTCCAGAGCTTCATCTATATCTGGTCACCAAACATTGCTCCTGGCAATGAACTTCATGATTACAATACCTGGATGTGATTTATATAGCTCAAACCACACCTTTTGCCGACCTTAGGGTAGTACAATAACCCTGTTGCCAGACAGCAGGCAACCAGAATATTAGGACAGCTCATTTTTATGAGCAAGACATGGTCTCACTTTCTCAGAGAACTCATATGGTACATTATTGACCATATGCCACTGACAACACATTGTTTGACTATATATAGGGTCGGGTCCACATTCAACCATGATTCAATTTGGTTGGAAGTGATTGGAGCGTTATCGCAGTCAAACACACTCATTGCCAGAAAAATCTCGCCTGAAACGCCTTACGACCCAGAGAGCAAGGTGGGCGAGGATCGTCTGATGAAGTATATAATTAAATAAGGCCGTCAATTAACTTCAAAAGAGGGGTTTTAATTAACCCAAACACCCAATTTTCACTCTTGTAATTCCTTAGTGTTTTCGTAGTATGCATGCAAAGTTTCAGGCAGCTAGGTTATATAGTTTTGGAGTTATGGAGGAGACACACACTGACACACACACACACACACACACACACACACATTGCCTTTTATTAGTATAGACTAGCAAATAGCACCCGTCATTTCGCTGACAGGAATACTAAAGGTAGTAGGGCAAAAAAGAGGGGGGAAGAGGGAGATAGTGGTGGCGGAGAGAGAGAGCAGAGAGGAGGAAGTGGGAATGAGGAGGGAGTGGGAACGAGGAGGGGTGGGGGAAGTGAAGATAGTGTGAGGTGAGAGGAACAGAAGGCAGAAGTGCAGTGGAGTGTTAATTATGCCCGGACGCTTCCGGAGACAAACACCGCCCGGACGTGTCCGGAGACAAACACCGCCCAGACGCGTCCGTAGACACACACCACCCGGACGCGTCCGGAGACGCACACCGCTAGTACATGTCCAGAGACGCACAATGCCAGGACGCATCCAGATACGCACAACGCAAGGACATGTCCTGAGGCGCACACCGCCAGGATGCGTCCGGAGCAGTGTGACCACTCCTTGGCTTTTTTCACAAGATCTTGGCTATTCGTTGTTCACCTTGGCGTTTTGGTTTTCATAGGTTTTCTTGGCGTAAAGGTTTTCTATTATCATCGCTTTTCCGAAACCTTGTGAATTCTTTGCTTTTTTCATTGGCTCACCTTGGCATTATGAAAATGAGGAGTGGTCACACTGGTCCGGAGACAAACAATATCCAGACATAACCACCATCTGAAATGTCCAGAGACAGAGACACACAGAGAGAGAGAGAGAGAAGAGAGAGAGAGAGAGAGAGAGGGTGGGAGGAGGGTGCTGCACTCCATTGGAGGGGTAGAGCAAGTATGGACAGAGAGAGAGAGAGAGAGAGAGAGAGAGAGAGAGAGAGAGAGAGAGAGAGAGAGAGAGAGAGAAAGAGAGAGATATGCTTATGAGCAATACAACATACACACACACACACACACACACACACACACACACACACACGGCTGACATCGGCAACAACCTAGAAATCATGAGTGGCTTTCACCCAAAAACTTTGTTGCATTGATGTAGACGTTTCATGGATATGTTCATTAATCTTTATAAACAGCTGCGTGTGATGGGTGGAAAAAAAGAATTCGCTCGGTAATTTAGAAAACACGTTAATACAACAAACGGCTTGGAAATCGGGTGTTATTTTAGGGTGTAACTCACTCAGGGTGATGGAGCACGAACCACTCATTCATGGCGGCAGAGCACGAACCACTCACCCAGGGTGGCAGAGCATGAACCAATCGCTCTGGGTGAGGGAGCACGAACCACTCACTTGGGGCAGCGGAGCATGAACCACTCGCTCGGAGCGGCAGAGCACAAACCAGTTGCTCAGGGTGGTGAAGCATGAACCAATCGCTCATGGCGGCAGAGCACGACACGAACCAATCGCTCTGGGCAACAGAGCATGGACCACTTGCTCAGGGCAGCGAAGCATTCACCACTCGCTCGTGGCGGCAGAGCATGAACCACTCACTCGGGGCGGTGGCGGCAAGTGGCTTTCATACTCATGCAAGCACTCCAATTAAATGGTTGATAAGGAACGGTTGGCCAGTGTGTCGCTGCATATCATGTAGGATCCCTTTAACTTTAAAGCTAGTCTTCACCACGTACGCAGCAGTTAATGAATTATAATAAATTCGTTCAAAGAATGACTTTATCCACAAAGGAGTTGCAGCTTAATGCAGAACATCCCTGGAGACATCGCAAAGTTCAATCGCCCATGAAATAAACATTGCAGATTATCCACCACGTTGCCTGCTCATCTGTGCACATGGTACATTGATTCGTACGTCGGTTCGCGGGTGCGGTCGCGGTTCACGGTTCGTACATCACCTGGTACATCGGTTCGAGGTCCGCGCAAACGTTATAAGTTTATTTTAAAACGTCTGTTTTTCACCAGATTTGCTTTGATTCCCTGTGGAGCACAACGCGAAACCTCCATGAATATAGACACAGATCTGGCAGAAGCTATGGATAAGCAGTTCCTCTGGGGGACAGGGCATGATGTCAAGCAGTGAATGCATTAAATCATCAAGGTCAATGAAGCTGGTTAATTTTGGCACATTCTTAAATATTTTGTTCACTCAATATAATTCTCCAAACAGTAGAAAAGGGAAAGTTTAATGCTTTGGTAATTTCACGTTTTCTTGTGTATCTATGTAGGAGGCGCAAACTTAGCCTTGCTTGCTTAAAGTAAATAGGTGTATCGGCTTAGTTACAAGACTGGTTATTTCTATAAATTATCAGATTTCACAACAGATTTTGACACTTATTTAGTCTGGACGATATCCGGATCCTCCAAACAGAAATAATATTTTGATAATATACTTTAGTTCATCCGTGAGAGTCGATCGTGGAAAATCGTACCATAGAATGCATTAAAATCGCTCCAAGCTCCAAATTTGAAAACTAGAGTCCTCACAAAACGATGTATGCAGTGATTCGTAGCAATGATGAAGAGGTATTCGATATGAGTGAGGAAAGGGGAAAAAAACTTTATCGTTAAGAAATCGGTGCGGCCTGTTCCAAGTCAAGGCATGGTTGAGCAGGCCAAAAAACATGGCGGCTTCAGACCACAGCGAGGTTACCAAGGAAGCGCCTTGAGACCCCAGACAGCGAGGTTGCCGAGGATCGCCTGATGAAGGATATAATTAAATAAGGCCATTAATTTTCTTCAAAAGGGCTCTTTTAATTTTACCCAAACGCCCAATTTTCAGTTCTACACTTCCTTGGAGTTTTCTTAGTGCGCATGCAAAGTTTCAGGCTGCTAGGTTTTATGGGTTTGGAGTTATGGAGGAGACACACTGATGCACACACTCACACACACACACACACACACACACACACACACACACACGCACGCACATTGAAATTTATTAGTATAGATGATAGTTGTGGATCACACCATGCAATGTATAATGAAATAAAAGTTTTGGTGAAAGTTTGTGTGCACTCTGTGGTTAGTTGGGACGATTTGTGAGAACGTGTCTAGAATGTTTGGATTAGATGACTCACTTTATAATCATGTATTGCCGAGCTTGTATTCCACGAGACCAAGGCAGTGATCGATGACATTGGAGAATAGCAAGTAATTAAGAACTTTATTGTTAAATTAAGACAACTGATCAATAATATTAATCATTATTTCTCCAGCAGTCATCACCAGACCACATACCAAGTTGGTGTTCGTAATCTATCATTTTACTTGATAGCAGAATGAATTTTGCAAGAATAAATGTATTCACCAAGAATTAGATAAGGCACTGGATTGGAATATTGTTACAGTTGTTTGTTATTGAGATATATTACCCAGTTAATCATAATTTCATTATGTTTACAGGTCTGAGTTCCTGTAACTAATGATGGCGACATCATCAAAGAAGGGAAAGAAGCGGAGGAGCGAGGAGTTTGCCATGATCACTGCATTCCGTGGCACCAAGAATGTGATGAAGACAAGAGTAACACAGGCATAGAGACGTGGACAAATCTCAAAGAACATGCTGAACAATGGCTAGGACCTGACCATTGTGGCACGTTTATGATGAGGTTATTTGGAAAAATGGACATGGTGTCATATACTTTCATAAATTGTGTAAACCACAGCACAAGTCATGGGTGAACACAATGACAAGGTCACCAAATTGGAGGCAATGGAAAACAGAGCAATAGCATCTCTCATCACTCTTGCAGAGGCTCATTATGAGAAATTAAATCGAGTTGATGTGATGGACAATAGAGTTACAGTTGAATGTTTGCCAATTTTCAACATCAATGGCACAATGAGGAAGACCCAAAAGTCAAAACTGGTGGACAAGCTCCATGTGAAAACCATTGATCCACTTCCTACTGAGTACATTGTAACACTTGACATGGGATTCATACGGCACCTGTCAACACCATCACTTGCATACCGTGAATGGTCAGAAGGAACCTCCTTCATATGGACAGATTATGCATCCAAGATGATCTCTGTAATCATGATGAGAACCAAACGTGCATCACAGGTGGTGCTTGTGAATGACTGCTACGACTTACCTTTTACAATCAAAGACGGTGAAAGGAACCTGTGCTCGAGTAACCCTGGTGGAGAGAAGCATGTTTTTATCAGAGCAATAGACAAATTCCCATCAGCCATAGTTTTCCAAGATCTCTTGTATAATCCCACAAATAAACAACGCTAACAAACATTCCTTCAAGATAAGTTCAGTGTGCTATGCAGAGGATATCCCAATACCAAGTATGTCTGTTCTGTTTGGCCAAATTGTTGGCAGTTACCTGAAGGGACCAGATTTGTGAACTTTGAATGTGAACATATCGAAGCAGATACCATTCTTTTCTCCATCTATTCAAAGATCCGCAGATCTGGAATCCAGAGTAGTCGTCATCGATGCAGAGGACACAGATATTCTTGTTTTAGCCGCACATGTTGCTAACACAGTTAATGGTGCTCTGGTGAACAAACACAAGCATAATATCATAGACTGTCGAACATTATGCCCCAAGTAGATATCAGACATCATAATCCCATTACATGTTCACAGTGGATCTGACACGACAGCAGCCGTCTTTGCGCATGGCAAGACAACAATGTATGAGAAAGCAATCTTCAGCAGATGCACGTGCTTTCTTGTGTTCAGTTGGACAAACACTCCCAGTGATACAAGCTGTACTGGATGATATGGCAATGATCACCACACAGTTCATCCACAATGATAAGTTGAGCAAGTCTCTGGGAGATGCACGAGCACAGAAATCGTCGCAAATGAAGAAGAGAAAATCGACCTCAGACTTCCGCCAGACAACGATTCACATGATCTCAAGATGAAAAGAGTGAACGACCAGACATTCATGCTTCTGAACTTTTGATAAGGCAGATTCACCTCCATCTCCCCTGAACCATCGGTGGACACTAGACAAAGGTGCATGCATACCTGTGCGCTGCACCCAACCAGCCCTGCTGAGATACTTGAATGAATCATGCGGCGTCAGGTGCCGATAGTTGTTGATACGCCAACTGATTCAGGAGAAAGTGACTCTGATGACGATGACAATGATTTGTTCGAGTGTTGTTAATACCTTGTGTTGTCTGGCCCAGTGTGTGTTTGTACCAGTAAATGACTCTTCAGTCTGAAAAGAAGTGATTTGTTAAATGAAATATATTTTGAAAATGACCTGGAACAAATAAATGGTTATTTTCGATTTTTCGGACTCCCATTGAAGAAAATATCACTCGAGCATATATGTTCTTCATTTATAACTATATTTACCTCCGCCACCGAAGGTGGAGGAGGTTATGTTTTCACCACTTTCTGCTTGTTTGGCTGTCTCTCTCTGTACAGGATATCTCAAAAATCTGCGGACGGATCCAGCGGAAATTTTGTGGACAGTTTCAGTGTTTGACAAGGACGAATTGGTTTGATTTTGGTTAAGATCCGGATCCGGATCCGACTACTATAATTTTAAAAGTGATTCTTCACCATTGAGAG
>CM068957.1:127254263-127259263 GCA_035128595.1 Eptatretus atami
TTGTAGGCACGTTATGCGATCGTTGACACCACGTCGACACACGTTACTTGTAAAGTTACTCATAAGTCAAAACACGTCGAGTAATGTTAGCGTACCCGAACTATTTCCAACCTATGATATGTGCTTTGAACCTATGAGTAACGTGCTTTGAACCTATGTGTAACGTATCTCCAAGCATATTGACGTATGTAGATGGATTTGACGTCTTCCAGACGACCACAGACTTACTGAACATGTTAATAACTTACAGCTACCGTATAATGGTGTATTGGCAGCGTTTAGGGGAATTGGTATATAAAAATGGGGTTCACACAGGAGGAAACCCATCAGGTTCCAGAACTCCATGTTTTTTGTTTTTTTTCTTCAGTATGACGGTGATGTTGACACTTCGATTTCTAGTTGCGATTTATGATTTAAATCGTTGAGCAGCAGCCTATTAATTATATTGTATTATAACCGCACTAGAAATCGAAGTGTCAACATCACCCTCATGCCGAAAGAAGAAAAAAAAAATAAAAAAAACCATGGAGTTTTGGAACACTGACGCTAAACATTACCTCGACGTGTTTCGACTTATGAGTAACTTACAATAACTTGGTGTCGACGTTGTGTCAACGATCGCGTTACGTGCCTACAACTTATGGCCAGCATATGCGGAACGTGTGAGTCATACGCTGGCATACGTCGAAAAATTTTGAGCATGTAAAAATTTGTCGACGATCTCGGCGTACTACGACGTATGCCAGCGTGCTTCAGCTTGCTTCAGCTTGCTTCAGCGTGCTCTTAACGTATACAAAACTTACCATAACGTATTCGCACGTGTGCCAGCGTTTTAGGCAAATTTTTCATACGTCGGCATACGCTGGCTAAATCGTCAAGGTGGACAGCGGCTTTAGCAGAATGTGGTGTAGGTTAGTTAACAGGCTTCGCTGTTCATATTGCCATTTCTGTTTGCACAAGAAAGTGTATAAGATGAGAATGTTATCCGTCTTTTAATGACGAAGTGCCTAATTACTGTCAGAGTATGTGGCGATAATCCATTAATGTTAAGTAAGCAGGTGGTTGATCCGTACGCGCAGTTTCAAATCTCTAGGTCAGTCGATGTGGAAGATGAAGCCTTGTCAATATCGAGATAATTAGTGATAATAAAAAGATTTGGATCGTGTCGGGCTAAAGTAACGATTTGCATTGTTATATTTTCCACATTGGCCACCCCAGGACCACGATATTTCCTAAAGTGGAAGATAGTAGTACGTTCTGTGGTCTTCAGTCATTTCAGACATCTCGGTCGGTATATTGGAGGTAGATACAGCTCTGTAAACTGAAGGAATTCCTCAAAAATCGCTTTTTTTTCTGAATGATGCACCTTGTTGCAGTTTTCATTATCTTGACAATAAAGTGTTTACATGGTCGATACTTCTGATTCGTGAGCTATGTTGTTGTGTCTGATGCCCCCGTAGAGTTGAGGCTTGGGAGATGTATATTCGCCGAGATATACGATCGGCAAAATGGGAAAAAAAACGCCAAAATGCCACTTTTCGCACCCTGGCGACCAACTTCGACAGCTCACTGTGCCTTATTGGGCTAAAGATCTCGTGGAGAACTTTTGTCCTAATGTCCACCATAACATGTGTCTACAAGCAGCCCAAAGTTCACCTCGCATCCCTTCCTCGGAACGAAAAGTGTTTTTAGGGCCTTTTCATAGGAACTGCCCATGGCCCTACTGATGTTTAAAGTGAATGTGACAAGTGTAGATTTATTAGTGGAGGACCCTACCACAGGACGCGTGACCAATATTGTGTGATCGTGGTTTGCAGGTTGATTTTAGATGAACTGAGATGCTGAAGAAAATAAACTGGGGGACACCTTGCGAAAATTTGGGCTAACTCTGCCAGAGGGTCAAATCAAAGATGCGCCGCCACGAATATCAAATCTGAATATCTTCACCTGTCTACGAGCTATGAGAGTGTTCTTTGATGTCTAAATATAGGTTTTTGATGCCAAGGAATCCAATTCTGAGGTCAACTAGAAGGGCACTCGGTAGAGCGCATACCTCTGCCCGTAGTGCCTGATCCACGATAACATATCTGGCCCAATACATTTTTGAAATATCTTGCTATACATAGTTTTTGAGCCCGATCTTTAAATGTTGAAGAACCGTTTTTAAAAATTCAAGTTGTCGGATCCAGATTCGGATCTTCACAAAATCGAATCAATTCATCGTGGTCAAACACCCAACCTCTTCCACAAGTTTCACCGGAATCCGTCCACAACTCTTTTGAGATATCGTGCTATATATTAGTTTTGCCCTGTCTCTCAATGGTGAGAATCACTTAAAAAAATGATCAGATCCGGATCCAGATTTCACCAAAAATTGAAATCAATTCTTCCTTGTCACACACCCAGCATGTCCACCAATTTCATCCGACTCCGTCCACAACCTTTTTGAGACATCGTGCTATATATCGTTTTTGGCCCGCATCTCTCAATGGTGAAGAATCACTTTTAAAATTATAGTAGTCGGATCCGGATCCGGATCTTAACCAAAATCAAACAATTCGTCCTTGTCAAACACTGAAACTTGTCCACAAAATTCCGCTGGATCCGTCCGCAGATTTTTGAGATATCCTGTTACAGAGAGAGACAGCCAAACAAGCAGAAAGTGGTTAAAACATAACCTCCTCCACCTTCGGTGGCGGAGTAAATATAGTTATAAATGAAGAAAACATAATATGCTCGAGTGATATTTTCTTCAATGGGAGTCCGAAAAATCGAAATAACCATGTTATTTGTTCCAGGTCATTTTCAAAATATATTTCATTTAAACAAATCACTTCTTCAGACTGAAGAGTCATTTACTGGTACAAACACACACTGGGCCAGACAACACAAGGTATTAACAACACTCGAACAAATCATTGTCATCGTCATCAGAGTCACTAATGTTGGCGTATCAACAACTATCGGCACCTGACGCCGCATGATTCATTCAAGTATCTCAGCAGGGCTGGTTGGGTGCAGCGCACAGGTATGCATGCACCTTTGTCTAGTGTCTCACCGATGGTTCAGGGGAGATGGAGGTGAATCTGCCTTTCAAAAGTCAGAAGCATGAATGTCTGGTCGTTCACTCTTTCATCTTGAGATCATGTGAATCGTTGTCTGGCGGAAGTCTGAGGTCGATTTTCTCTTCTTCATTTGCGACGATTTCTGTGCTCGTGCATCTCTCCAGAGACTTGCTCAACTTATCATTGTGGATGAACTGTGTGGTGATCATTGCCATATCATCCAGTACAGCTTGTATCACTGGGAGTGTTTGTCCAACTGAACACAAGAAAGCACTGTGCATCTGCTGAAGATCTTTCTCATACATTGTTGTCTTGCCATGCGCAAGACGGCTGCTGTCCGTGTCAGATCCACTGTGAACATGTAATGTGGATTATGATGTCTGATATCTACTTGGGGCATTATGTTCGACAGTCTATGATATTATGCTTTGTGTTTGTTCACCAGAGCACCATTAACTGTGTAGCAACATGTGCCGCTAAAAACAAGAATATCTGTGTCCTCTGCATCGATGACGACTACTCTGGATTTCCAGATCTGCGGATCTTTGAATAGATGGAGAAAAGAATGGTATCTGCTTCGATATGTTCACATTCAAAGTTCACAAATCTGGTCCCTTCAGGTAACTGCCAACAATTTGGCCAAACAGAACAGACATACTTGGTATTGGGATATCCTCTGCATAGCACACTGAACTTATCTTGAAAGGAATGTTTGTTAGCGTTGTTTTTGTGGGATTATACAAGAGATCTTGGAAAACTATGGCTGATGGGAATTGTCATGCCTCTGATAAAAACATGCTTCTCTCCACCAGGGTTACTCGAAGCACAGGTTCCTTTCACCGTCTTTGATTGTAAAAAGGTAAGTCGTAGCAGTCATTCACAAGCACCACCTGTGATGCACGTTTGGTTCTCATTCATGATTACAGAGATCATCTTGGATGCATAATCTGTCCATATGAAGGAGTTTCTTCTGACCATTCCGGTATGCAAGTGATGGTGTTGACAGGTGCCGTATGAATCCCATTGCAAGTGTTACAATGTACTCAGTAGAGAAGTGGATCAATGGTTTCACATGGAGCTTGTCCACCAGTTTTGACTTTTGGGTCTTCCTCATTGTGCATTGATGTTGAAAATTGGCAAACATTCAACTGTTAACTCTATTGTCCATCACATCAACTCGATTTAAATTTCTCATAATGAGCCTCTGCAAGAGTGATGAGAGATGCTATTGCTCTGTTTCCATTGCCTCCAATTTGGTGACTTGTCATTGTGTTCACCCATGACTTGTGCTGTGGTTTACACACAATTATGAAAGTATATGACACCATGTCCATTTTTCCAAATAACCTCATCATAAACGTGCCACAATGGTCAGGTCCTAGCCATTGTTCAGCATGTTCTTTGAGATTTGTCCACGTCTCTATGCCTGTGTTACTCTGTCTTCATCACATTCTTGGTGCCACGGAATTGCAGTGATCATGGCAAACTCCTCGCTCCTCCGCTTCTTTCTCCTTCTTTGATGATGTCGCCATCATTAGTTACAGGAACTCAGACCTGTAAACATAATGAAATTATGATTAACTAGGGTAATATATCTCAATAACAAACAACTGTAACAATATTCCAATCCAGTGCCTTATCTATTCTTGGTGAATACATTTATTCTTGCAAAATTCATTCTGCTATCAAGAAAATGATAGATTACGAACACCAACTTGGTATGTGTCTGGTGATGACTGCTGGAGAAATAATGATTAATATTATGATCAGTTGTCTTAATTTAACAATAAAGTTCTTTAATTACTTGCTATTCTCCAATGTCATCGATCACTGCCTTGTCTCGTGGAATAAAAGCTCGGCAATACATGATATAAAGTGAGTCATCTAATCCAAACATTCTAGACACGTTCTCACAAATCCGTCCCAACTAACCAC
>CM068957.1:127261763-127268199 GCA_035128595.1 Eptatretus atami
GTGCGCCTCAGGACATGTCCTTGCGTTGTGCGTATCTGGATGCGTCCTGCATTGTGCGTCTCTGGACATGTACTAGCGGTGTGCGTCTCCGGACGCGTCCGGGTGGTGTGTGTCTACGGACGCGTCTGGCGCGGTGTTTGTCTCCGGACACGTCGGGCGGTGTTTGTCTCCGGAAGCGTCCGGGCATAATTAACACTCCACTGCACTTCTTGCCTTCTGTTCTCTCACCTCACACTATCTTCACTTCCCCACCCCTCCTCGTTCCCACTCCCTCCTCATTCCCACTTCCTCCTCTCTGCTCTCTCTCTCGCCACCACTATCTCCCCTTCCCCCCTCTTTTTTGCCCTACTACCTTTAGTATTCCTGTCAGCGAAATGACGGTGCTATTTGCTAGTCTATACTAATAAAAGGCAATGTGTGTGTGTGTGTGTGTGTGTGTGTGTGTCATTGTGTGTCTCCTCCATAACTCCAAAAACTATATAACCTAGCTGCCTGAAACTTTGCATGCATACTACGAAAACACTAAGGAATTACAAGAGTGAAAATTGGGTGTTTGGGTTAATTAAAACCCCTCTTTTGAAGTTAATTGACGGCCTTATTTAATTATATACTTTCATCAGACGATCCTCGCCCACCTTGCTCTCTGGGTCGTAAGGCGTTTCAGGCGAGATTTTTCTGGCAATGAGTGTGTTTGACTGCGATAACGCTCCAATCACTTCCAACCAAATTGAATCATGGTTGAATGTGGACCCGAGCCCTATATATAGTCAAACAATGTGTTGTCATGGGCATATGGTCAATATGTACCATATGAGTTCTCTGAGAAAGTGAGACCATGTCTTGCTCATAAAAATGAGCTGTCCTAATATTCTGGTTGCCTGCTGTCTGGACACAGGGTTATTGCTATACCCTAAGGTCGGCAAAAGGTGTGGTTTGAGCATATAAATCACATCCAGGTATTGTAATCATGAAGTTCATTGCCAGAGCAATGTTTGGTGACCAGATATAGATGAAGCTCTGGAGAGGTACGTCATCATTGTTCCATGTGTCAGGCTACTGCCAAAACTCACCTGAGGCACCACCTTCACATGTGGTCCTGGCCTTTCGAGACCATCGCCTTAAATTCACACAGATTATGATGGGCCATTGTTAGTGAAATGTTTTGGTTGTAATCAATGCTCATTCAAAGTGGATCTAATCCATCCATCCATTGGACCATAACTCTGTACAGAGCGTTGGTGCTGCCGAGGCAGTCTCCTGGGCTCATTGGACACAATCCTGGACAGGTCGCCACTCCAACACAGGATACCAGCAAGCTGGCCACTCTTTTTGCCGACGTCAGAAGGATGACAGGTAGAGTCAACGCCACCTGGTACTAATTCAACAGCCAAGCAGGATTTTGGAACTCAGGATCCTAGGATCCCAAGCCCGCCACCCAATCCATTAAGCCAACACCAGGCATGAAGTGATCTAATGTTTAGCCTTGTCATCCTGTACTCACAAAATCATGGTTGAGAGGTTATGTGCCATGTTTGCCACTCACGGTTCACCCGATTGTGTGGCTTCGTGGTTAATGGCTCATGTTTCACCAGCACTGTGTTTCAGGATTTCTTGAAAACAGAATGCTATCAAGCACTATCACAGTGCTCCCTTCAAACCTGCTTCGAATGGTCAGGTTGAGAGAGCTGTCCAGGTGATCAAGAGTGGTCTCAAAAAGACGAATGACAGCCTCTTCCCTGCAGACCAGTTGTCATACATTTTATTTACATAAGACATATGCACACACAACCACTGGACGCACACCCGCAGTAAATGATGTTCCGTCAAATGCGAAAGACACGCTTATCCCTGATCCCTCTAATGATTTGTCCAGAATTACTGACCACCAGTTTAAACAGAAGTCGGTACCATGACAGGACCTCAATTCCATGTGCCATCAATGTGTTTTGATCCTGTTTCATGCTGAAACCTGGCTGTGGATCTGAATGGCTCACTGATCAAGTAATCGATTGAATTGGAAAGTCTCTATTTGTTGTTGTACTGTGCAATGAACATACAGTACGTAATACATTGACCAGCTCAACAAAGCATTGCTATCCAAATCCTCCAACCATGTTGAACCATTGAAAGTGAACCCTTGGTATTTATTCGGTTGTGAGCCAAGTGCCAGAACCTAATGCGTGCTTAACCCTATCGTGGAGTGGTGGACCCTGTTCCTCCTTCTACTCCTTCCCCTTCTTCAGCTCTTCCTGAATCCGCTACTATCAGCACTCCACAAGCACAGTCGCCCTTTTTGCGATGCTCTACTCGCCTGCTAAGGCACCCGAGTGCTGGAACTTCTAGTGATTGTAACTTGCACTGCTGTGGAGTAGTTGCTATTGTTTTTTAGGGGGGGGGGGGGTGGGGGGGAGGAGAATGTTGACATGTTCTGTGAAAGTTACCGCTGACATGCATGTACAGTTTGTGTTACCCTCTCGAATTAATGGGGAGCTCCGACTTGGGTGTCGTGTTGCCTTTCTCCCCTAATCCCGTGGATACGTCACACTCCTGAGTCTCCACCCGTCCACTGCGCAAAACCACACTCCCCCATGGGCCAAAATTCTCGGGCAAATTTTTCCCCGCGGAGCGTCATTCCAAATGCAGTCGCTCCAAGTCAAGCGTTCTTCCACAAAGAGAAGAAAATTTATGGCCTGCCTTCCATTCACAATGCGCAGCCACATGAATAGGCCTCGAGGTGTCTTTAATCCATACTGCCTGACTCATGCCAAAGATTGAGTCATCTCCATGGTGTTGGAGGACCTCCCCACCAGATCCAGAGTCCACCATCCCGGTAGCTGTGACTTCCAGAGTAACATTGACAGAACCCCCATTAGTACACACGCGTGTGCAGTGTGCGGCCGTCGACCACGACTCACAGAACTCGACACAAATGCGTCAAAGGGAACGGCGGCGCATGACCGAGAAACTGACAACACGTGTTTTGGGGTGCTTGAGGCGCCACTGGGGACGTGGTCGATGTTTCGTCCTTGATGTAAGACCATGGAGTGGAAGATTATTATGCGTTATGTTTGGAGACCTATCAGTGTTGTGCAACACACACCAAAGCTGCCGCCCGCGTTGCCCGCTGAGAGGGTGCACTCATTTCCATATGGAAAGCACCAGTGCTGGGGCTGTGCTAAATTGGTGAAAGTTTTTTTGGGCAATTCGTCAGCCGTGCTAGTCTCTATCAGACCTACACATGCGGAAACTACTTTACAAAATTTCTTTTTAATTCCTTCTTTTTTCTCTTTTTTTTCCATCATCGCTCCTTCGATTTCTCCTCTTCATTTGGGAACAGTCACGAGGATGTTTCACCGAGCGACAGCGATGTGATATTCGCGGAGCATTAACATCAGGATAATCACCATTCCATCCCTGCAGCGAAATCCATCCTCTGCTCATGGTGCAGTCGCTTCCCTGTAGGATTTATATAGTGTCGTTGTTGTAACGATGAGCATGCGAGGCATTTCGTTATTTTGGAAATGGAACATGGTCAATTTGTTTTTTGTAAGAGCTCGGTCTTTGTAAGATTTTTTCGTTTTTTCTTTTCTTTGTAAGATTTTCTTGATTTTTCAATTTGTAAGAGCTGGTGTCAATTTGTAGTGTAAATAGACCGCATTCGAACAGTTCAGTGTACTGAGCCTTTAACCCGTGACCTTCACTTGGTTTTCATGATGAATGGAATCAATTGTAGCAGCAACCGTGTCACGTCGTGCCAGCAAGAGAGCGGAGGGCTCGCATCATGGAGAACGACATTTCTTGGGAAGGACATTTGAGCCGGCAGTCCCATCACTTGCACTCATTTCTAGACGTTATTAATCCCCAAAGGAATATCTACACAAGACAAGGTGTATGCATCTATGGGTCATGCTATGTCCAAATTACCTGGTGCACTTGTCGTTAACGTTAGACATCCTTAACTCATTCGGTGACTGGTCGATAACTGCGCAGCGAGAGTGTCATGCCTTCAAATCCGAATATATTATGTTCCAAAATAAGTATAGTGGGGCAACTTAGCTAAATATAGCATAACAATTGTGCATTTTGTGAGGAAAAGCACCAAATTGGACACTAGTAGCCTCATAATTATGAACAGATTTGATATTGGCCATCTCAAATTCAGCCGCTGATGGCTGTGGCAGCCATTTTCCACTGCCATCAAAAATTTTTGAGATGGCCGATATCCAAATCTGTTCATAATATGATAGCGTACTAGGTGTGCAAATTTGGTGCGTCCTCACAAATGCACAATTGTTATGCTAAGTTGCCCCACTAGTAGAAGGTACACCAAAACAGATAGCCTAATGGATCCTCCCAACCCACGTGTTCCTTTGTAAATACATTGAAACTCAGATGTAAATGAAGACCGGACTCGGTGGTGTTATGGTTCGAGTGTTTGCTTCTGAGTCCGGGAGGTCAGTGGTTAAACCCTGGTCGAGTCATACCAAAGACTTTAAAATGGTCCGTGCTGCTTCCTTGCTTGATGATAAGCATTTAATAGAGATAGAAATGGACGAACAACCATAAGTTGGCAACCATTTGTGCTGGCTGGCTGACCGAAGACATTCACTGTGATATTATATCCATCTAGTGCATGCATATTTAACTATAGGGTTAAATTCAGAATTCAGTCTCCTGGTTACACATCACTGAGCGTCCTCCGTAGTCAGGAGCAGAATTATTTAAATTCTTATGAGTGTGTCACCACACAATGACTACTCTTTTTGAAAGGAATGATGGATATTTAAAAGTTCAACGTGAGAGCTAGCATGTGTGATGCAGCTGGCTTAATGTCCCCTTTGAAGGACGGACGGCAAGTAAAGTCCTTCGGCAAATCAAATTCGGAATAGACATCTCCAACTTCTGAGGCTATAGCCTGTCAGCCCCTCTGTCACAATGGGTCTTCTTCTCAACTCTTTCCTCATTTCCTTGATGCCACAAAGGTCATGTCAAGTCAGCATAGCCACAGGCTGGTCGATATTATTGGCAGATCGGTGCAGGAGAAGCAATTACAATGTATGCTGATGCAATATCCACCAAGTTTTGGAACACAGTTACAACTAGAACCGCACTCGGTAAAACACATCCTCCGCTACACAATGCCTGATCCAGTAGAACATATTGGCTCAATAATGTATTGAAATATCATGTATAATATATATTTAGTCTCATCTCTCAATGGTGCAGAATCACTGAAAATGGTTCGTATCCGGATTCGGACTTTCACCAAATCGAATCTTTCGTCTTTGACACACACCCAAGCTGTCCACCAAGTTTCGGTCCAAAACCGCGTACACAACTTTATGATACATCACGCAATATATCGGTTTTGCACGATCTCTCAATGGTGAAGAATCACTTAAAAAATTTTCAGATCCGGTTCGATTCGACCTACACCAAAAATCAATTAATTCGTTCTTGTCACACACCAAAAAGTTCCACCAACTTTCATCCGAATCCGTCCACAACTGTTGAGATATCTATTATGCTATATATCATTTTGGCCCTTATTCCAATGGTGAGAAATCCATTTAAAAGTCTAGTAGCCAGATCCAGATCCGATCTTCACCACCAAATCTATTCAGTTCATTCTATTCACACACCACACTCTCCACAAAATTTCATCTGGAATATGTTCCACATCTTTTTGAGATATCCTGCAGACAAATAAACAAGAAAGACCATGCAGAACATGATACTTGAAAATTCACCATGGAAAAGTTGCCATGGAACATCAAATTGTCCTTCATCAAGATAAAATTAACAATCTTAACATAGTCAGGTTAATCGGATGAAAATTGAATTATTTTTCAGATGAATGATGATTTTTAGAAGTTGACCTTAAGTTGACTTTGACCATTTGACCATCAAAAATAGTTGCTTTTCCAATTCAGTGATGGATATGCAATTGCTGCTATAATCACGTAAATCAGATACAATTGATGATTTTTCAGATGAAATTTGATGATTTTAGAAGTTTGACCCCTGACCTCAAAAATAGTTGCTTTCTCAATTCAGTGATGGACTATGCAATCCTGTTCAACTTACAATGTAATAGGATAAATTGACGAATTTCAGTTGAAAATTGATGATTTTAAAAGTTTGACCTCGGGTGGACCTTTGACCTTTGATCTCAAATACAGTGGGTTGCCCAATTCAGGATGTACTATGCAATTTGCTGTTTAATTTTCAAGTCAATCGGATGAAAATGACAATTTTTCAGAAAAAATTGATGATTTTTAGACCGTTGAATCTCTCTGTTAATAGGCTGCTGCTCAACGATTTAAATCATAATCGCACTAGAAATCGAAGTGTCAACATCACCGTCATACTGAAGAAAAAAAACAAAAAACATGGAGTCTGGAACACTGATGGGTTCCTCCTGTGTGAACCCCAT
>CM068957.1:127268209-127282195 GCA_035128595.1 Eptatretus atami
CAATTCCCCTAAACGCTGCCAATACACCATTATACGGTAGCTGTAAGTTATTAACATGTTCAGTAAGTTCTGTGGTCGTCTGGAAGACGTCAAATCCATCTACATACGTCAATATGCGTTGGAGATACGTTACACATAGGTTCAAAGCACGTTACTCATAGGTTCACCGCATACGCTGGCCATAATTGTAGGCACGTTATGCGATCGTTGACCCACGTCGACACACGTTACTTGTAAAGTTTACTCATAAGTCAAAACACGTCGAGTAATGTTAGCGTACCCGAACTATTTCCAACCTATGATATGTGCTTTGAACCTATGAGTAACGTGCTTTGAACCATGTGTAACGTATCTCCAACGCATATTGACGTATGTAGATGGATTTGACGTCTTCCAGACGACCACAGACTTACTGAACATGTTAATAACTTACAGCTACCGTATAATGGTGTATTGGCAGCGTTTAGGGGAATTGGTATATAAAAATGGGGTTCACACAGGAGGAACCCATCAGGTTCCAGAACTCCATGTTTTTTGTTTTTTTTCTTCAGTATGACGGTGATGTTGACACTTCGATTTCTAGTTGCGATTATGATTTAAATCGTTGAGCAGCAGCCTATTAATTATATTGTATTATAACCGCACTAGAAATCGAAGTGTCAACATCACCCTCATGCCGAAGAAGAAAAAAAAAATTAAAAAAAACCATGGAGTTTGAACACTGACGCTAAACATTACCTCGACGTGTTTCGACTTATGAGTAACTTACAAGTAACTTGTGTCGACGTGTGTCAACGATCGCGTACGTGCCTACAACTTATGGCCAGCATATGCGGAACGTGTGAGTCATACGCTGGCATACGTCGAAAAATTTTGAGCATGTAAAAATTTGTCGACGATCTCGCGTACTACGACGTATGCCAGCGTGCTTCAGCTTGCTTCAGCTTGCTTCAGCGTGCTCTTAACGTATACAAAACTTACCCATAACGTATTCGACGTGTGCCAGCGTTTTAGGCAAATTTTTCATACGTCGGCATACGCTGGCTAAATCGTCAAGGTGGACAGCGGCTTTAGCAGAATGTGGTGTAGGTTAGTTAACAGGCTTCGCTGTTCATATTGCCATTTCTGTTTGCACAGAAAGTGTATAAGATAGAATGTTATCCGTCTTTAATAAGACGAAGTGCCTAATTACTGTCAGAGTATGTGGCGATAATCCATTAATGTTAAGTAAGCAGGTGGTTGTATCCGTACGCGCAGTTTCAAATCTCTAGGTCAGTCGATGTGGAAGATGAAGCCTTGTCAATATCGAGATAATTAGTGATAATAAAAAGATTTGATCGTGTCGGGCTAAAGTAACGATTTGCATTGTTTATATTTTCCACATTGGCACCCCAGGACCACGATATTTCCTAAAGTGGAAGATAGTAGTACGTTCTGTGGTCTTCAGTCATTTCAGACATCTCGGTCGGTTATTGGAGGTAGATACAGGCTCTGTAAACTGAAGGAATTCCTCAAAAATCGCTTTTTTTTCTGAATGATGCACCTTGTTGCAGTTTTTCATTATCTTGACAATAAAGTGTTTACATGGTCGATACTTCTGATTCGTGAGCTATGTTGTTGTGTCTGATGCCCCCGTAGAGTTGAGGCTTGGGAGATGTATATTCGCCGAGATATACGATCGGCAAAATGGGAAAAAAAACGCCAAAAATGCACTTTTCGCACGCCTGGCGACCAACTTCGACAGCTCACTGTGCCTTATTGGGCTAAAGATCTCGTGGAGAACTTTTGTCCTAATGTCCACCATAACATGTGTCTACAAGCAGCCCAAAGTTCACCTCGCATCCCTTCCTCGGAACGAAAAGTGTTTTTAGGCCTTTTCATAGGAACTGCCCATGGCCCTACTGATGTTAAAGTGAAATTGACAAGTGTAGATTTATTAGTGGAGGACCCTACCACAGGACGCGTGACCAATATTGTGTGATCGTGGTTTGCAGGTTGATTTTAGATGAACTGAGATGCTGAAGAAAATAACTGGGGGACACCTTGCGAAAATTTGGGCTAACTCTGCCAGCAGGGTCAAATCAAAGATGCGCCGCCACGAATATCAAATCTGAATATCTTCACCTGTCTACGAGCTATAGATGTGTTCTTTTGATGTCTAAATATAGGTTTTTGATGCCAAGGAATCCAATTCTGAGGTTCAACTAGAAGGGCACTCGGTATGAGCGCATACCTCTGCCCGTAGTGCCTGATCCACGATAACATATCTGGCCAATACATTTTTGAAATATCTTGCCTATACATAGTTTTTGAGCCCGATCTTTAAATGTTGAAGAACCGTTTTTAAAAATTCAAGTTGTTCGGATCCAGATTCGGATCTTCACCAAAATCGAATCAATTCATCGTGGTCAAACACCCAACCTTCCACCAAGTTTCACCGGAATCCGCCACAACTTTTGAGATATCGTGCTATATATTAGTTTTGCCCTGTCTCTCAATGGTGAGAATCACTTAAAAAAATGATCAGATCCGGATCCAGATTTCACCAAAATTGAATCAATTCTTCCTTGTCACACACCCAGCATGTCCACCAATTTTCATCCGACTCCGTCCACAACCTTTTTGAGACATCGTGCTATATATCGTTTTTGGCCCGCATCTCTCAATGGTGAAGAATCACTTTTAAAATTATAGTAGTCGGATCCGGATCCGGATCTTAACCAAAATCAAACAATTCGTCCTTGTCAAACACTGAAACTTGTCCACAAATTTCCGCTGGATCCGTCCCGCAGATTTTTGAGATATCCTGTTACAGAGAGAGACAGCCAAACAAGCAGAAAGTGGTTAAAACATAACCTCCTCCACCTTCGGTGGCGGAGTAAATATAGTTATAAATGAAGAAACATAATATGCTCGAGTGATATTTTCTTCAATGGGAGTCCGAAAAATCGAAATAACCAGTTTATTTGTTCCAGGTCATTTTCAAAATATATTTCATTTAAACAAATCACTTCTTCAGAACTGAAGAGTCATTTACTGGTACAAACACACACTGGGCCAGACAACACAAGGTATTAACAACACTCGAACAAATCATTGTCATCGTCATCAGAGTCACTGATCTTGGCGGTATCAACAACTATCGGCACTGACGCCGCATGATTCATTCAAGTATCTCAGCAGGGCTGGTTGGGTGCAGCGCACAGGTATGCATGCACCTTTGTCTAGTGTTCACCGATGGTTCAGGGGAGATGGAGGTGAATCTGCCTTATCAAAAGTCAAGAAGCATGAATGTCTGGTCGTTCACTCTTTTCATCTTTGAGATCATGTGAATCGTTGTCTGGCGGAAGTCTGAGGTCGATTTTCTCTTCTTCATTTGCGACGATTTCTGTGCTCGTGCATCTCTCCAGAGACTTGCTCAACTTATCATTGTGATGAACTGTCGTGGTGATCATTGCCATATCATCCAGTACAGCTTGTATCACTGGGAGTGTTTGTCCAACTGAACACAAGAAAGCACGTGCATCTGCTGAAGATCTTTCTCATACATGTTGTCTTGCCATGCGCAAGACGGCTGCTGTCCGTGTCAGATCCACTGTGAACATGTAATGGATTATGATGTCTGATATCTACTTGGGGCATTATGTTCGAACAGTCTATGATATTATGCTTTGTGTTTGTTCACCAGAGCACCATTAACTGTGTAGCAACATGTGCGCGCTAAAACAAGAATATCTGTGTCCTCTGCATCGATGACGACTACTCTGGATTTCCAGATCTGCGGATCTTTGAATAGATGGAGAAAAGAATGGTATCTGCTTCGATATGTTCACATTCAAAGTTCACAAATCTGGTCCCTTCAGGTAACTGCCAACAATTTGGCCAAACAGAACAACATACTTGGTATTGGGATATCCTCTGCATAGCACACTGAACTTATCTTGAAAGGAATGTTTGTTAGGCGTTGTTATTTGTGGGATTATACAAGAGATCTTGGAAAACTATGGCTGATGGGAATTGTCATGCCTCTGATAAAAACATGCTTCTCTCCACCAGGGTTACTCGAGCACAGGTTCCTTTCACCGTCTTTGATTGTAAAAAGGTAAGTCGTAGCAGTCATTCACAAGCACCACCTGTGATGCACGTTTGGTTCTCATTCATGATTACAGAGATCATCTTGGATGCATAATCTGTCCATATGAAGGAGTTCTTCTGACCATTACCGGTATGCAAGTGATGGTGTTGACAGGTGCCGTATGAATCCCATTGCAAGTGTTACAATGTACTCAGTAGGAAAGTGGATCAATGGTTTCACATGGAGCTTGTCCACCAGTTTTGACTTTTGGGTCTTCCTCATTGCTGCATTTGATGTTGAAAATTGGCAAACATTCAACTGTTAACTCTATTGTCCATCACATCAACTCGATTTAATTTCTCATAATGAGCCTCTGCAAGAGTGATGAGAGATGCTATTGCTCTGTTTCCATTGCCTCCAATTTGGTGACCTTGTCATTGTGTTCACCATGACTTGTGCTGTGGTTTAACACAATTATAAAGTATATGACACCATGTCCATTTTTCCAAATAACCTCATCATAAACGTGCCACAATGGTCAGGTCCTAGCCATTGTTCAGCATGTCTTTGAGATTTGTCCACGTCTCTATGCCTGGTGTTACTCTGTCTTCATCACATTCTTGGTGCCACGGAATTGCAGTATCATGGCAAACTCCTCGCTCCTCCGCTTCTTTCTCCTTCTTTGATGATGTCGCCATCATTAGTTACAGGAACTCAGACCTGTAAACATAATGAAATTATGATTAACTGGGTAATATATCTCAATAACAAACAACTGTAACAATATTCCAATCCAGTGCCTTATCTATTCTTGGTGAATACATTTATTCTTGCAAAATTCATTCTGCTATCAAGAAAATGATAGATTACGAACACCAACTTGTATGTGTCTGGTGATGACTGCTGGAGAAATAAGATTAATATTATGATCAGTTGTCTTAATTTAACAATAAAGTTCTTAATTACTTGCTATTCTCCAATGTCATCGATCACTGCCTTGTCTCGTGGAATAAAGCTCGGCAATACATGATATAAAGTGAGTCAATCTATCCAAACATTCTAGACACGTTCTCACAAATCGTCCCAACTAACCACAGAGTGCACACAAACTTTCACCAAAACTTTTATTTCATTATACATGCATGGTGTGATCCACAACACTATCATCTATACTAATAAATTTCAATGTGCGTGCGTGTGTGTGTGTGTGTGTGTGTGTGTGTGTGTTGTGTGTTGTGAGTGTGTGCATCAGTGTGTCTCCTCCATAACTCCAAACCATAACAACCTAGCAGCCTGAACTTTGCATGCGCACTAAGAAAACTCCAAGGAAGTGTAGAACTGAAAATTGGGCGTTTGGGTAAAATTAAAAGAGCCCTTTTGAGAGAAAATTAATGGCCTTATTTAATTATATCCTTCATCAGGCGTCCTCGGCAACCTCGCTGTCTGGGTCTCAAGGCGCTTCCTTGGAACCTCGCTGGTCTGAAGCCGCCATGTTTTTTGGCCCTGCTCAACCATGCCTTGACTTGGAACAGGCCGCACCGATTTCTTAACGATAAAGTTTTTTTCCCCTTCCTCACTCATATCGAATACCTCTTCATCATTGCTACGAATCACTGCATACATCGTTTGTGAGGACTCTAGTTTTCAAATTTGGAGCTTGGAGCGAATATTATATTAGTCATCTTGATCTAGGTTTTCACGATTTCAACGATCCGTACTCTCACCGGATGAACTAAAGTATATTATCAAAATATATATTCTGTTTGAGGATCCGGATATCGTCCAGACTAAATAAGTGTCAAAATCTGTTTGTGAAAATCTGATAATTTATAGAAATAACCAGTCTTGTAACTAAGCCGATACACCTATTACTTTAAGCAAGCAAGGCTAAGTTTGCGCCTCCTACATAGATACACAAGAAACGTGGAAATTACCAAGCATTAAACTTTCCCTTTTCTACTGTTTGGAGAATTATATTGAGTGAACAAAATATTTAAGAATGTGCCAAAATTAACCAGCTTCATTGACCTTGATGATTTAATGCATTCACTGCTTACAATCATGCCCTGTCCCCAGAGGAACTGCTTATCCATAGCTTCTTCCAGATCTGTGTCTATATTCATGGAGGTTTCGCGTTGTGCTCCACAGGGAATCAACAAATCTGTGAAAAACAGTACGTTTTAAAAATAAACTTATAACGTTGCGCGGGACCTCGAAACGCATGTACCAGGGTGATGTACGAACGCTGAACCGCGACCGCACCCGCGAACCGACGTACGAATCAATGTACCATGTGCACAGATGAGCAGGCACGTGGTGGATAATCTGCAATGTTTATTTCATGGGCGATTGAACTTTGCGATGTCTCCAGGGATGTTCTGCATTAAGCTGCAACTCCTTTGTGGATAAAGTCATTCTTGAACGAATTTATTATAATTCATTAACTGCTGCGTACGTGGTGAAGACTAGCTTTAAAGTTAAAGGGATCCTACATGATATGCAGCGACACACTGGCCAACCGTTCCTTATCAACCATTTAATTGGAGTGCTTGATGAGTATGAAAGCCACTTGCGCCACCGCCCACGAGTGAGTGGTTCATGCTCTGCCGCCACGAAGCGAGTGTGAATGCTTCGCTGCCCTGAGCAAGTGGTCCATGCTCTGTTGCCCAGAGCGATTGGTTCGTGTCGTGCTCTGCCGCCATGAGCGATTGGTTCATGCTTCCACACCCTGAGCAACTGGTTTGTGCTCTGCCGCTCCGAGCGAGTGGTCATGCTCCGCTGCCCAAGTGAGTGGGTTCGTGCTCCCTCACCCAGAGCGATTGGTTCATGCTCTGCCACCCTGGGTGAGTGGTTCGTGCTCTGCCGCCATGAATGAGTGTTCGTGCTCCATCACCCTGAGTGAGTTAACCCTAAAATAACACCCGATTTCCAAGCCGTTTGTTGTATTAACGTGTTTTCTAAATTACCGAGCGATTCTTTTTTTCCACCCATCACACGCAGCTGTTTATAAAAGATTAATGAACATATCCATGAAACGTCTACATCAATGCAACAAAGTTTTTGGGTGAAAGCCACTCATGATTTCTAGGTTGTTGCCGATGTCAGCCGGTGTGTGTGTGTGTGTGTGTGTGTGTGTGTGTGTGTGTGTGTGATGTGTATTGCTCATAAAGCATATCTCTCTCTTTCTCTCTCTCTCTCTCTCTCTCTCTCTCTCTCTCTCTCTCTCTCTCTCTCTCTGTCCCATACTTGCTCTACCCCTCCCAATGGAGTGCAGCACCCCTCCCACCTCTCTCTCTCTCTTCTCTCTCTCTCTCTCTCTCTCTCTGTGTGTCTCTGTCTCTGGACATTTCCAGATGTGGTTATGTCTGGATATTGTTTGTCTCCGGACCAGCTGTGACACACTCCTCATTTTTCATAAATGCCAAGGTGAGCCAATGAGAAAAGCAAAGAATCTTCACAAGGTTTCGAAAAAAGCGATGATAATAGAAACCTTTACGCCAAGAAAACTATAGAAAACCAAAACGCCACAAGTGACAACGATAGCCAAGATCTTGTGAAAAGCCAAGGAAGTGTCACACTGCTCCGGACGCATCCTGGCGGTGTGCGCCTCAGGACATGTCCTTGCGTTGTGCGTATCTGGATGCGTCCTGGCATTGGTGCGTCTCTGGACATGTACTAGCGGTGTGCGTCTCCGGACCGTCCGGGTGTGGTGTGTCTACGGACGCGTCTGGGCGGTGTTGTCTCCGGACACGTCCGGGCGGTGTTTGTCTCCGGAAGCGTCCGGGCATAATTAACACTCCACTGCACTCTTGCCTTTGTTCTCTCACCTCACACTATCTTCACTTCCCCACCCCTCCTCGTTCCCACTCCCTCCTCATTCCACTTCCTCCTCTCTGCTCTCTCTCTCGCCACCACTATCTCCCCTTCCCCCCTCTTTTTTGCCCTACTACCTTTAGTATTCCTGTCAGCGAAATGACGGTGCTATTTGCTAGTCTATACTAATAAAAAGGCAATGTGTGTGTGTGTGTGTGTGTGTGTGTGTGTCAGTGTGTGTGTCTCCTCCATAACTCCAAAAACTATATAACCTAGCTGCCTGAAACTTTGCATGCATACTACGAAAACACTAAGGATTACAAGAGTGAAAATTGGGTGTTTGGGTTAATTAAAACCCCTCTTTTGAAGTTAATTGACGGCCTTATTTAATTATATACTTCTCATCAGACGATCCTCGCCCACCTTGCTCTCTGGGTCGTAAGGCGTTTCAGGCGAGATTTTTCTGGCAATGAGTGTGTTTGACTGCGATAACGCTCCATCACTTCCAACCAAATTGAATCATGGTTGAATGTGGACCCGACCCTATATATAGTCAAACAATGTGTTGTCAGTGGGCATATGGTCAATTATGTACCATATGAGTTCTCTGAGAAAGTGAGACCATGTCTTGCTCATAAAAATGAGCTGTCCTAATATTCTGGTTGCCTGCTGTCTGGCAACAGGGTTATTGTATACCCTAAGGTCGGCAAAAGGTGTGGTTGAGCATATAAATCACATCCAGGTATTGTAATCATGAAGTTCATGCCAGAGCAATGTTTGGTGACCAGATATAGATTGAAGCTCTGGAGAGGTACGCTCATCATTTTCCATGTGTCAGGCTACTGCCACAAACTCACCTGAGGCACCACTTCACATGTGGTCCTGGCCTTTCGAGACCATCGCCTTAAATTCACACAGATTATGATGGGCCATTGTTAGTGAAATGTTTTGGTTGTAATCAATGCTCATTCAAAGTGGATCTAATCCATCCATCCATTGGACCATACTCTGTACAGAGCGTTGGTGCTGCCGAGGCAGTCTCCTGGGCTCATTGGACACAATCCTGGACAGGTCGCCACTCCAACACAGGATACCAGCAAGCTGGCACTCTTTTTGCCGACGTCAGAAGGATGACAGGTAGAGTCAACGCCACCTGGTACTAATTCAACAGCCAAGCAGGATTTTGGAACTCAGGATCCTAGGATCCCAAGCCCGCCACCCAATCCATTAAGCCAACACCAGGCATGAAGTGATCTAATGTTTAGCCTTGTCATCCTGTACTCACAAAATCATGGTTGAGAGGTTATGTGCCATGTTTGCCACTCACGGTTCACCCGATTGTGTGGCTCGTGGTTAATGGCTCATGTTTCACCAGCACTGTGTTCAGGATTTCTTGAAACAGAATGCTATCAAGCACTATCACAGTGCTCCCTTCAAACCTGCTTCGAATGGTCAGGTTGAGAGAGCTGTCCAGGTGATCAAGAGTGGTCTCAAAAAAGACGAATGACAGCTCTTCCCTGCAGACCAGGTTGTCATACATTTTATTTACATATAGGACATATGCACACACAACCACTGGACGCACCCCGCATAAATGATGTTCGCGTCAAATGCGAAAGACACGCCTTATCCCTGATCCCTCTAATGATTTGTCCAGAATTACTGACCACCAGTTTAAACAGAAGTGGTACCATGACAGGACCTCAATTCCATGTGCCATCAATGTGTTTTGATCCTGTTTCCATGCTGAAACCTGGCTGTGGATCTGAATGGCTCACTGATCAAGTAATCGATTGAATTGGAAAGTCTCTATTTGTTGTTGTACTGTGCAATGAACAATACAGTACGTAATACATTGACCAGCTCAACCAAAGCATTGCTATCCAAATCCTCCAACCATGTTGAACCCATTGAAAGTGAACCCTTGGTATTTATTCTCGGTTGTGAGCCAAGTGCCAGAACCTAATGCGTCTTAACCCTATCGTGGAGTGGTGGACCCTGTTCCTCCTTCTACTCCTTCCCCTTCTTCAAGCTCTTCCTGAATCCGCTACTATCAGCACTCCACAAGCACAGTCGCCCTTTTGCGATGCTCTACTCGCCTGCGTAAGGCACCCGAGTGCTGGAACTTCTAGTGATTGTAACTTGCACTGCTGTGGAGTAGTTGCTATTGTTTTTTAGGGGGGGGGGGGGTGGGGGGGAGGAAATGTTGACATGTTCTGTGAAAGTTACCGCTGACATGCATGTACAGTTTGTGTTACCCTTGGAATTAATGGGGAGCTCCGACTTGGGTGTCGTGTTGCCTTTCCCCCTAATCCCGTGGATACGTCACACTCCTGAGTCTCCACCCGTCCACTGCGCAAAACCACACTCCCCCATGGGCCAAAATTCTCGGGCAAATTTTTCCCCGCGGAGCGTCATTCCAAATGCAGTCGCTCCAAGTCAAGCGTTCTTCCACAAAGAGAAGAAAATTTATGGCCTGCCTTCCATTCACAATGCGCAGCCACATGAATAGGCCTCGAGGTGTCTTTAATCCATACTGCCTGACTCATGCCAAAGATTGAGTCATCTCCATGGTGTTGGAGGACCTCCCCACCAGATCCAGAGTCCACCATCCCGGTAGCTGTGACTTCCAGAGTAACATTGACAGAACCCCCATTAGTACACACGCGTGTGCAGTGTGCGGCCGTCGACCACGACTCACAGAACTCGACACAAATGCGTCAAAGGGAACGGCGGCGCATGACCGAGAAACTGACAACACGTGTTTTGGGGTGCTTGAGGCGCCACTGGGGACGTGGTCGATGTTTCGTCCTTGATGTAAGACCATGGAGTGGAAGATTATTATGCGTTATGTTTGGAGACCTATCAGTGTTGTGCAACACACACCAAAGCTGCCGCCCGCGTTGCCCGCTGAGAGGGTGCACTCATTTCCATATGGAAAGCACCAGTGCTGGGGCTGTGCTAAATTGGTGAAAGTTTTTTTGGGCAATTCGTCAGCCGTGCTAGTCTCTATCAGACCTACACATGCGGAAACTACTTTACAAAATTTCTTTTTAATTCCTTCTTTTTTCTCTTTTTTTTCCATCATCGCTCCTTCGATTTCTCCTCTTCATTTGGGAACAGTCACGAGGATGTTTCACCGAGCGACAGCGATGTGATATTCGCGGAGCATTAACATCAGGATAATCACCATTCCATCCCTGCAGCGAAATCCATCCTCTGCTCATGGTGCAGTCGCTTCCCTGTAGGATTTATATAGTGTCGTTGTTGTAACGATGAGCATGCGAGGCATTTCGTTATTTTGGAAATGGAACATGGTCAATTTGTTTTTTGTAAGAGCTCGGTCTTTGTAAGATTTTTTCGTTTTTTCTTTTCTTTGTAAGATTTTCTTGATTTTTCAATTTGTAAGAGCTGGTGTCAATTTGTAGTGTAAATAGACCGCATTCGAACAGTTCAGTGTACTGAGCCTTTAACCCGTGACCTTCACTTGGTTTTCATGATGAATGGAATCAATTGTAGCAGCAACCGTGTCACGTCGTGCCAGCAAGAGAGCGGAGGGCTCGCATCATGGAGAACGACATTTCTTGGGAAGGACATTTGAGCCGGCAGTCCCATCACTTGCACTCATTTCTAGACGTTATTAATCCCCAAAGGAATATCTACACAAGACAAGGTGTATGCATCTATGGGTCATGCTATGTCCAAATTACCTGGTGCACTTGTCGTTAACGTTAGACATCCTTAACTCATTCGGTGACTGGTCGATAACTGCGCAGCGAGAGTGTCATGCCTTCAAATCCGAATATATTATGTTCCAAAATAAGTATAGTGGGGCAACTTAGCTAAATATAGCATAACAATTGTGCATTTTGTGAGGAAAAGCACCAAATTGGACACTAGTAGCCTCATAATTATGAACAGATTTGATATTGGCCATCTCAAATTCAGCCGCTGATGGCTGTGGCAGCCATTTTCCACTGCCATCAAAAATTTTTGAGATGGCCGATATCCAAATCTGTTCATAATATGATAGCGTACTAGGTGTGCAAATTTGGTGCGTCCTCACAAATGCACAATTGTTATGCTAAGTTGCCCCACTAGTAGAAGGTACACCAAAACAGATAGCCTAATGGATCCTCCCAACCCACGTGTTCCTTTGTAAATACATTGAAACTCAGATGTAAATGAAGACCGGACTCGGTGGTGTTATGGTTCGAGTGTTTGCTTCTGAGTCCGGGAGGTCAGTGGTTAAACCCTGGTCGAGTCATACCAAAGACTTTAAAATGGTCCGTGCTGCTTCCTTGCTTGATGATAAGCATTTAATAGAGATAGAAATGGACGAACAACCATAAGTTGGCAACCATTTGTGCTGGCTGGCTGACCGAAGACATTCACTGTGATATTATATCCATCTAGTGCATGCATATTTAACTATAGGGTTAAATTCAGAATTCAGTCTCCTGGTTACACATCACTGAGCGTCCTCCGTAGTCAGGAGCAGAATTATTTAAATTCTTATGAGTGTGTCACCACACAATGACTACTCTTTTTGAAAGGAATGATGGATATTTAAAAGTTCAACGTGAGAGCTAGCATGTGTGATGCAGCTGGCTTAATGTCCCCTTTGAAGGACGGACGGCAAGTAAAGTCCTTCGGCAAATCAAATTCGGAATAGACATCTCCAACTTCTGAGGCTATAGCCTGTCAGCCCCTCTGTCACAATGGGTCTTCTTCTCAACTCTTTCCTCATTTCCTTGATGCCACAAAGGTCATGTCAAGTCAGCATAGCCACAGGCTGGTCGATATTATTGGCAGATCGGTGCAGGAGAAGCAATTACAATGTATGCTGATGCAATATCCACCAAGTTTTGGAACACAGTTACAACTAGAACCGCACTCGGTAAAACACATCCTCCGCTACACAATGCCTGATCCAGTAGAACATATTGGCTCAATAATGTATTGAAATATCATGTATAATATATATTTAGTCTCATCTCTCAATGGTGCAGAATCACTGAAAATGGTTCGTATCCGGATTCGGACTTTCACCAAATCGAATCTTTCGTCTTTGACACACACCCAAGCTGTCCACCAAGTTTCGGTCCAAAACCGCGTACACAACTTTATGATACATCACGCAATATATCGGTTTTGCACGATCTCTCAATGGTGAAGAATCACTTAAAAAATTTTCAGATCCGGTTCGATTCGAGCCTACACCAAAAATCAATTAATTCGTTCTTGTCACACACCAAAAAGTTCCACCAACTTTCATCCGAATCCGTCCACAACTGTTGAGATATCTATTATGCTATATATCATTTTGGCCCTTATTCCAATGGTGAGAAATCCATTTAAAAGTCTAGTAGCCAGATCCAGATCCGATCTTCACCACCAAATCTATTCAGTTCATTCTATTCACACACCACACTCTCCACAAAATTTCATCTGGAATATGTTCCACATCTTTTTGAGATATCCTGCAGACAAATAAACAAGAAAGACCATGCAGAACATGATACTTGAAAATTCACCATGGAAAAGTTGCCATGGAACATCAAATTGTCCTTCATCAAGATAAAATTAACAATCTTAACATAGTCAGGTTAATCGGAATGAAAATTGAAATTATTTTTCAGATTGAAATGAATGATATATTAGAAGTTGACCTTAAGTATGACCTTTGACCATTTGACCTATCAAAAAGAGTTGCTTTCCAAATTCATGAGGAATATGCAATTGCTGCTAATAATCAGGAAATCAGATGAAATGATGATTTTCAGATGATTTATGATATTTACGAAGTTTGACCCCGACCTCAAAAAAATAGTTGCTTTCTCATTCATATGGACTATGCAATCCTGTTCAACTTACAATGTAATAGGAGTAAAATTGACGAATTTCAGTTGAAAATTGATGATTTAAAAGTTTGACCTCGGGTGGACCCTTTGACCTTTGATCTCAAAATACAGTGGGTGCCCCAATTCAGGATGTACTATGCAATTTGCTGGTTTAATTTTCCCAAGTCAATCGGCATGAAAATGACAATGTTTTCAGATAAAAATTGATGATTTTTAGACCGTTGAATCTCTCTG
>CM068957.1:127331279-127341373 GCA_035128595.1 Eptatretus atami
ATGTTGTTTGTTTTGTTTGTTTGTTTGTAGACATAACTCAAGAGAACGAAAGTACCAATGTCAAATATACACACTTGATTAGGAGTGGGCTACCTGATTTAGATTTGTTCAAAATCGTCAAAGCAAGGTCACATGAGGTCCAAACTAATCGTAATTAACATGGAAATGTGATATTTTTGCTTCGCTCACGTTACGAGTTCGTTTACTTAGATTTTAATTTTGCTTCGTTTGCGACGCTGTGCGATTAAAAACTCGGTTTGAAATTCTGTAAAATTCGATGTTTTGGAGACGTTTAGATGTTAAAAAAATATTCACTCAAGCTCAGTCTCCCTTGCATTGCGCTCGAGAGACGTCACGGGTCGTCCATGATTGCAGTCGCCGAGCGACGCGTCAGGTGGGATTGACGTTAAGTTTTGCATGGAGAAATGAGATTTTTGCGTTCGCTCGACGTTACGAGTTCGTTTTAACTTCGATTAATTTAGTCTCTTTTGCGTCGCTTAGGAACGCTTAAAACTCGTTTGTCGAAATTCTGTAAAATCGGATGTTGGATCGTTTTAAATTGTATTAAAAAAAATTTCCCCTCGGCGTCAAGGTCGTCCCATTAGCTGCTTCGAAGCAGACGTCACGGGTCGGTCCTGATGCAGTCGCTCGAGAACGCTCACGGGTCGTCCCATGATGCATGCGTCGAGCGGACATGTCGTGATGACGTAGTTTTGCATGTGAGATGGAGATTTTTTGCTTCGCTCGACGTTACGAGTTCGTGTTGTACCTCGATTTTAATTTTGTCTATCCGTTTTTGCGATCGCTTCGGCGCTTAAACTCGTGTTGTCGAAAATTCTGGTAAAAATCGGTTTTGGAGCTTAAAGTTGTATAGAAAATATTTACTGGATCAACGCTTCTTACGTGGTCTCGCATGACATGCGTTAGCAGCGCGTCGTGATTTACTTAAGTTATAATTGCGGAGAAATGGAAATTTTTGCCCGTCGACGTACGATTTTTGATGGTTAATACGAATCATCGTAGAAATTCTGGTTTGCGTCGCTACTTCTCTCGAGACAGCTTTTATTAACAAGTCAGAGGTCAAGTTGACGATTATCGAATACCAGTCTGATTGTTGTTTTTGCGTGTGTTGTTTAGGCCGTATCACAGAGTACATGTCATACTCCGTGATTGGTATGCTGCTGATTAGAGCAAATCGGTAACGTCAAGTCACTAGAACGGAAGGATAGCTAACCAAGTCAAATTACACCATGTATTCAGGAGTGATGGCTATGCTGATTAGATTTTGCAAAATCGTCAAAGGTCAAGTCACGTGAGGTCAAACATGCATTTTTATGTTTTGGACAGATCATCGTAGAAACTTCTGGTTTGTCGTCCTCTCTCGAGCGTTATTATGACAAGGTCAGAGGTCAAGTTAACGATTTTCGTAAATACCAGTTATGATGCTTGTTACTTACGAAATCTAAGATTTCGTAAGTTATATTGGTGACATTCCTCGTTTGTTGTTTTGTACTTTTCATATCTAAGATTTCGTAAGTATTGTGATTCGTCTGTTTTGTTTGTTTGTATGTGTTGTTTGTTTGTTTGTTTGTAGGCACGATAACTCGAGAACGGAAGAAGCTACAATGTCAAATTACACCACGTGATTCAGAGGTGATGGCTAGTGCTGATTAGATTTTGGTCAAATCGGTCAAGGTCAAGGTCACAGTGAGGTCAAAATTCGATTTTATGGTTGTACAGTACTGAGAACGAAAGAGCTACAATGTAAATACACCAGATCGAGGTGATGGTAGTGCTGATTAGATTTTGGTCAACATCGTCAACGTCAAGGTCACGGTGAGGTCAAACATTCGATTTTTGATGGTTTGGTACAGAATCATCGTAGAACTTCTGGTTTGCGTCGCTCTCTCTAGAACAGCTTTTATTAGACAAGGTCAGAGGTCAAGTACGATTTCGTAAGTACCAGTCTATGATCTGTTTGTTTGTATGTTTGTTTGTGTTTGTTACTACAAATCTAAATTTTCGTGTTGAGTATTGATAGACTTCCGTTCTTTTGTCTTGATTTGATTGTACTTAGAATCTAAGATTTCGTAAAGTTATTGATGAACTGTCCGTTTCGTTTGTTTGTTTGCTTGTGGTTTGTTGTTGTTTTGTGCTACGAGTAACTCGAGTAACGGACAGAAGCTACCAAATTCAAATCACACTCTGATTCAGGAGGGTGATGGCTAGTGCTGATTGATTTTGTTCAAAATCGGTCAAGTCAAGTCAGTGAGGTTCAAATATCGATTTTTGATGTTTGGCACATACTCGAGAACGATAGAGCTACCATGTAAATTAGACAGCTATTCAGAGGATGATGTGTAGTATGATTAATTTTGTCCAAAATCGTTCAATGCTCAAGTCACGGTGAGCAAAACTCGATTTTGCATGGTTTTACAGATAACGTGAAGCTATTGTGCATTGCTACCTTCTCTAGAGAGAGACTTTATTAGACAATCAGAGTCAAGCTTGAAGATATAATCGGTAAGTACGTCGTAGTATACTGCTTCGATTGTTTGTTTGTTTGTAGGCACGATAACTCGGAACGAAGAACTACCAATGTAAATTACACCACTGATTCAGGAGGTGATGCTAGTGCTGATAGATTTGTCAAATCGTCACGGTCACAGGTCACGTGAGGTCAAAATTCATTTTTGATGTTTGGTACAGATAACTCAGAACGAAGAAGCACCATGGCAAATTACACCACCTGATTCAGAGGGTGATGGCTAGTGCTATAGATTTTGGTCAAAATCGGTCAACGTCAAGGTCACGGTAGGTCAACATTCGATTTTGATGGTTGTACAGACTAATCTGAGAACGAAGAGCTCCAATGTCAATATTACACCCGTGATCGAGGAGTGAGTTGGCTAGTGCTTGATTAGATTTTGGTCAAAAATCCGTCAAACGTTCCCAAGTCCGTAAGTCACACATTCAGTTTTTGATGTTTGTACAGTAATCGAAACGGAAGAGCTTACCAATGTCGAATTCAACACTATTCAGTAGGTATGCAGTGTGATTAGATTTGTCAAACGGTCAGACGTCAGTCCGTGAGGTCAAACATTTCGATTTTTCATGTTTGCGTACAGGGGGGGGGATCATCTTAGAACTTCTGGCTTTGCGCCTACCTTCTCTAGAAGCTTTTTGACAAAAAAAAAACAAAACAAAAAAAAAAAAAAAAAAAAACCAAAACAAAAAAAAAAAGCAAAACAATCAAAAAAAAAAAAAAAAAAAAAAAAAAAAGTCAGATGTCAATTCGATTCGTAATTACCATGTCTAGACTGCTTGTTGTTTGTGTTTTTTGGTATGGCACGATAATCGAGACGGAAGACTACCAATTGTCAATTAACCCAGTGATTCGGGTGATGGCTGTGCTGATGATTTTGGTCCAAATCGGTCAAAGTCAAGTCCAAAAATGAGGTTCAAACTTAATTCGCTAATATACGTGAAAATTATGTATTTTTGTTCGCCGACTACGCGTTGTTTTAACTCGATTTTAATTTGTCTTCGTTTTTGCGATCGCTTCGATGCTTAACTCGGTTGTCGAAATTCTGTAAAATCGGATTTTTGAGACGTTTTAGATTGATAAAAACTATTTCATCGAAGCTCAAAGGTGTTCATTGATGCATGCGCTCAGCAGACGTCACGGTGTCCATATGCTTGCGCTCGAGCAGACGCGGGTCGTCCCTGATGCATTGCTGCTCGAGCAGACCGTCGTGAGTGACATTAAGGTTTTGCTGGAGAAAAAAAAAAAAAACATAAAAAATGAATTTTTGCTTCGTCGACGTTCGGTTCGTTTTAATTCTTTTTATTTTGTCTTCGGTTTTTGCGATCCTTACACGCTTTAACTCGGTTGTCAAATTCTGGTAAAATCGAGTTTTGGAGACGTTTTAAGTTGTATAAAATATTTCATCGAGCGTTCAGGTTCTTCATGGCATGCGCCTTCGCAGCAGACGTCACGACGTCCCATGTTGCATTGCGCTCAGCAGAGTCACGGGTCATGATGCATGCCGCTGAGAAATGTGTTGATTGACTAATGTTTCATGGAATGAGTTTTGCTTCGCTCGCGGTTAGAGTTCGTTTTAACTTCGATTTTTTTGTCTTCTGTTTTCATCGCTTTATGCGCTTAAACTCGTTTTCGAATTCTGACAGTGATGAATAATGTTTATATTAATAATAATTAAGTCTTTTACTCTTCTGAAAAAGTAAAACCTTTATCTGATTGCTGGACTGAATACTTTAAAAAAAAAAAGATTTTTTATAAAATCTTGTTTTTGCTGGATCATTATCTGCAAACGTGTAATCTTTGCACAAGAATTAGATTCAAGTCCCCTTGCTTTCTGACTGTTCATGCTTTTTACAAGGTCAGAGGTCAAGGCGTTTGTATACCAGTCTATATGCTTGTTTTTGTTTGTTGTGGTGGCACGTTACTCGAGCGGAGAGCGACAATGTAATTCACCACTTGATTCAGGAGCTGGTGCAAGTGCTTGATTATTTGGTCGATCGGTCAAGTCAAGTCAGTGAGTCAATTTCGATTTTTATGTGTTTGGTACAGGTAACTCGAGAGGAAGAAGTACCAAGTAATTAACACACTTGTTAGGGGTGATGGCTTGCTGATTATATTGTCAATCGGTCACGTCAGTACGGTAGGTCAACATTCGATTTTGGATTTTGTAGATCATCGTAGGAAACTTTGTGCGTCGCTCCTTTCTGAACGCTTTATTAACAGTTCAGTCAATTGCGATCGATACCGTCTATGAGCTTGTTTGTTGTTCTGTGTTGTTGTTTTGACACATAACTCGGAAGAGAAGTACAATGTCAATACATTACGTGATCAGGAGGGCGATGGGCTGTGTTGATTAGTTTTGGTCAATCGGTAAGTAAGGTCACGTGAGTCAACTTTCCGTTAATTACGTGGGATTGAGTATTTTTTCTTCCTCGACGTACGAGTTCGTTTTAACTTCGATTTTATTTTGCTTCGGTTTTTGCGATCGCTTCGGATGCTTAACCGTCGATTGTCGAAATTTTAAAAATCGAGTTTTGGAGAGTTTTAAATTGTGTATTAAAAATTATTTCATCGAACGTCAAGGTCTCCCATGTGCATTGCCTCAGGACGTCACGGGTCGTCCATGTGCAGTGCCTCGAGCAGAGCGCGGTGATTGAGTTGGTTTCTGCATGAAAATGGAATTTTTCTCCTCGCGTACAGTTCTTTTTAACTTCGATTTTAATTTATCTCGGTTTTTGCATCGCTTAGGACCTTCAATCGGTTGTCGAAATTTGGTTTAAAAATGGATGTTTTGTGAGATTTTAGTTGTATAAAAAACAATTACTCGAAGCTCGTGGTGTCCCATGACATTGCGCCGGCAGACGTACGGTTCCCTATGCGTCGCTCGAGCAAGTCACGGGTCGTCTGTGCAGTGCCTCGAGCACATGGTCTGAGTGCGTTAGTTTTGATGAAAATGAATTTTTTGCTTCGCTCTGAGTTACGAGTTCGTTTAACTTGATTTACTTTTGTTTCGTTTTTGCGATTCGCTTCGCGCTAAACTCGGTTGTCGATTTGGGTAATCGATGTGTTGGAGACGTTTGTAAGATGTTAAAAAATTTTCAACCGTCACGGTCTCCCTTGCAGGGCGCTCGAGCTGACGCGTCGTTGCTTACTTAGGTATAATGCGTGAATGGAGTTTTATCTTCGTCGACGTTACATTTTGATTTTTATAAGATCATCGTAGACTTCTGGTTTGCTCGGTACCTTCTCTGAGACGTTTTATTAGCCGTTAGAGTCAGTGACATTTCGTAGTCCAGTTGATGTCTTGTTTGTGTGTAGACGACTCAAAAAGCTACCAATTAAATTCCCGTGATTCATGGTGATGGTGGCTGATTATATTTTGTCAAAATCGGTCAGTCAGGCACGTGAGTAACTTCGTTTTTGATTTTTACGATATTCTTAGAACTTCTTTTGCGTCGTCTTTCTAGAGTTTTATTAGCAGGTCGAGGTCAGTGCATTTCGTATGTACCATTGATGACTGTTTGTCTACGAAATCTAAGATTCGTAGTTTATTGATCTTCCGTTTTCTGTTTTGTTTTTCCTTCGAACTAGATCGTTTATATTTACTTCGTTCTGTTTGTTGTTTTTTTGTTTATGTTTGTTGTTGTGTTTTGTATGTTGTTTTAGCCGAATCGAGGAAGCAGCTACCAATGTCAAATTCCCAAGTTATTCGGGAGGTTGAGCTGTGCTGATGAGCTTGTCAAAATCGGTCAAAGGTCAAGGTCCACAGAGGTAAATATTCTATTTTTGTGGTTTGGGTACAGTACTCGAAAGGAAGATCCATGTTCCATTACCACGTGATTAGGGGATGTGGTGATTGATTGGTCAACACGGTCACGTAATGGTCGTGGGTAAATTCATTTGTGTTGGGACTGTATCTAGGAATTTGTTTGCGCGCTTCCTTTCTAGAGCGCTTTTATTGATCAGTCGAGGTCAAGTTCGATTCGTTCGTCTATGATGCTTGTTGTATTTTGTTGTTTGTTCTACAATCTAAGATTTTCGTAAGTTATTGATACTTCCGTTTCTGTTTGTTTGTTGTGTATGGTGTTTACTTAGAATCTAAAGATTTCGTAGTTATATTGTATGATTCCGTTTCGTTGTTGTTTGTTGTTTGTTGTTTGTTTGTTGTGTTGTTTGTATGCACGGTAATGAGAACGAAGAGTCAATTAAATATTATCACTTGATGTTCGGAGTGATGCTATTGATAGATTTTGTCAATCGGTCAAGTCGAGGTCACGTGGGTAAATATTCCGATTTTTGATGTTGGTAAGTACTCGGACGAAAGGTCCAATGTCAATTACACGTGTTGGGGTGATGGCTGTGTGATTAGTTTTGGTAAATCGTTCCGGTCAGTGGTGGGCACATTCGATTTTTGATGGTTGGTCATATCGTAGAACTTCGTGTTTGCTTCCTACTTTCTAGAGAGTTTTATTACAATAGGCTCGTGACGATTCGTAAGTACCGTCTATGTGCTTTGTTTGTTTGGTTTTTTTGTAGGCACATACTCGAGTACGGAGAAGCACCATGCATTACACCACGGTTCAGGGTAGGCTGTGTGATTGATTTGGTTCAATCGGTCCGGTCAGGTCACGGTGAGTGTCCAAAATTCTATTTTTGTTTGGTACAATAAGCGAACGGAGAAGTACCAATGTCATACCCGTGATTCGGGGTGATGGCTATGTGATTGTTTTGGTTCAAATCGAGTCACGGTAGGTCGGTGAGGAACATTCGATTTTGATGGTTTGGTAAACTCGAACGAAGTACAATTGTATTACACACGTGTTCAGGAGGGTAGGCTGTTTGTTAGTTTTTGGTCAAATCTGGTCACGGTCAATGTTCCGTGAGGAATTCATTTTTTTTTGTTTGGTCAATAACTCGGACGAGAAGTACATGTTCGATTACACCACGTGTCAGGGGTTATGGTATGGATTGATTTTGTCAAACGGTCACGGTAGTCACGGTGAGGTCAACATTCCGATTTTTCTATGGTTGGTTCAGCATCTCGTTAGAATTCTGTTTGTGCGCTACTTCTTCCCTAGAGGAATTTATTAGACGGCGAGTCAGTTGACGATTTTATACAGTCTGTGTGTTTGTTGTTGTTTGTTTAGCGATTAACTGAACGGAAGAGCTACCAATGTATACAACTGATTCGGGGGTGATCTAGTGTGATTGATTTTGGTTCTCTCCTCCAAAAGCATTTTCCCCGGGGGGGGGGGGTCTGTTCCAATATGTCAGGTCCGGAGTCAAATTAATTCCGTATTAGTGGAAGTGGTATTTTGTGCGTCGTGTGACGATGTTCGTTTTAAGCTTCGATTTTAATTTTCGTCTTGGTTTTTGCGTCCCGTTGGTGCTAAAACTCGGTTGTCATTCTGGTGATGGTGTTTGAGATTTTAGATTGATAAATATTCAATCGCGCAGGGTCGTCCCATGATGCATTGCGCTCGGGAACGTCACGGGTTCCCTGATGCAATTGCCTCGAGCGACGTCCGGTGTCATGATGCATTGCGTGGCGAGGTCGTTGTACATTAGTTTGCATGGAATGGATTTTTTGTTCGGTCGAGTTCAGTTCTTTTAATTCATTTAAATTTTGTCTTCGGTTTTTTGCGATCCGCTTGGCCCGCTTCAAAGTGGTTGTAATTTTGGTGATCGTTTTTGAGACTTTTAATTGTTAAGAAAATATTTTCTCGATGTCGGGTCGTTCTATGCATTGCCCCGCTCGAGCAGACGTCCGGGCTCGTCCATGCATTCGCTCGAGCAGTCCTGGGTCGTCCCATGTGCCAGTGCCGATCGAGCACTGCGTTGATAATTAGTTTTGCATGGAATGGAGATTGTTCGTCGACGTTACGGTTGTTTTAATTCGATTTTATTTTTGTCTTCGGTTTTTCGATCGTTAGGCCTTATCGGTTGTTGATGTCCGACGTTGATAATGATACTTATAATTAGTGTTTTATCATTTTGAGAATACACTTTTGGTTCTGTGTTATATCCTTTTAAAAATGATTTTTATCGATTGTTTTTGTCTGGACTCTTTTCTGCAAATCCAGTTAATCGTTAGACCACTATGATTCGATTCAATGGTTTCCCTTGGTTCGACTGATTATTTTTATTAGACAATGTAGAGTCACGTTAGTTGCGATTCGTAGGTCGTCTATGATGTTGTTTGTTTGTGTTTGTTTGTAGCGATATAACTGAACGCGACGCAATGCAATTACACGTGATTCATGGGTGATGGAGTGCTGATTAGTTTGTTCGATCGTCAAGCAGGTCATCAGTGAGGTCAATATTCGATTTTGATGTTGGTCAAATAATCGAGAGAAGAGTCCATGTCATACACCTTGATCAGGAGGTGATGGCTGTGTATTAGATTTTGTCAAATCGGTCTAACTTCAGTCACGTTGAGTCAACATTCATTTGATGGTTTGGTGGATTCGTAGAAATTCTGTTTGGCGCTACCTCTTTTAGAGACAGTTTTATTAGACAGTAGGAGGTCAGTTACATTCTTCGCAGTCTATGTGTTGTTGTTGTTTGTATGTTTGTTGTTTGTAGAACATAACTCCGAGACGGAGAGCTCAAGTCTTACATCACGTTGATTCAGGAGCGGATGCTTGTGATTAGATTTTGGTCAAATCGTCAAAGGTCAGTTACAGTGAGCAAAATTTCCGTAATTTGGTGTGGTATTTTTGCGGTCGCTACGATTGTTTTTAACTCGATTTTATTTTGTTTCGTTTTGCATCGCTTGATGCTACCATTGTCGCTTCTGGTTAAATCCGTTTTGGA
Source organism: Eptatretus atami (assembly GCA_035128595.1). Lineage (NCBI taxonomy): Eukaryota > Metazoa > Chordata > Myxini > Myxiniformes > Myxinidae > Eptatretus > Eptatretus atami. The sequence continues at coordinate 127,340,641 of CM068957.1, forward strand.
TTTTAAGATTGTATAAATATTTCACTAAGCGTAGGGTCGTTTTCATATGCATTGCGCTCGAGAGACTCCGGGCTCCCTGATGCTTCCTCGAGCCAGACGTCCGGGTCTCTGCAGTGCGATCGCAGACGCGTCGGTTTGCGTAAGTTTTGTGGAGGATTTTGTTTGGTTGGTTGTTTTACTTGTTTTATTTTGTCTTGTTTTTGCGCCTTAGCGCTTATTTGTAATTTGTATGGATGTTTTGAATTTTTAAGTTTTTACTGAGTGGTGTCCCTGTGATTGCCTCTGAGCACGTCACGGTCGTCCATGATGCAGGGCGCGGCGAGCAGACATGTCGTGAGTGACAGTTATGTTTGATGTGAAATGGGATTTTTGTTCGTCTACGTCATCGTTTACTTCATTTGTATTTTGTTGTTTTTCACGCCTTCGCGCTTAACTCGGTTTCGAAATTCTGTAAATCGGTTTTGGAAGCGTTTTAGTTGTAAATAAATATTTTTCGCGTGGTCGTCCATATCAGTGCCGAGCCGCGTCGTTGTTCTAGTATTGTGAGACGGGTTTGCTATCTCTTACAAACAAACAAACAAACAAGCAGTCATAGACTGGTACTTACGAAATCGTGAACTTGACCTCTGACCTTGATAATAAAAGCTGTCTCTAGAGAAGGTCGCGACGCAAACCAGAAGGTTCTACGATGATTCTGTACCAAACCATCAAAAATCGAATGTTTTGGATGTTT
>CM068957.1:127341398-127360945 GCA_035128595.1 Eptatretus atami
TTGTTTGACTCATAGACTTGTGATACCTTTGAAACCTTTGACCCGAATTTTGACCAATGTTAATCAGGCGGTAGCCAAACCACCTCCTGGAATCAAATGGGGGGGTGTAATTTTGAACATTGGTAGCCTTTTCTTTCCGTTTTCCCTCGAGTTTCCTTTTTGGAATGTTTTGGGTACTCATAACTGTGGAACCTTGGGCCCTTTTGAAAAGCGATTTTTGAACAAAAATTCTAAATGAGCAACTCTAAGCGCCTCAACCCCTCTGAAAAATCAAACGGTGGGTTAAAATTTTGACAAATTGGGTTAAAAAAAAAGCTTTTTTTCCCTTCGTCTCGAAGTTTTATTGTAAAACCAAAAAAACCATCAAAAAATTCGAAAATATTTTGAAACCTCAGAATGTTGAACTTGAAAGAACCTTTGAAACCGTTTTTTGAAGAAAAGCCAAAATCATAATCAGCAACTAAAGCCCAAAATCAAACCCCATCAAGAAACCCTCCTGAAAATAAAAATCAAAAACGTGAATGTAAAAAAGTTGACAAAATTGGGTAAGTTCTTCTCCTCCCGTTTTTTCCCGAAGTTTAGGTGCCCTACACAATCCAAAAGCAAAACAACAAAATACAAAAACAACAAGAAAAACAACCATAAACTGTATATCGAAACAATAAATCTTCGATTTTCGTAAGTAAAAAAGAAAGTCATTAGACTGTAACTTACGAAAATCGTCAACTTGAAAAAAAAAAAAAAACCCCTTGACCTTTGTTCTAAATAAAAAGCCGCTGTCCTCTAGAGAAGTAAGCTGGCGCAAGAGCGGCGTATGGCCTGGTGGGTGGTTTTATACAAAATCCCTCCTTCATTAGGCAAAAAATAAAAGTCTTCAAGTGCATAATACTGCAGATACGACAAGAAAAAAAAACCCCCGACATACTCAAGAAAAACAATCGAATTTTACGCAAGAAGAAATTTTCGGACAACCCGGTTTTTAGCGCTCCGAAGCGATCGCAAAAACCGAAGACAAAATTAAAATCGAAGTTAAAGAATCCGTAACGTCGAGCAAGACAAAATCCATTTCTCCACGCAATTATTTAATATTATTTTTATCAAAGTCAAACAAACCGTAATATTGGCCATCCCCAACAATCTTTACATAATCCGACGGCTTAGCGAGTCAGGCATGCGAGATAACCTTTATTGGGATAAAAAATGACTTAAAACACCATCTGATCGAAAAACCGTCACGCCGCAACGAAAACTTAACGTGACTCAACGCACTGGCCTCTGCTCGAGCGCACTGGGATCATAATCGCCGGGACGACCCGTGGAAATCGTCTTTGCTCCTGAAGGCGGCAACTGGCCCATCATGGGGAATGCGCCCGTGAAAAACTTCTGGTCGAACGCGGCATTGCAAAGATCATGGGGAGTAATCGTGGGAACGTCTTGCTTGGAGCGCCTGCAAATCTGGGGAACGACCTTGACGGTTCGAGTGAATTATTTTTTTTTTATACAAAAATCTTAATAATGTTTATCCAAAAAACTCCGATTTTTTAGCACAGAAAAAAAATTTTCGACACCCCGAGGTTTTTAACCTCCGAAGCGATCGCAAAAACGAAAAAGAAACAAAATTTATCGGAGTTTAAAGAAACTCCCGTAAATAGAGGAACAAAGAGCAAAAAATAACTTTCACAAATTTTCCATATAAGATTTATTGGACCTCAGTGAAAACCTAAAAAAAAACAGTGGGGACTTGAGCTTTTGGACACCGAATTATGGGAGAAAACACAAAATTCTAAATACAGGATGTAATCACACGTGAAAATTGTAATTTTGGAAAAACATTGGTGGCTTTCTTTCTGTTTTTCTTTGAAGTTTTATATCGTGGCTAAAACGAAACAACAAACATACAAACAAACAACAAAACAGAAAAGGAAAGGCAAATCAACTAACATAACTGTACGAAATTTTTTAAGATTTTTTCGTAGTTAAAACAAACAAGAAAAAACGGTAAATAAGTTTCCAATCCAATTCTCTAAACGAAAAAATCTTAAGATTTTTTCGTAAGTACACAAAAAAAAAAGCAAACAACCAAAAATAAAAACCAAAACGCGTTCCCAAATCAGCTTGGTATTTACGAAAAACATGTCAGTTGAAAAACTCTTGAAAAAACCTTGGTCATAATAAAGCTGGTTTTCCCCTCTTAGAAGAGGTAGAAAACAGAAACCGCAAAAACGAAGCCGGTTAAGCTTTGTTGGGTTTTAAAAATCCCATTAAAGCAAATTTCAGATGGCAAATAAATACTCAGATAAACGCAACCCGAACAAAGATAAATCTCATAACCTACGAAATTTTTTTTTTTAACCAGAAAAAAATTTTCCGAACCGAAGATTTTAAAAAGGTCCCCTAAGGCGCCGCGATCGGCAAAAAAACTGGAAAAAAATTAAAATCGAGTTAAAAACGAACCTCGTTAAAACGTCGAGGCAAAAAAAGAGCGAAAACATCGGCAGAAAAAAATTTTCTTCCGCATTAAAATGTAAAATATTAAATTTTCATCAAAAGTCCACAAAAAAACGTAAAAATTATTTCCCCGGCAATCCCCACCCAACAATCTTTCTAAAATCCCGACGCTTCAAGCAGTCAGGGCCATTGCGAACGAATAACTTATATATTGGGAAATCAAAATTGACTTTTAAACACATCCCTTTATAAAAAAATCAAAAAAGTTCAGCCGGCCGAACACGCAAAAACTTTAACGTGAAACACTAAACGATGCGTGCTGCTGAGCGGCATGCAATCAAATTGGGACGAAACCGTTGACCCGCGTTCCCGAGTGAGAAATATTTTTTTTATACAATCTTAAAACGTCCAAAATACGATTTTTACCAGAATTTGACACCGAGTTTAAGCGTCCTAAGCGATTGCAAAAACCGAAGCAAACAAAAAATAAAATGAAGTTAAAACGAACTCGTAACGTCGACGAAGCAAAAATACTCCATTTCAAAGGAACTTTACGGAATTATGTTTGACCTCACTGTGACTTGCTTTTGACCGATTTGACAAAATTCTTAATCAGCCGCTAGCCTCACCTCAACCCTGAAAATCACGTTGGGGTGGATTGGGCAAACAATGGTACCTTTTTTTCCCTTCTTTTCTCAAGTTTTATCGTTGGGCCATCACAACAACAACAACAAAAACCAAACACAAAAACAAAACAAAGGCCCAAAAGTCCTAGAACTGGGGTAACTTAAACGAAATCGTCAGAACTGAAAAACATTCTAACTTTGTTCGTAATAAAAGGCATGGAAAAATTCAAATAGTCAAAAAAGAAAGCCCCAGGGGAGCTATTGGAAAAAATTTCTTTGAATTTCAAAAAGAAATTGGTGGGCCCATACGATTTTTTTACAACTGGTGGGGTTTTTGTTGCAAAGAATAAATGAGTTCCCCCCAGAAACAAAAAAAATAGAATTTTTTTTCTTTAAAATAAAATTTCCATTTTTTTTTTTTCTTTTTTTTTTTTTAAAAAGTGAAAAATATTTTCAAGTAACAGCAAGAAAATAAATTTCCAGATAAAATAAGGTTTGTAAATTACTTTCAGAAAGAAATCTGGATAAATTTTTTGGATGTTTGACCTCACTGTGACCTTGACCTTTGACCGATTTTGACCAAAATCTAATCAGCACGATTCATCACCCTCCTGAATCACGTGGTGTAATTTGACATTGGTAGCTTCTTCCGTTCTCGAGTTATCTATACCGGCGCGCTGACGTCATCGCGCTCGCCCCGGCGTCCTTCGAGTTGGGGGGGGCGTCGAGTGTGACCTTTACGTTGCGTTAATCCGCGGTAACTGAGAGACGGAAGAACTACCAATATCAAATTACAACCAGTGATTCAGGAGGGTATGGCTAGCGCTGATTATATTTGGTCAAATCGATCAAAGGTCAGAGTCACAGTGAGGTCAAACATTCGATTTTTGATGGTTTGGTACAGAATCATTGTAGAAACTTGCTGGTTTGCGTCGCTACCTTCTCTCGAGACAGGCTTTATTAGACAAGTCGGAGGTCAAGTTGACATTTCGTAAGTACCAGTCTATGACTGCTTGTACTTACGAATCTAAAGATTTCGTAGTATAGTGATGACTACCGTTTCTGTTTGTTTGTTTGTTTGTTTGTTTGTTTGTTACTTACGAAATCTAAAGATTTCGTAAGTATATTGATGACTACCGTTTCTGTTTGTTTTTTGTATGTTTGTTGTTTGTTTGTAGGCACGATAACTCGAGAACGGAAGAAAGCTACCAATGTCAAATTACACCACGTATTCAGGAGGGTGAGGGATGTGCTGATTAGATTTGGTCAAAATCGGTCAACGTCAAGGTCACGTGAGGTCAAACATTCGATTTTGATGGTTTGGTACAGAATCATCGTAGAAACTTCTGGTTGCATCGCTACCTTCTCTAGAGACAGCTTTTATTAGACAAGGTCAGAGGTCAAGTTGACGATTTCGTAAGTACCAGTCTATGACTGCTTGTTTGTTTGTTACTTACGAAATCTAAAGATTTCGTAAGTATATTGATGCCTTCCGTTTCTGTTTGTTTGTTTGTTGTTACTACGAATCTAAAGATTTCTAAGTATATTGATGACTTCCGTTTCTGTTTGTTACTCACGAAATCTAAAGATTTCGTAAGTATATTGATGACTTCCGTTTCTGTTTGTTTGTGGTTTGTTTGTTTGTTTGTAGGCACGATAACTTGAGAACGGAAAGCTACCAATGCCAAATTACACCACGTGATTCAGGAGGTGATGGCGAGTGCTGATTAGATTTTGGTCAAAATCGGTCAAGGTCAAGGTCACAGTGAGGTCAAATATTCGATTTTTGATGGTTTTGGTATAGATAACTCGAGAACGGAAGAAGCTACCAATGTCAAATTACACCACGTGATTCAGGAGGGGTGATGAATCGTGCTGATTAGATTTTGGTCAAAATCGGTCAAAGGTCAAGGTCACAGTGAGGTCCAAACATCCAAAAAATGATAACTCGAGAACGGCAGAAGCTGCCAATGTCAAATTACACCAGGTGATTCAGGAGGGTGATGCTAGCGCTGATTAGATTTTGGTCAAAATCGTCAAGGTCAAGGTCACAGTGAGGTCAAACATCCAAAACATTCGATTTTGATGGTTTGGTACAGAATCCATCGTAGAACCTTCTGGTTTGCGTCGCGACCTTCTCTAGAGACAGCTTTTATTATCAAGTCAGAGGTCAAGTTCACGATTTCGTAAGTACCAGTCTATGACTGCTTGTTTGTTTGTTTGTTTGTATGTTTGTTTGTTTGTAGGCAGATACCTCGAGAACGGAAGCACCAATGTCAAATTACACCACGTGATTCAGGAGGGTGATGGCTATGTGCTGATTAGATTTTGTCAAAATCGTTCAACGGTCAAGTCCGGTGAGGTCAAACATTCGATTTTTGATGGTTTGGTACAGATAACTCGAGAACGGAAGAAGCTACCAATATCAAATTACACCTTGTGATTCAGGAGGTGATGGTTAGCGCTGATTAGATTTTGGTCAAAATCGGTCAAAGGTCAAGGTCACGGTGAGGTCAAACATAATTCCGTAAATTCATGTGGAGAAATGGAGTATTTTTGCTTCGTCGACGTTACGAGTTCGTTTTAAACCTCGATTTTAATTTTTTTCGGTTTTGCGATCGCTTAGACGCTTTAAAACTCGGTTGTCAAATTCTGGTAAAAATCGGATGTTTTGGAGACGTTTTAAGATTGTATTAAAATATTTCACTTGCCGCGTCACGGCTCGTCACGTGGTGCAGCGCGCTCGAGCAGAGGCGGCGTTGAGTCACGTAATGGTTTTCCGTGTGCGCGCTGACGGTGTTTTCGATAAAGATGGTGTTTAAGTCATTTTTATCCCAATAAAGGTTATCGTCGCATGCCTGACTCGCTAAGCCGTCGGATTATGTAAAGATTGTTGGTGGATGGCCGAATATTACGGTTTTGTGACTTTGATAAAATATATATTAAATAATTGCGTGGAGAAATGGAGTATTTTTGCTTCGCTCGACGTTACGAGTTCGTTTGAACTTCGATTTTAATTTTGTCTTCGGTTTTGCGATCGCTTCGGAGGCTTAAAACTCGGTTGTCGAAATTCTGGTAAAATGGATGTTTTGGAGACGTTTTAAGATTGTATAAAAAATTTCACTCGCCGCATCACAGCTCGTTACGTGGTGCAGCGCACTCGAGCAGAGGTGTCGTTGATCACGTAAAGTTTTCCGTGTCGCGCTGACGGTTGTTTCGATAAAGATGGTGTTTAAAAAGTCATTTTTTTTATCCCAATATGGTTATCGTCGCATGCCTGACTCGCTAAGCCGTCGATTATGTAAAGATTGTTGGTGGATGGCCGAATATTACGGTTTGTGACTTTGATAAAATAATATTAAATAATTCGTGGAGAAATGGAGATTTTGCTTCGGTCGACGTTACGATTTTTGATGGGTTGGTACAGAATCATCGTAGAAACTTCTGGTTTGCGTCGCTACCTTTTCTAGAGACAGCTTTTATTAGACAAGGTCAGAGGTCAAGTTGACGATTTCTTAAGTACCAGTCTATGACTGCTTGTTGTTTGTCTGTCTGTCTGTTTGTCCGCACAAAACTTTCATGTTTTTCTCTGCAACCGCTTGTCGGATTAAGACGAAATTTTCACCATTGGTGTGACTACACATGTAGAATGTTTTACTGATAATTATGACGTCATATGTCCAAGGTGTGACAGCCATATTAGAAAAAGCAGAAAAATTTGGACCTCTATCTCTAAAACCGCACCAAGGAAAAAAATGAAACTTGGCACACAGCAAGTACTATCATGGGCAATAAATGTGTTTTTTATGATGTCATAGGTGCCTTTTGTTATGATGTCATAATTGCATATGTAGAACGCTACATCTGCTCAGTATGAAAAATTTTGTGTGTCATCTCGGATAAAATGGTCCACAGAAATGTTTTGGTTGATGTCATCGGTCAAGTGATTTGAACAGCAATATTTGTTTTGTTAAAAAAAAAACCTTCAAGAATTTTTCTTCTAAAGTGAGAGAAGACAGCTTTTTTCTTCTCGACGTGAAACTTCAACAAGTATGACGCGCCTATCCATGAGGAATAAAAGGTTCTCACATATGACATCATAGGTCACATTGTTTGGGCAGCCATATTGGATTTACCCTAAAACCTATAAAATCTTCTTCTCCAGAACGGCTGGACAGATTGAGGGAAACTTCACACAAATGTTCCCAAGACTTGGATGTACAGTTTGTTCAGGATAATTGATATGGTCACATGGCTTAGCTGCCATATTGGATTGAAGAAAATATTAAATAACGTTTTCTCTACAACCGCTTAATCATTTGAAATGAAACTTCACAATTATGATCTAGTAGTGATGTGGAATACATGTTTTAATTTTAACTTGATCGGAACAATGGTCTGGCATCCAGAATTATTAAATTTTTTGATCTGGGTTATTCTTGATTTTTTTTTTAATGTTTTTTTGAATCAGGCTCACTTGGCTGTGCCTGGCTGGGTTTGAGGTAGAGGAGTAGCAGCTGAAATGTGAATCCTATCCAGGTTCCTCCTGATGACTTTATCTTTGCTTTTTGCTTGTTCGGGTTCCTTCTGATTACTCCAATGCAGGACTCTACCTTATTTGGTCTTCCATTGATTTGAATTAATTTTAATCCCATTCCAAATTATATTAATAATAATGAAAAACATCATGGGTCTTGTCAGGTGTCCAATGAAAGTGGAGTTGCATCAAAGCGGGACGTCTTGGTACCCGGTCATCACTGCCAGCAGTTATAAAGTGGCAGTTCTCATGATGTCTCTTATTAATACGTAACATACCAGTACATAAACATCACACAACACAAGTCCTGGCGAGGGTCTGCAATCTCTGATTGCTCTTTTTCTTGTTTATTTAAAGTCATTCTTCACCATTGAGAGATGGGGCCAAAAACCATATTTACAATGATATTTCAAAACGTTGTGACAGATTCTGAGAAAACTTGTTGAATGAGTTGGGTAGGTCACAAGAACAAACGGATTAGATTTGGTTAAGGTCTACGATCAGTGTGATCCAAAAATGTAAACTGTTCAGCCTGGCAGAGGTATGCACCCTCCCGGGTGCATGAGAGCTGAAACAGATTGGAAGAAGAGACTGCTGGTGCAAAAACTTCCATCATTCTTGCTGCTCCATCCACTAGGTTATAGCGCAGGCACAAGCACTGTAATGGTGTCGGCTTGGGTCAAAATGCTAGTCCAGCAAGTTGGCCATTGAGCACGCGAACATTTTACCATCTGAAGTTACTGGAGCAGAATGCAAATCATTCATAATTTTAAGCAAATGCTACTTCAATGTATCGAAAGTACATGCTACACAACTTAATAAACATCTCACTACCTACATAAACTGACAGCATGCCATATACAAATCTTTCATTCAACATGTAAATCATAATTACAAAGTATATTCTGTCTCCCTTGGGGTTATGGTAAAAACACAAGGCATTACAAATTCTGCTTTTTCCGTTTCCACTGATAATATTCTAAAGCTCCTAGGAAATGAAATGGCTTTTGGGTGTGGGATAAGCAGGGCCATATCATATTAATAATAATGATGCCCGTCTGTGCCTCTTGGCAGAGCTTCGGGCCATTACCAACAAGTTGAGAAATGTTCAAGGTGAGAACCAATCAGGGACAGATCACCACTTTGTCAGCAGGCATCTCGTATTGCATACACAAACGATAATATTTCTCTTGCCATTTATTATTTCCTTAATTCCTTCTTCCAACCTCATTTTCTCTTTTCTCACCTGCTCTCTAACTACCCTATCCTCTTTTGCTCTATCGTGATATTCCTCCTTTCAGTTCTTCTTCCCAATCTCCATGAAACCTTTGAAGCATAAATATTCTGATCTCTTCCTGAGAGTTCATGGCTTAGTTAACCGTATGTCTGGAGTTACATAAATGTAAAAATGTAACACAGCAGACGTAAATGTGCATTGAGTAGTCAACACTGGTAGATATTTAGCTGAACTCGGACCTTGAACACAAGCCAAAGGTTTGTGCAGATAACACGAAACAGATCCAGTCTGGCATGTGTGTTGCTTAAACTAATTACCGCACTCGAAGCGGAAATATGGGTAATGGTTTTACAGTGTTCAAAATATAAAATTCAATTTCGATTAAGTTAAACTTTTGAACACTGTAAAACGTGAATCTGAGCATGAATTGGAACACAAACTTGCAGTTCAGCAGTACTTTGCCTCTGAATTTGGCAGATTGTACGGAATCTCGTCCTGATCTTTTTTTTAGTCTGTCTGCCTGTATGGCAGTCAAAGTTGAAAATCATTCCAAAACAGGAAAGTTACTGTTTTTAAGGACGTCATAAAGGACACAATAAACAAGCATGAAGAATTCATTCAATGTGTTAAATAAGGTGGTGCAAAAGACGTTTCATCCAACGGCGGTAACTTCCGAAAAAAGTTTTTAAAAAATCCTACAATCTTCAAAATCTTTTTTTATTTCAATTGAATTAGAAACTTGAACAATGCAAAACACAAATCGCCTTTTTGATACTTCCAAACACCTCCAGTTTAGCAATACTTAGACAAAACATTACACCATGTTACACCATCTCGAACAATCATATGTGCTTCTCGCGTTCAGTGTTGGGATATTGAAGATTCAGACAACATCATGACTCGTCGGAAATATAGACCATGCTCGGAAACACAAAGCAAGAGTATAAAAGACCCTTCCCATGTCCTTTTTCTCAAGAGTGCTTGGGTAAGGTTTTCTATGAACTTTCTCGTTTTACATTTTTACAATCTTATCCAGCCTCAGGCTTTATCCTACTATATTCAAATAAGGCAATTTGCTGAATGGATGTATGTGTGTGTGTGTGTGTGTTGTGTGTGTGTGTATGCACACCTTGAAATCACAGAAAAAACAGGGCTGGCCTGATCTCCACTAAATTTTGCATACATGTTGCTTGGAGCCAAAGTAGGTCATAGGCACAAAAAAAAATCCGGGGGGGGGGGGAGAGAAGACTTACGACGTTTCCTGATATATACATGTCCGCAGTACCCAGGGTAAACCCATCCCTTTGTGTGAGGGGAGAGGGATGGGAGAAGACAGACTTGCCAATTCGGGTGTTTCCTGTTATGCAAACCTACGTTGATATTTGCTTAAGCAATAGTATGGGAAAAAGCAATGAAGTTACATATAAACAAAAGAGCGCAGGTGGGCGGTAAAACTGGATTTTGGGAGTTGAACCTAAAGAGGTATACTGGAAGACGTGAAATATACAAACGTGATAACATAAGAAATGAAACTAACTGAGTCATGAAAATCCATCAGTCTATGGTCTCTCGAGAAGATCTTGACACCATCTGTTAGAATAGGAAGATCATACCAAAGTTAATAACTATAGTACAGGAATTATCAACATTTTCAACCACACACTAAGTAACATACATAAATAATAAATAATATACTCACAATTACACCTTCATTATCTTTATTCTCTGCAATAACAAAGGCTTTTGATTTCAAAATGACACAAACATGGCACAAGATAAGTCTTACACAGTGAGCACGTTCATGTTGGATATAATACACTGGAAGCAGTGAAGGCCGAGAGAAATGATCCAGAAAGATGCAAAAACGTGGTGTCGTGGATCTACCGGTCATTAGAACAATTCTCGCATTGATTCACAGCGGTTGCGGAATGCCGTTTGCCAATATCATGAATCGTGTTTGATTGTTCATTTGGTGTCCGAGTCGATGGATCCGAAAGACCTCTGAGAAAATGGATCGTATTTCGTAATTCCGTTCACAACCCAAAACGCATTTCATTTCCCCTTGGTGATTGTTTGCTCAACCCAATCAAAGATCTCTCTCTCTCTCTCTTTTTTTTATCTTTTTACTAAGAGTAACCACTTAAAGAAAGCTGTGTCGAGGTCCCGAGTCGGTCTCACACCGGTATAAGAGGGTCCTGTGGGAGCAATTCCATCTGAAGAACTGTGGGTGCATTTGCTGCGGTTTCATGGATACGTGCTTTATGCCTTTCTCTTTTTCTCCTTTTATCTCCCTTCCCTTGCTCGAGGTTTATAAGATCCTTCCAAGGACAGTGAGTGTTTGTTTCGCCTGCAATCAGGACATGTACAATGGGAGGATGCGTCACCTGTTACGATTCCGCGACCTGGAGTCTCGGAACAATTGAAGACAATGTTAGGCCATGCTGTTAAACAGGTCTACTTAAGCAAAGGCCTTATTATTGTTCGTGGAAGAATAGGGGAGTAGGGAAGAAAAGTTCAAGTAAGAGGGTTTGCTTTAAGTCGGGTTAGTGGGGTATAAAGGATCGTGATAGGTGTGGAGGATAAAATGGAAATGGTGGTGTAGGCCTACTGCAATCTTGAAGCAATTGAATGAGCAAACCGTAATGGAATGAATAAACAGGAATAGGAGAGTGCAAAGGTGGGAAATCACATCTAAAATTCTTGAAATGATGTGTAACGGCAATCATTTCTGTGTGTTCGCAATACTAGCGCAGGCTTGGAAGGGCCGAATGGCTTCACCTGCGTCGAAGTTTCATTCCTTGTAAGGGATTTATTATTATTATTCATAATATATCATATTACCTGCTTGAAGATCTGCAAGAAAGAATTCAACTAAACCGTTTGTGGAAGAAAGCTGCACAAATCGGGAAAAATATCACAAAAGAGTGGAGGTGGTGTAAAACTGGATTTTGGGAGTTGAACCTAAGAAGGGTATACTGGAAGAATGCATGCATCCTAGAAGAACTGGGGAGGGTCAGCAGCTGAGAGAGTTGAGGATATAAGATTGGAGGGCAGGTGTAACAGCAGAAATTCCATCGACCTGTTTGGGATGTGAGAGCAACAGGCCTTGTGCTTTGGCCTCATCACAGGACTATAAAATTTGCTACAAGTCATCACAAGAACTATAAAGACAATAAACACGCTACTCGTATGGCCACTGCTATTGAGGCCCATTTACCCATATTATCCATGCACCCTAATTATGTCGCATGCATTGCCATTCTCCATAGCTATGGTGATATTGATTGATTATGACATTTAACAACCACTTTTGTGCACATTAAGACTAAAGTGAATCAATGAAGGCGGATATGAAAAAAAAATTCTAATTAGATTCCCATTGGCTAGTCAATCATATGTATCGAGTTTCGCATCGATCTGTTAAGCAGTTCTGAAGAAGATTTTTTCAATCCAACATAGGCCACCAAACTACCTGACCGATAACGTCATAAATTTAATTCTTTACTCACATTGGGTTGTAGTCAGACATTAATTTTCAATTTTTTCGGATAAAGATTTTGATTCAACCAGTTATGTCTGGAATACCACTTCACCAATGATGTCATACATTATCACCTTATATACTGATGGGGAGTTGATGACGTGTGCCAAGTTTGCAGTTTTTTTTGTGAAGTTGTTTCAGAGAAGAAGATATCCATTTTTTCCCCCTTTAATCAATAATGCTGCTATTCCATGTTGCCCTATGACATCAGAGTTTCAATAAAATATTCTCCATGGGGAGTGCTTCCGAGCTTTAAAGTGTCGCATCGATTAGCCAAGCGCTTCTTTGTACCAGTACCAGTGATCGACGTTGTACCAGCTGAAATTGGAGCAACGGGAATGATAAGAAGAACCTCACAAAGCGAAAGATCCCACAAACCATCCCTGGGAACATTACCACACAAACACAGATGAAGCTGTCCGGGGCTCGGTGATGATCCGCGAAAACGGTCCTCGGAACTAAACTCTGACAACAACACAACTTCACAACTTAGCTCCATGAAATCACGATCCTTCACCGAAACGAGAGTGGACACTTCAATTTTGGGAGACTCCGTTCCACCTTCTAAAACCCGAATTGTGGAAATAATGCAACGACACACATACACACCTTGAGATGAAACAAATAAATGTGGGAGGTAGGAGAATGGAAATCCAGCTATGACACACACGTGGTTGGCTATTCCATCTTGGTTACATTGGCCCTGTATGCTTATACACAAAATATGTAAGCAGGTGTGGTATTATATAAAACAGCAACACGAATACGACAGGGACAGTTACCACTCTCTTCATGCATGTAATTCCACGTTAAATTTCTGGAGTCAACATTCAACAAGCTCTGTTTGTTAGTTTTTTGAGCATTTATATTCGTAAACATTCAGGGAGGAATAATACCTTATACGACCTTGCTAAAGCTCCTCCTTCCGTTCTCACACCGACCTTCCCTTCTAATAGGATTCTTCTTTCCACTGATGCTTCACTCCTTGGCTTTTAGCTCCCCGAGTGCAAATTGCTCAAGCTGTAAAAGCATGACGTGCGTCACAATGCGTGCACCCGTAGCACAGAGATGTAATTTATAATCCATATAAGACACACAAAGTCTGTTGTTGAAAAGAAAACACACCCCATGAGGTAGTTTTGACTGCAAGCGAAAGACGAGTAAAATAAATCAACGTCCTCAATCATATCATGGATGCATTTATGCACTATATAACATTCGAATTCCGTGTAATTTAGAAATGCACAATTTGTTTAAGTGTTTAAAGCAATGGCCCTAATTACTGGGTTGTTTACGAGCTTTTTCTTGCTGAATGTTATTATTTACGTGTAAATAATTTGGTTTTTTGCGCATATTTTCATTTACGCCCCTTTGGTGGGAATAAAATCATTTAAGTTCAGGAAAGATAACGTAAATATTATATCGTCTCTAATTTCAATATAGGCAAATCTTTCTTTCTACTGACTTGTGTCTTAATATTTATTAATTACGAAAATCTAAAGGTTCGTAAGTATATTCGACTTCCGTCATCTGTTTGTGTGTTTGTGTGTTTGTTTTGTTTGTAGGCCACGATAACTCGAGAACGAAGGAAGCTACCTAATATGTCAAATTACACCAGTGATTCAGGAGGGTGATGGCTAGTGCTGATTAGATTTGGTCAAAATCGGTAAAGGTCAAGGTCAGGTGAGTCAATACATTCGATTTTGATGGTTTGGAACAGAATATCGTAGAAACTTCTGGTTTGAGTCGCTACGTTCTCTGGAGACAGTTTTATTAGACTAAGGTAGAGGTCACGTTGAACGATTTCGTAATACCAGTCCTATGACTCGCTTGTTACTTACGAAATCTAAAGAATTTCGTAAGTATATTGAGACTTCCGTTCTGTTTGTTTGTTTGTTTGTTTGTATGTTGTTTGTTTGTTTGTTTGTTTGTAGCCGATAAACTTCGAGAAAACGGAAGAAGCTACCAATGTCAAAATTACACCACTGATTCAGGAGGGTGATTGCTAGTGCTGATTAGATTTTGGTCAAAAAATCGGTCAATGGTCAATGGTCACGGTGAGGTAAATGCATTCGCATTTTTGATGGTTTGTACAGATAATCGAGAACGGAAGAGCTACAATGTCAAATTAACACCCAACGTGATTCGGAGGGTGATGGCTAGTGTGATTAGATTTTGGTCAAGAATCGTCCAACGGTCAAGTCACGGTGAGGTCAAACATTCGATTTTTGATGGTTTTGGTAGCAGAATCATTCGTAGAAACTTCTGGTTTGCATGCTACCTCTCGAGAGACAGCTTTCTATTAAGACAAGGTCAGAGGTCAAGTTGACGATTTCCGTAAAGTACCAGTCTATGACTGCTTGTTTTGTATGTTGTTTGTTTTGTAGCACGATATGAGAACGGAAGAAGCTACAATGTCAAATTAACACCACGTATTCCAGGAGGGTGATGGCCTAGGCTGATTAGATTTTGGTCAAAATCGGTCAACGGTCACGGTCACGGTGAGTCCAACATTCGTTTCTTTTTGATGGTTTGGTACAGTAACTCGAGAACGGAAGAAGCTACCAAATGTCAAATTACACACCCTGATTCAGGAGGGTGATGGCTAAGTGCTGAATTAATTTTTGGTCAAAAATCGGTCATGGTCAAGGTACGGTGAGGTCAAAAACATTCGATTTTTCATGGTTTTGGGTACAGAATCATCGTAGAACTCTGGTTTTGCATTGCTACCTTCTCTAGAGACAGCTTTTATTAGACAAGGTCAGAGGTCAACTTGACGATTTCGTAAGTACCAGTCTATGACTGCTTGTTTTGTTACTTACGAAAAATCTAAAGATTTCGTAAGTATATTGATGACTTCCGTTTCCGTTTGTTTGTGTGTTTGTTTGTTTGTAGGCAGCGAAAACTCGAGAAATGGAAGAAGTAAGCCATTTCAAATTACAAACACGTGATTCAGGAGGGGATTGGCTAGTGCTGATTAGATTTTGGTCATAATCGGTCAAAGGTCAAGGTCACAGTGAGTCCAATATCTCGATTTTTGATGGTTTGGTAACAGATAACTCGAGACGGAAGAAGCCTACCAATGTCAATTGGGCACGCACGCTGGATTCAGGAGGTGATGCTTGCTGATAGATTTTTGCAAAATCGGTCAAAGGTCAAGTACGTCGAGGTCAAATATTCGATTTTTGATGGTTTGTACAGAATAATTCCGAAACGGAAGAAGCTACCATGATTCAAATTACACGCATCGTGAGAGTGATGGCTAGTGTTGAATAATAGATTTGTGTCAACAATCGCAGTTCAATCCAAGTCACGAATCTTCATTTTTGATGTTTGTACGAGAAATCGTAAACTTCTGGTTTGCGTCAGTACCTTCTCTAGAACGCTTTATCTGGACAAGTCAGGATCAGTTGACACGATTTCGTAAGTACCGCGTCTATGACTGTTTCTATGTTTGTTAAGGTTTGGTAGGTATCTTTTTGTGTTTGTTTTGTTTGTAGGCACAAAGAATAACTCGAGAACCGAAGAAGCTACCAATGTCATTACATCACTGATATCAGGTGATGGCTGCGCCTGATTAGATTTGGTCCAAAACGGTCAAAGGTCAAGTCCATGAAGGCAAACTATTCGATTTGATGGTTTGGTACAGATAACCTTCGAGAACGGAAGAAGCTACCAATGTCCCAATACACCACGTGGGATCTCCAGAGGGTGATGGCTAGTGCTGATTAGATTTGGTCAAAAATCGGTCAACGGTCAACGGTCACGTGAGGTATAAACAATTCGATTTTTTTGAATGGTTTGGTAAGAATCATCCTAGAACTTCTGGTTTTGCGTCGCTACCTTCTCTAGAGACAGCTTTTTTTAGACAAGGTCAGGGTCAAAGTTGACGATTTCGTAAGTACAGTCTACTGACTCTTGTTTATTGTTGTTTAATTTGTTTTTTATTACTGACGAAATCTTTATTGATGGCTTTCCGTCTCTAATTTGTGTGTTTGTTTGTGTGTGTTTTGTTTGTTTGTAAGGCATGATAAACTCGAGAACGGAAGAACACTACCAAATGTCAACTCACCACGCTGATTCAGGAGGGTGATGGCTAGCGCTGCTTAGATTTTGTCGCAAATCGGTCAAAGGTCAAAGGTCACAGTTGAGTCAAACATAATTCGTAAATTCATGTGGAGAAATGGAGTATTTTTGCTTGGTCGACGTTACGAGTTCGTTTAACTTCGATTTTAATTTGTCTCGGTTTTTGCGATTCGCTTAGAATGCTTAACACTCGGGTTGTCCGAAATTTGGTAAAAAATGCGATGTTTTGGAGACGTTTTAAGATTGAATAAAAAATATTTCACTCGCCGCGCACGGCTCATTACGTGGTGCAGCAGCGCTCGAGCAGAACGCGTCGTTGATGCGTAAAGGTTTTCCGTGTGCGCGCTGAACGGTGTTCGATAAATATGGTGTTTAAAAGTCATTTTTTTATCCCAAATAAAGTAATCGTTCGCATGTTGACTCGCTAAGCCGTCGATTAAATTAAAGATTGTTGGTGATGGCCACATATTAGGTTTTTGTGACTTGTAAAATAATTATTAAATGATGCGTGAGAAAAGGAGATTTTTGCTTCGGATACTTGATGGTTGGCTACACCCGAATCATCCAGATAACACAATTCTGGCTTTGCGCTCGCTCACCACACCCCACTTCTCTCACAACGCCGCACCACGCCCTTCTCCTATTAGACCCAAGGTCAGAGAGTCAAGTTTTGACGATATTTCGTAAGTACCTCAGTCTATGACTGCTTGTTTATTGTTTGTTTATTTTCATATCATTCTGCTCCCTACATCCATTGGTAGGCACGATTACATCACCTTCATAATCGCACCTTTTGTGCTGCCTTTGCGGTAATTTCCAACAACACGCATTCCTGCAATACCATTTCTCATGCTTAATTATCATCATTAGATATAGTTATTCCGTATATTCCGCATTGTCTATATATTGACGTCATATAGTCATATTTATCACGTGCGTGTTGAACTTGCGTTTTTACGTCACTAAAGCGCCCCTTCCCATTCGCATAAGCTGAGTTTGCGTGCCATTTGAAACGTGTCCAAAGCCAGAAATTCTGAAAATCATTTGGTAACGTCTCTGTTGCTTTTTTTTAATGAAGTCATAAATATTAAAGGGTCAGGGGGTGGCAGTTGGTTGAAATTAAATTGATGGGTAGTGAACTCCACTTTGTTGTCTGTTTTTTTTTTTCTTCTTTATCTTCGTGCTATTGAATTCGTCTGTCTTCATCTGTCGACTAACTACCCTCTCAATTATTTAAATCATATTCGCACTCAAATTTTGTGGGTTAGGGTTGGGTGTGGTGGAAGAGTTTAGACAATAACCTTATTACCCGCGCTTAGTGGAAAGCGGGGTTAAGTAATTGTTCATTCTGTCTGTCTACCAGTCTATTTTCTATGATCGAGGAACTACTCAAATGTCATTGAATTTTATATTTGTGGTAATGTTATAAGGTGGTTGAAGATTGGTGCATCAAACGGTGGTGGAAACATCTGATTAATGGTTAGCCCGTCCCCCGTCAGCAAGGAGATGGAGTTTTGCAATCAACTTCTGTGTGTGTGTCTGGTGTGTGTGTCTGTGTTTGTGTTGTATCGATGTGTGTGTTGTATTGTGTCGATGTGTGTGTGTGTGTCTGTGGTATGTTGTGTCTATTGTGGTCTCTGATATATGTCTGTGTGTGTTGTCTGTGTATGTATGGGTGTCTGTGTATGTATGTGTCTGTGTGTGTCTTTGTGTGTCTGTATGAGTTGTTGTGTGTGTCTGTGTCTGTGTGTGTGTGTGTCTGTGTTGTGGCTGTAATTGTAGTCTGAGTGTGTTGTTTGTGTGCTGTAAATGTGTGTCCTGTGGTGTGGTGTCTGTTATGTGTGTACATATACTCACTCATAGTGAGACTAGACTATATATTATACATGTGTGTGTCCTACGTGTGGTGTCTGTGTATGTGTGTGTTCTGCTGTAAAATGTCTGGTGGTGTGTCTGTGAAATGTGTCTGTGGTGTTGATCATGGGTGTGTTGTGTGTGTGTGTCCGAGATCTCCAGACCTCTCACTCCCAACCTTTAGACCCTGAACCCCACCTAAAATCTGAAGCAAATCATTAACCCATTTGATACCGTTAGACCCATAAGACCTTCTTCTGAGAGCTTTCTCAACAGAAGGCAAAATTCTCACACGTTCCCCAAGCCTTGGGGGATACCAGAATATTCAGAATATTGATGTAACATGGTCTGGCAGCCAATATTGGATTGAGCAGAAATCCTTAAAAAAAAAAAAATGTTTCTCCTGAGTGCCTTAAACAATTAATTCGATGTGAACCTGTTAAAATTATGATCTAGTAGCTCCGATGGGGAATTATATGTTACGGTGATGGGAATTCGATTAACAACCATAAACGGGCCGCAGGTGAGACATCTCGATCAGGTACATGTGTAGATTAGCCCAACCCGTTGTATAGGGAGGGAATTTATGTGATCAATCGGGCTGCGACGCTTTGAGTTAGTCTTTTTCTTTCTCAATAATATATATTTCACACAAAAAGCATCTCAACATAACCACGGCCATCTACCACAGCGCAACACACTCAACCACGCCACCCGCAACCATTACGCTAACACATCTTCGAAAAAGTCCCGCTTCCGAACTGCAAAAAAGGCGCCAAGGAAGGACTGTGAGGACCGTGGTTTTTCCCACCTGTTTTCTCCAGTTTGAGTTCTCCGCGCTCGTGTGGAAGCGAGTGAAGATCCGAGCGCGGGGGTAAAGGTGAGAAAAGGTGGGCCTTCTTTTTGGGGGCAATATTCTCAATGGCGAGCCAAAAACTGACTCCCCCGGCCCCCCACGGGTGGGGTGGAGGGAGAGCGTGAGGGAAACGGCCATATATCAGACTATAGAGAGAAGGTGGAGCCGAAAAGGAAGCGAAGGGCGGGGCCTGGCGCTACAAAAGGCGCACAGGAACGGGTCTTCGGTTGGTCTTCAGTTGGTCTTTCAGTTGCGAAAGGGTTGGTTCGAGTTGGTACGAGAGTCTGGGTTTTAGAAGGGAAGAGGTACTGCAACCGCTGCTTGGCGATGTGGCCTGCCACGAGGCACGGCGGAAGACGCAA
>CM068957.1:127360970-127371052 GCA_035128595.1 Eptatretus atami
CCAAACTATAGTGCTTCTGTCCCCACCAGATACAATTTTTTTTTCTCCTCACACCCCAATTCCTCCCAAACAATTCTCCCCACCTCCCCGGGGGCCCTTCCGCTTTACTCCTTCATACCTCTTATCGCTCCTCAACAAACTTCTCAGTTTATCTTCATCATTGCTGTCCGTAAAATTGTGTTGCTCTCTATTTGCATCCCATTCATTGCTCTACATTTCAACAGCGCCTTTCATACTGTCTTATCCCAACGATTCCTTTAATCCATCTGGCGATCCACATGATTGCTCCACTTTATCCTTCAAGTAACTCACCCCCGCACATCTACCTTCTTTCGATTAATCCGCTTTGCATGCCTAAAATACCACTCTCCTGCAGCCTCTTTCCAAATTCCAAAATGTTCTGAGTTAATTGCAGCCATTTTCAGTTGTATGTGCCTCCTATCGCCTTTCTTAGCCTCATATTCATTTGTGCCACAACAGCAGCCCTTCTTCACTCTCTATAACTTTGTCCATACTGCTGCCTCTTATCTGCACTACCCTCATCGCATATCTCTTATATCTCTGCCACTCCGTTAACTTCCTTCTGCTTTCTCGTCCAATCCCTTTCCCAACTTCGTTCACCGTGCCCCCCAACCACCTGCTCAGCTTAAGCATGTTTCTGTTCCAAGCTTACCTCGGGTGGTCCTTTTTGTTATCCATACGCTCACAACGAAACTTCACCGAACCATATAATCTGCATGACAGTTGAAACCCACTTCTCAAACTCAACCCAGATTCTTTCTCCATCTCGCCTCTCTCTAATGCCTTCTTTACTTCACCTCGTTCAAACCTCAAATCTTATATCCTCAGTTACACAAAAAAGATCAAAAAAAAGATGGCAGATCATCACAGCAGTAATTCATCCGCCGAGCTAAGATCCTCCACCTAAATTCAAAATCCTTTATGTTCTTTGCAGATCAATCATTGCTTTTTAGAAGATTATAAAAAGCAGGACACGAAAGGGCGTGATAGTCCGAATGCTGTTAACTTTGCCTTAATTTTCCTTTCCCCCGAATCACCTTTTGATGTCTTAAAGAAAAGCAAAATCAGAAAGAGAGTTCCCTTCTCCCAGTGCCAACCATCAGGTATGTAACATTGTACATCGAATCCACCTGAGTCATTAAAAGATGTAACAGCTTATATCCGCTTATGGAATTGAACTTATACAAATCAAACAACCACTCCATGCAAACTCCAAATCCTTTAACTTCTCCTATTCCTCACACCATATTCGCGCAACCCCCATGGACTCCACAACCATTCTGTTTTTCTCTTCCTCTATTCTCTTTGTTCCATTATATTCTCTTCTACCAAATCCTCCATCTTTCCCCGCTCTCCCTCACCCCACCCTCCCCTCCCTAACACCCCACCACTCCCCTCTCCCTTCCCTCCTTCCCATCACTCTGACCGAACGGGCAGGATGCATTCCTAGTTGACATCGCAAAGCTGTTTTTACCTTGTAGCTACCTTTCACTCACTCAAGTCACGACTCCCCATGGTCTACAAATCCTCCGACACAGACATCAACCCATAACCAACCTTGGGCACTTTCCACACAAACTGACTTTCCCTGCTCTACCCCTTCCACCTTCTTGCACCACTTTCTCCATCTGTTTTGCACAAAAAGCCACTCTGACCAATCTTTCCACAACTTTCTGAATCTCCCTAGTCTGTCTTCATTCCAGTCCCCAACCTCAGAACCGATCTCCACTGAAGGCACAGACATCTTGGTCATCATAATGGGCAGAGTCTCCTGCTCGATCGGGTTCCCCCTTGATTTTTACGAGGGTTGAGGACCAGGGTTCTCAGCGCTCCCTCCCAAAACTTATTTTCTCAATTCATTTCCCTTGAGCATGTTTTATGGGCGATTTCCCTTCATACGCCCAACCCTTCAGTTGCCTCTAAACGAACGCATACATAAAATTACCTATTCTAAACCGACACACACGGTACGTGAGATTAAATTAATGAAAAATGAAAATACAGGAAACTCTATGTATGCCGCCCCTTCTGTAGCCTCAGAGAGACCGGCCTTCTTTCACCCTCACCTCACCAGCTCACTGCCCACTCCCGTTCATGATATACGAATTCTCAAAGACATTGTCTAGAACTAGCTCGCGTTGCTTCCACTCTGGCTTGCATCAAGGTTCCACACTTGACTTTATATCTCTACCTCTCATACCACATTGCCGCTCCTCAAGAGGTATTCTCTCATCTCTTTCCTTTGCTCATGTGCATAGCTTTTGGCCTGTTGCTCTATGTTAGGACTTCTTGCATTATGCATTCCTCCTTTACCAGATATTAGTTCATTTTGCAACCTCGGAGGATTTGCTGGAGTAACCCCTGCCTTGATTCATTGCCATGGCTCTCAATGCATGACCTATTATCCCAAGCCCCACTTCTTCCTAATCCCGATAGCCACATTGCCATGGCTTCTCTATTCTTGTGAGCGCTGGTTATGATGCCCCAAGACATGTCTTTGGGTGCGGTCTTATTCGTATCTCATAACTATCTTTCTACTCAGCAAATCCTCCTATTGCTTATTACTCTTTTGTCTCTGTCAATATTCTCATCCTTCATAACGATTGAATGACTTCAGTCGTTCCCCTTAGCTAGACTTTTGGTGTGTTAGATCTCGTAACTTCCTTTTTCTTGGGTATACTTTAGAGTCTTCACTGACTATTATCCCACTTTTCTCTCTTCTCTTCTCTTCTCTTCTTCTCTCTCTCTCTCTTCTCTTCTCTCTCTCTCTCTCTTCTCTCTCTTCCTCTCATTCTGGTCCACCCTCTATCTTTTAAATTCCTCTTTGTAAAACGTATCTGCACTCAACACTTTTTTAGCCACATCCATCACCATGACTCTTCTTGGCCAACGGCATATGTATCTAAGGTGTCCTGCCAGAGACCAGCCTCCCTCCCCCCCCCCTACGGCTCCTCCTTTCGGCAAGTCTCCTTGCACACCAAACCTGTGTTTTCCTTTAAGGCTTTACACAGCATGATGGATACTGCCCTACCCACTGAGTTAGCATTCCGCCTACGTCACCCTCCCACAGTGGTTGGCCTGGAAACCAAGGATTCAGAAACATGCTGTGTTATCTCCTTTGATAAGTGAGCTCTGGGCCTATCCTTCACTCACAGAACAGGTTAGTGGTCTCTCTTTTATGTATCTTATCCTTCCTTTGCTGTACACTTCTGCCGCTTGTTGTATCAGGCGCCAGATCTAATCGTGACTTGCTCAAGTTCTGTAAACCGGGATGACTACGCGTGTTCCATGTGGTTGGGTCACGGAAACTAAAAAACCATCTCAACCACCAGTATTACTTGAGAAAAAAGAGATGAGTGTATGACATGAACCCAACAGCTAGGATTAAAACAACAAATTCAACAAGCAGAAAGAAGCTCTATGTAGACCAACAGGCACAACCGTATCTAGTGTCCACTGAATGATTATGCAGACCTTAAACTACTAGCAGTTGAAGATATAAACTTAAAAAAATTATAGAGTTGTGGCAGATTTGCATACCGGCCACCTAAAACCCGTCATTCTGCAAAACCCCAAACATAAAGAAATCTGAAATAAACCCAATCGCGATGGCAGGGGGAACAAAACGACAAGAATACCTCTCTGGTGCAGCTTTCCCTCGCAGGCAGACTACTTGTATGGATTGTGCACGCCTTTTCAGCCCCCATCTTGATCAGACAGGAGGTAACACGGTGTAACATTCCCGTCAGACTTGCTGGGGGATGAGTGTGTCGTGGTAGTGGTTGCTGAGCTCCAGACGGCGGGTTCCGCTTGTGTAACCTGTCCCTTCGATGTGTGCCTGATGTCCTATCCCAAAGAAGATGTCACTTGCTCTGTTTCATCTGAGTCAACCCTGAACATCGTGTTATGTCATACTCATGTGATGTGCCAGCGATAGTGGTGAATCATGATGGTTGTTTACTTTAGTATTGGTTTGTGCTCTGATTCTACCATGCCCAAGGAGTTTGCTGTATTCTGTCCAATAGCTGACGCATATATAATTTAGGTAACACCGGTCAATGACGCTTTATGAAAGAGATTCTCACTCCCTCGGTTCAGTTTCCTGTCTTGTTTTGCTCCGACTGGGAAATGATCTACTGAAGTGCTACTTCTATTGCCACGCTCAGTTTTTGTGTTGATTTCAGTGCCCCCAACGAGATACATTTGTCCTTGGGGAATTTCCAATGCAATCGACTGGAACTATCGGGATATAGACATTGTTGTCCCTGGTCAGGACCGTGAACAGGAAAGCATAAATATCCAATTGCAGCTTTGCAAGAAGTCTGGCTGTAGGTGGCGGTTGATGGTATGGTCACTCCCACAAGATCTCGCTGGATTGATATTCCAATAGTGTGATGGGCAAAGGATGACATGTACCCTAACGAAATTTAATGGTCATGGAAGAATTATCCGAACTGCAGGGATGTCTACCGGGTGCTCAATTCTCTTTCTATTCTGAAATCCACCGTTCTTGTTTTAGCTCATATAGTTGTTTCTATTCTCTTAACTTCATTGAGAATTGTTACCATCCCAGCTGGGCGGTGCCCTCTTTGCAGAACTAAGGATGAGAGAATAGATGAAGGAATTTGTGAACAGCTGAGTGTTGAGTTTGAGGCGTCTGCTGTGCTTGGAGTCCTCGAGATTTGGGAGTAGCACCTTACAAGAACCCCATGTCACTTGATGGCCATGGAAATGTTGGAGACTTACATAGGCTAAAGAGAATTGGTGTCTCATAGGTTAACTTTCATTGTCATTGACCAGTTCGCAGCAGTCTGTAATGGCAAGCCTACCGTTCAGGAGCTGAAGCGTAAAACGTATGTCCGTCACGGTGACACAAGCCTCTTCAAAGATCTTTAGGCATACAGGGCATCCACATAGTCAATGATTTTTCTGCTTCGGGATTTCGCATTGCGTTCCCAGCCCTCTCGGTTCTTACTGCAGTTAGGCAGAGCCAAGGTGTAGGCCTTGACAAGGAGTCCGAGTAAAGCGCGCGCTGGGCTGTATGGTTTTAGCGTTTTACCAGCTGATCCCCCAGCCTGTCGAGTTGGACGTCAAGAAGTACAATACTGTGACTACCATCAATCAACTGTGGGTCCGCCTCGTTTGTGAGCATATGCTGAGTACCGGAATGAAAGGTAGATAAGTCCAGAATTTGTAGGCAATCCATGCAAACTCTCACAGGCTGCGTGGACAATTCGGCACCTCCTTCGTTGCATCAGTTCTGTCTTCTTGCCCAACACACGGCATCCATCCAATCACTGGACAGTTGCCTTATATCTACCTCCGGATGAAAGTGAAGTGGTCTCCGACCAATATGCACAAAACTACCGGAGGGGTGACTGCTGTCATGCCGGCAAAGGCTCTTTAGACACTGATATTATTGAGGTTCAACCATCTGCTTGCAACCAGCCTCCGAGCGCCAAGCTTAATAACACCACAAGTAATAATTGAACCATAATCCTTGCTTCTTACGGTACTCACGACGACAGATAGAGAGTTTCGACAAGAGGCTGCTAAATGGAGGTCGCGTGGGTGTCTCTGAGAGCGTGGTTCTTCATGTGGTAATCAGGACTGCCCTCTAGATCCATTCTCGTGGCCAAATGCCCACCAAACTGAATCGACTCTGGTCTGGGCTCTCTTCGTTCGGCTGAGAGTTGTGAGGGTGTGGGTACTAGCTCTGTGTTGATTCAGGTTTACTGGTTGTCAAGTGATTCAACTGCATCACACCACTATATTACACACTTGTATGGAACGGTTCTAAGATAGATGTCGAGGCCAAGCTTTAGTGCAATCGTCAAAAGGGAGAAATTGAATTTCAATACTCTGACCATGATTTCGCGATATGCTTATCTTCTGCAGGCTTCGATATTTTGCGCCTCGCGGTGCTTGACGAGAAGGCAAGCTCGCTGGATTACGTTTCCTGGCGTCAAGCGACTTAATCCGCTCAGATATCTTGTCTGCTTCCTGTCTTTGCCTGTTTTGTGGGCTGTTACGTCGTGGCGAGATTCACTTCATTGCGTTATTCCTGTCTCTGCGGCTGTGTATCAGAGGCATACTCGGTGCCTGGGGAGTCGGATTTACGGATATGGCTTGCCTGCCACCTGTCCGAGACGCATGCGGAATCTCTTCTTGTTGCTTCCAGTCTTTCTTGGATGGAGCTTACTTGGGCCAACTGAGACG
The DNA here is from genome assembly GCA_035128595.1 of Eptatretus atami. Classification (NCBI taxonomy): domain Eukaryota; kingdom Metazoa; phylum Chordata; class Myxini; order Myxiniformes; family Myxinidae; genus Eptatretus; species Eptatretus atami. The sequence goes on from CM068957.1 coordinate 127,367,211, forward strand.
GAGACTTAATTACGTAGGCGTACCCAGTCTTTGCGATCCTTGCTACTCACTGGTTGGACTTGGTCCACACGTCTAGAGACCAAATATTTGTTAACGTGTCCTGTGATCAGCTCGGTATGGACAGTGGCTCGTTTTTCCCTATGCTGAATCCTGCCTCACCGATCTCTCACGAGGGAGTCCGTGGATAGGAGGCATGCCGAACACTGGGCTCATGTGCGCAGGCTCTCCGCATCTCAGGAGTATGGATGGGCAGCATCTGCTGGATGGGCCACGAGCTGTGGTGTACCCGTGGAGTTGATGCCGCAACGCTGCTCTGGCATGTCATATCTGACTCTACCTCCTTCTGCCCTTTGCTTCTCTGTGGATTATGCGGTGCAAAGCTGCAGTTATCCCTTCTGTAAAATCCCAACCCATGCTCACTCAAATCATAATTCCTTTATTTTCCTATGCAGACAATTCTCAGGTCTCTAATCTCTCTCGCCAGGCTCAGACTCTCACACTCTCAAGCTCCTTAACCATAATTTTACCCATTTACCCTACTCAGCACCCTTTTTCCGGTTCACTTTTCCTTTCCTCCTCTGTGAATGAGATTGAGCTCCACAGCCTGTCGCCCGGCGGTTTGCTGGGGGGGTGGGGGCACCTAGCCCTCATTCTTATAATCCCTATCCATTAGTCTCCCTACAGTTGTCCCAAACTTGCTTATGTCTTAAACACCCTTTCCCTTTCACTTTTCATGTTATATTCTTCTTTATTCCTATCATTCATGTTCACGGGCTCCCCAGTTTACCTCTCTGACCAAAAAGTATTCACATGATGGGGAAGTTTGCTACTTATTGAGTGGTGGAAGAGAGAAGAGAGAAGAGAAAGGAGAGGAGAGAAGAGAGAGGAGGAGAGAGAGAAGAGAGGAGATAGAAGAGAAGAAGAAAGAGAAGGACACACAGAGAGCACAAGACAGACCTCACAACTATACAATGTATAAATAACACAATTATAATTCATAGATCGCTAGCTCGTAAGTGGCAGGGTAAAGTAAACGTGGCAATAACTTTGAATCGGTTTCACTTACCTGCCTCGATCATCTCAACTGGGCATATGACTTTGCTGTTCTCTAACAATCTAAAGATTTCTTAAGGATTATGATTCTCATCGTTGGTGATGTTGTTTGTTGTGTGTTGTGTGTGGTTGGGTTTGTTTGTATGCACGAACTGAGACATACTTCCCAATTATTAACACGTGATTCCGAGTTGGCTGTGAATGATTAATTGTCATATCGTTCAAAGCCAGGTCACAATGGTAAATTCGATTTTTGTGGTTGGTACAATCTCGTAAACTTCTTTTGCTTCGCATTCTCTAGAGAAGTTTATTAAACAAGTCAGATCAAGTTGCATTCTAAGTCAGTCTATGAAGCTTTTTGTTGTTTCGGTGTTGTTTGAGCCATATCCGGAGAACGGAGAATTACATTCAGACACCACTGATTCGCGAGTTATGGCTAGTGCTTATTAGTTTTGGTCAAGGAGTCTGTCAGGCGAAGTGGTACGGGGGGAGTCCATAACATTCGAGTTTTGGTTTGTTTACGTAACTCTGAGAGTATAAAGTATACCAAATTCATAATTACACCACGTTGATTCAGATTGTGTGGCTAGTGATTGTTTGGTCAAACTGTTAAAAGTCAATCTTCAGTGAGATCTGACATTCAAAAAAGTTATATCTCGAGACGGAAAATTCGTTACCAATTTCAATTACACACGTGATCAGGGTTGTTTGCGCTGTTATTTTGTCTATAATCGGTCATTAGTATAAGGTCACTATGAGCGTTAAACATTTTCACGCTATTTTAAAAATGATTTGTACAGAATCATCGAAAAAACTATACTGATTAGACGTCGACTACCTTACTCAATAAGGAAACGACTTTAAATGAAACAGTCATTCAATGTTTGACGATAATCGAAAAAAAAACAAACAACTTAGTACAGTCTACGTATGCTTTTCTACGAATCTTTATTATTGTCGGTAAGTATTTGATGACTTCGTTTCTGTTTTTGTTTGTGTGGTTGTGTTGTATGTTTGCTAGGCACGAACTTGAGAACGGAGACACAACAATATAGTCACCACGTTGATTCTGAGGAGGTGATGGCTGCCTGATTAGATTTTGTCAAAACGTCGGTCAAGGTGCAAGGTACAGTGAGGGTCACTATTCGATTTTAGTTTGGTAGCATTAAATCGGCGAAGAGGCTACCATGGTTAATGTACACCACTGATCGAGGGTATGTAGTGCTGATGCAATTTTGGTCAAAATCTCATCCGTCAAATTCGGTGTGCAAATCGATTTTGTGGTGTGGAGTACAATAACCAACGGAAGAAACTACAGTCAAGTATCCAGCTGTCAAGGTGTGTTTCTGATTAATTGTTGGCAAAGTCGGGGTAACTCAAGTCGCGTGAAGGTCAACATTCATTTTATTGATGGTTTGACAGATAACAGCAACGAAAGCTACCATGTCAGGAAGATACACCACGTGTCAGAAAGAAGAGGTGATGCGCTAAAGTGCTATTAGTTTATCATATTCGTGTCCTTTAACAATCAAGCTCCCACAAGGTTGAGGTCAAGTGGTGATTGATGTTTGGCGCAGATGCATCGTAGGACTGTGTCTGGGGTTGCTGGCGTCGCTACACTTATCTAGAACGCTTTCTATTAAGACAAGGATGAGTCAAAGTTGACGATTTTCCGTAAGTACCAGTCTATGACTGTTGTTGTATGTTGTTGTTTGTAGCACGATTATGAGAACGAAGAAGCTACAATGTCAAATTAATCACCAGTGACTTCAGGCGGTGATGGCCTAGGCATATTAGTTTTGGTTCAAAATCAGGTCAAGACATCAACGGTGAGAGTGAGGGTCAAATAATGTCGATATTTGATGGGGGTTTGTAGAGATAACTTTCTTAACATATATTTAGTAAAGTACCTTAATGTCTATTAGGCGCACTTTCTTAGGCGTGGGATGTATGGGTCTGTATATGTTTTGTTCCAACATTTCTTGTCTATGTTTCATGTTACGTTGAGTCTACTATTTCTGATTTTTATTTTACTATCGTCGTAGAAACTCTGGTGTGCTCGCTTACTTCTCGTAGAGCACTTTTTTAGACAGGTCAGAGGTCGAGTTGACGATTTGCGTAGAGGGGGGGTATACCAGGTCTATGACTTTTCTTGTTTTTTTTGTGTTTTTTTTTTTTGGTTTGTATGTTTTTGTTTGTTTGTTTGATTTATGTTTGTTTATCTAACTCTTTGAGAACGGAAAGTACCAATGTTCAATAGCACCAGTGTTGGAGTGGTGATGGCTAGTGCTGATTAGTTTTGTCAAATCGTCAAGTGTCTAGGTCACAGGTGATGGTCAAACTCATTCGTTTTAATGGATTTGTATCATATCTATCTTCTTTAAATTCTGTGTTTCTTTTCGTCTTGGACCCTTCGTCTAGAGCGCTTGTAGATATCAATGGTCACGAGGTCAAGTACGGATTTCGTAATACCAGTCTATGAATGCTTGTTTGTATTGTTTTTTGTATATGTTGTTTGTTTGTAGCCATACTCGAATGAACAAGAGACAAGAAGCTACCAATGTCAAATACATCAATGTTCAGCATGGCTATGACTGATATTAGATTTGGTCAACATTCGTAGTTCAAAAGGTACATCACAGTGATCAACAATATTGATTTTATTGTTTGTACAGCACACGCAAAACCTTTACGTGACTCAACGACGCGTCTGCTCGAGCGCGCTGCACCACGTGACGAGCCGTGAGTGGCGGGTGAAATATTTTTATACAATCTTAAAACGTCTCCAA
>CM068957.1:127373580-127387553 GCA_035128595.1 Eptatretus atami
GGGTGGCTGGGTCGTGGAATCGTTTTCGGTAAAAAATAATAATTGGAGGTGGTGTGTGGGTCGTGGAATTCGTTTTCGTGTAAATAAATAAATAATTGGAGGTGGTGTGTGGGTCGTGGATCGTTTCGGTAAATAAATAATAATGTGGAGGTGTTCGCTGTGTGGGCCGTGGAATCGTTTCAGTAAATTAATTAATAATTGAAGGTGGTGTGTTGATCGTGAATTGTTTCGGTAAATAAATAAATAAATTGAGGTGGTGTGTGGATAGTGGAATTGTTTTCGTAAATAAATAAATAATTGAAGGTGGGTGTGTGGGTCGTGGAATCGTTTTCGGTAAATAAATAAACATACATAAGCCACGCCACTTTCCTACGCCACTCCCACTTTAAAAATAAATAATTGGAGGTGGTGTGTGGGTCGTGGAATCGTTTTCGGTAATAAATAAATAATGAGGTGGTGTGTGGGTCATGAATCGTTTTCGGTAAATAAATACATAATTGAAGGTGGTGTGTGGGTCGTGGAATCGTTTATGGAAAATAAATAAATAATTGGAGGCGGAGTGTGGGTGGGGAATCGTTTTCGGTAAATAAATAATAATTGGAGGGGTGTGGATCGTGGAATGTTTGGGGTAAATAGATAAGTAATTGAAGGTGTGTGTGGGTCGTGGAATCGTTTTCGGTAATAAATAAATAATTGGAGGTGGTTGTGGGTCTTGGAATCGTTTTCGGTAAATAATAAAATAACTGAAGGTGTTGTGGGTCTGGGAATCGTTTACGGAAAATAAATAAATAATTGGAGGCGGAGTGTGGGTGGGAATCGTTTCAGTAAATAAATAAATAATTGGAGGTGTGTGTGGTCGTGGAATCGTTTCAGTAAATAAATAAATAATTGGAGGTGTGTGTGGGTGGGGAATCGTTTTCGCGTAAATAAATAAATATTGAAGTGTTGGTGGGTGGGGAATCGTTTCAGTAAATAAATAAATAATTGAAGGTGGTGTGTGGTCGTGGAATCGTTTTCAGTAAATAAATAAATAATTGGAGGGTGTGTGTGGGTTGTGGAATCGTTTCAGTAAATAAATAAATAATGAAGGTGGAGTGTGGGTGGGGAATCGTTTTCAGTAAAAATAATTTAAGAGTGAATGTAAATAAATAAATTAAAGAAAATTTAAAATTATAATTAAAATTTTTTTATATAATTAATTTTTTTTTAATAATTTTAAAAAATATTTAAGTATTTAATTTTTTATTTTTATTTTTAAAATTAAAATTTTTTTTTATTAAATTTTTTTTTTTAAAAAAATTTTTTTAATTATTAATAATTTATTTTTTTTTAATATTTTTTAATAATATTTTTAAATTTTAATTAATTAAATTTATAATTTAAATTTGAATTTTTTTTTTTTTTAATTATTAAATTTCATTATAAATTAAAATATTTTTTTTATAAAAAAAAATTTTTTATTTTTTTTTTTTTTAAAATAATATTTTTAATTTTTGTATATAAATAAAATTTAAAAAAATATTTTTTTTTAAAATTATTTTAAAAAATTTTTAATAAAATATTTATTTTTATTTATTAATTTTATTTTATTTTTTATAATTAAATTTTTTAATAAAAAAAATTTTTTTTTAAATAAATTTTTATTAATAATTTTTAATTATTTTAAATTATTTTTAATAAATTTTAAAAATTTTTATTTTTTTATTAAAAAAAATTTTAAAAATATAAGTAATTTGAATTTTAATAAAAAAAAGTAAAATTAAAAATAAAAATTAATTTAAATAATTTTTTTTTTATATTATTTTTTTTTTTATATAAAATAAAATTATTTTTTTTTTTAATTTTTAATAAAAATAATAAAATAAAAATTATTAAATTTAAATTTTATATAAAATATAATTATTATTAAATAATTTAATTTTATATTAAATATTTATATTTTTTTTTATAATATAATTTTTTATTTTTAATTTTTTTTTTATTATAATTAAAATTTTATTTTTTTTTAAATAAATTTTTTTTTTTAATAATTTTTTTTTTTTTTAAATTTTTAAAATTATAAAATAAAATTTTTTTTTTAATTTTTTATTTAAAATATATTTTTTTATTTAATTTTCAAATTTTAAAAATTTAAAAATTTTATTTAAAAATTTTATAATTAAATATTTATTTAATATTAATATTTTATTTTTTTTTTAAATTTTTAATTAAAAATAATTAATATATAAAAAATTTATTTTTTAATAAAAAAATTTTTTTATTTTTTATTTTAAAATTTATTTTTTTAAATTTAAAATATTTTAAAAATTTAATTTTAAATATAATTTTAATGTAAAAAATTTATGTTTATAAATTTTAATTTTATTTTTTATTTAATTTTTTTTAATTAAAATAAATTTTTTTTAAATTTAAATATTTTTTTAAATTATTTTAAATAAAAATTTAATTTAAAATTAATTTTAATTTTATTAAATTTTTTTTTTTATTAATATAATTAATTTTTATAATTTAAATAAATTTTTTTTAATATATTTTTTTTTTTATTTTAAAAAAATTTTTTTTTTTTTGTTTATTTTATATAATTTTTAAAAAAATTTTTATTAAAAAAATATAATTTTTGTTATTAATTTTTATTTATAAAATTTTTAATTATTAATTTTTTTTAAATAAAAATTTTTAATTTTTAAAATTATAAAATTATTTTGTTATAAGTAAGTTTTAAATTAAAAAAATATTTTTTTAATTAAATATTTTTAAATTTTATTAAATTTTTTAAATAAAAAAAAAATTATTTTAAATTTTTATTATTTTTTAAAAAAAATTTTTTTTTATAAAATAATTTAAAAAAATTTAAAAAATTAATTTTTATTTTGTTTAAATAAATTTAAATTAAATATTAAAGTTAAATTAGAAATTAAAATTATTTTTATAAATTTTTTTTAATTATTTATTTTTTTAAATTTTTTTTTTTATAAATTAAATTGTATTTAAATTTATTTTTTTAATTTTTTTTTAATTTTTATTTTTAAAAATTTAATAATTTTTTAATAAAATTTTTTATAGTAATATATAATAATTAATTTTTTTATTTTTTATTAAATTTTTTTTTAATTTTGATTATTTTTATTTTAAATTTTATTTAAAAAAAATTTTATTTTTTTTTTTGATATTTTTAAATTTTTTTTAATTATTTTTTTAAAATTTTTTTTTTTTAAAATTATTTAATTTTTTTTTTTTTTTAAAATTTTAGAAATAAAATATTTTTTATAAATATTATTTTTTATTTTTAATTTTAAATTATTTTTTTTTTAAATATTTAATTTAATTATTAAAAATTTTTAATTTTATATTTAATTTTTTAAAAAAATTTTTAAAAATTTTTTTATTCAATTATTTTTATTTAAAAAAAAATAATATAATTATAATTTATGTAAAAAAATGTAATTTAAAAAAATTTTAATTATTAATTTTAAAAAAAAAATTTAAAATTATTGAAAATTAAAATATTTAAAAAAAATATTTAAATAAATAATATTTTTAAAAAAAATTAATTTATATAATTTTAATTTTAATTTTATATTATTAATTATTTTATAAATATAAAAATTTTTTTAATTTTTTTTTTTAAAATTTTATTATTTATATTAAAATATAAAATAAAAAAAATTTTTTTTTTTATTGTTTTAATTAATATTAATTTTAATAATTTTTTTTTTTTTTTTAAATATTATATTTTTTAATATTTAAATTTTTTAAATATTTAAAAAATTATTATTTTTTTTTTTTTTTTTATAATAATAAAAATTATTTAAATAATAATTTGTTATTATAATTTATATTAATTTTAATTTAATTAAAAATTTAAAATTTTTAAATAAATTTTTTTTTTTTTTTTTTTTTTTTTTTTTTATTTTTAAAAATTAAATTAAATTAAATTTTGTTTTTTATAAATGTATTTAATAAGAATTGAGGTGTGTGTGGATCGTGGAATTGTGGAAATAAATGAAATAATTTGAAGTGGTGTGTGGATCGTGAATCGTTTTCGGTTAAATAAATAAAACATATTATATTATTAGAAATCCACCAAAGACAGAATGCCGGTGATTCCATTTATTTTTGATCCTTTCACTTTGCGTCGATAACGTTTTGGATCGAGGAAGATCGAAGGTGAACGACGTGTAGGTTTCGTACAAACACTGTATCACACCTTAATGACGGGTTAAATAGACACCCGATTTTTGAAGGACGTACCATTTTGAAAATAAAAAAAACCTCAATCAAAAATCGGCTCGAGTAAAGTTTTCTAAATATCTCGAAGTGTTTAATTCCGAAGTCTCGTTTCTCTGAACTGAAGGACAAGTATTGAAAATACTGTACGCGGTTTTTCGGCCGCTGCACAGCAACGGGTGGTTGCTAGGCAACGAAATTCAAACGCGCACATTCCCATATATTCCACCTGTGGCAAAGTTTCATCGAAATCGGTTTGCTGGTTCGTGCTGTGGAGCCTCGCGTTGCAGACACACACACACACACACACACACACACACACACACACACACACACACACACACAACACACATGGAAAAACCGACAATAAGGATATCTAGCATATAAGCGAATCCAACAAACGGAGGTGATCAACATACTTGTCAAAAAAAAAAATATTGCCAAGTAACAAACGGACCCAAACGCAATGCTCTCTGCTTCGCCGACGGTAATTAGAAAAATTATCTTATCCGGATCTTCGCCAAAACTAATCAATTCATCCTCGTCACACACCCGACCTGTCTGTCCATCAAGTTTCGTCCGAATCCATCCATAACGTTTTGCTATATCCTGCTCACAAACAGATATCCTAGGGGTGAAAACACAACCTCTATCCACCCTCGGTGGTGGAGGTATCAAGAGAAAATGGATAGGTAATAAAGAAGTAATAAAATAACTCAAGCACAGATAAGAAAGTTAGCAATAGCAGTTTCAAAGATAGAGCTAACTTCTAATTTATCTTTAGATTGCATGTCGAAAATCACCTGATAATTCAGCATGATCGATAAAACCCATTGTCTGACTCTCTCTCTCCCAGGCAGACAGATGCTCCGTTATTTCTGCGATAAGCAATCGTGATAAGGAAGTTCTTGATTTGAGCAAAGACTCCTCACACCATTAGCTTGAGCTCCTGCGGAGTTGATCCAATGCTGTAATGTCAACCATCAGGACACCGGTGAAAATGTCTTTTTCCAAAGCAGTATTCCAGCTGAGCCACTTCTCCACATCAGCTTGCAGTAGAGGTGATGCTAGACCTTTAAAAAGGGGCTATCAGAACCGACTTGTATTTCATAAAATTCGTCGGTAAAGTGATGAACAGGGAAGGAAGCTCGTCATTTTTCTTGCTTTAAGAGGTTGTAGCACAGAGTACGTTGCACTTGGATATAAATACAGCCCTGCGGGTGAACGAGGTAGGAGGACAAATGGGAAAGAGGGTTAAAATTTATGTCACGAGGCACTGTTTGAGATGTTTTAAACTTCTAGCGTTGCTGTTATCCCCATTCATTCATCCTAACACCACATTTAGCGCTCAGGTGAGATGTAGCTTCTAGCTGAAGGCTCAAGGCTCCTAGCATGTTAATAACGCCTTCTGTGGATCTTTATTCGTGATGCATTTATTGAAGTAGGAAAGCCAATTATTGCAAGGCTTGGCTTGAATAACAAATGTATGGAGGCTTCCTTATCTTCCCATGCTCGAGGTGATTTTTCTGCAGCGCGAGCTCCATCGTATGCGTGGCTACTCGGCTGACCGTATCTCAGTACATCACTCACCGGTGCACGTTTTGCACTCATGGATTCGAGGATATCTCACCCGCAGGGAATTTTGGCCATCTGTGAGACATGACAGTAAAAGAGTGGTTAATTTATCTTTTATGTGCCATGATTTCTTGCTTGCTTCCCACTGTACACCCCTTTTATAAGGCTATGCACTGGTGGGCACGACTCCTATTGGGATAAATAATCGAACTTAACTTGTGCAGCCTTTTAACGAACAGCTGGTTATGTGTTGCGTTGTGTTGTGGAAGAGCAGTGTAAGGGGCAGCAAGACCATCCCCAGGTAGGAAAGTTGAAAGCGACATTTCCCCCTTTCCAACCGCACTTGATAACATTGCCTGCATCAGCACCATAGTCCTGACTATATCTTTTTAGTTTCCTCAACATCTTTAATAGAGAGGTATCTGCTTGATGGTATAGTGGGCGATTTGAAATGAACAAAAGGATCGAGGAGGGTGTACGTGTGAACATATCTGGGCCATCTTGCCTTCACTGTGTCCTGCCAAGGATATCTTGATCCAGCTTAAGCAAATGCAACACGTGCAATATTGGGCTGGCAGGATGGCCTTTACTGGGCCTTGACACACACTCGCCTCAAAGCTGTCAAGCCTGGGTTTGAATCCCGACCCAGCTCTAAACTGTCATAAACTGCTCTCGCCGGCACCGTGGCCAATTTACAAATTCCTGCCCTAACCTACAGAGGGCATTCCATCAGCAGCACAGCCATGCTCTCAGCCACAGCCAATGATACTACCCCGCAGCCTTGTGGTGCATCCCCCATTTCTTCATTATTAAATCTCGCCTGAATCAGATCTCCTTTTCCGCACGATGCCAGACAGTGGGCGATGTCGGTACACATGCAAACAATCCCCCGATATTTGATTTGCTTTCCCATTACACAGTAGTTCTATTGAGTGGGAGATTATTTAATTATGTTTGTACCTTCATTTTCACGAACGTTGAATTTTTTTGTTCACGTTAACAGAGAAAATAGGATGCCGACAAAGATGGTACGCGTTCATGTGTTCACATTGGCCCGCTCAGCACATTAACATAATTTATTCTGCAGGAGGCAGTTCGCCACGCCCACTTCTCCACAAATTCATGTGTGACGTGAGGGTGGCCTCCATATGGTTCATCCTTCACGGCCCCTGACCTTGAAATCTCGCGATGCGCGAGAACGGGATTTGATAACACAGAGAAGGTCAATACGAACGAAGAAGAAGTGAAATATTTAAATACAATAAAATTAACGTCATTATTGTCTGAGATTGTTTTTTTTTAAATCCATGAGCTCATCATGTGCACGACATAAATCCCACTTGGAAACATTGTATCGCATGCATAATGTGGATGGAGCCAAAGCAACGATGAAGAACCAGCAAGGCAAGCAGTGGGTAGGGGGGGGAGGCAGGAGGACAAGTGGAGGGGGGGGGGGGAGGAGGGATGCGGGAAGGAATGAAAGAAGGCGAGTTGAACATTTCACCATTTCACAGACATATTATATAAATGTCCCTCTGAATAAAAACAAAATCCATGAGCCAATGCCAGTTATGATGGACTTGCTATTCGGAAAAAAAAAAAAAAAAACCCCAAAAGGTTGGGAGGGGAAGTGGATTGGGCGGTAATACATTCATTGATCACGTTCTGTGGGTGCTTCACCAAGGAAAGAAAATAAAATCCATAGTCAGTTCTACTCCTGTCAATTAGATGAGTGATTGTCTCAGCTGTGAAGTCAAAATTGCATTTTGAAGTCACCAACATGTTCAGATTTGATTTGTTCCTTCATAAATCATCTCGGTGACTGAGTAGGTCGAACTTATTGGTGTGACTTTAGGGGCCTGTTGTTAAACCTCAAGATGATATGAGTTGCCATTTTTCACACATTATTCAAATGGTATCGATAGTGCAGGCAAGTGATTTCTCATGGTTTGAGAGGTAAATCAAGAGCACGTGTCAGAGCAAGTCGAAGTGAAACGCAATTCCCCCTCTCGTCTTGCTGTGTGTCCTACAAGTTATCTTTATGACAGCAATAGCTTCTTGTACTCCACCGGTAGGTATTTGTTGGAGGGCAATATTTGACCGAGTGTCCCTGGTTCATAACCACAAGATCAATTCGGCGGTGCTGTATGGCCTGATCGATGATTACCAACGTCTGAAGGTTACGGCTTTGTGTCCATACACATAAAATATGGTGAATTTTACCCCTTGGCACATTGCGATAGTGCTGGCTTGCTACATGCAGAAAGCTTTGTAATCCATTATCATTTACAAAGATGGATGAGCCTCCTGCTTTTGTTCAATGGACTTGAGGCTTTCTTCAGCATTACAAGCCAGAACTACTCACATTCGGTCGTTCAAAGACCCCTTGCATTGTTTTGTTCAAACTCGTTTCAGTCCTCCATCAAATTAGAAAAGTTCTTAATTTCACATCATCTTCTTCATTTCCCAATGTAGCGCATGGCTGTGAGTGACATCGTTGGTTGAGGGCGTGGCTGTGCCCCTGATAGGATGCCCTCTGTAGGCCAGGACAAGAATCAGGAATTTGTTGAGGGTGCCAGCGATGACTTGCCTACTTTTATCGAAGGACATCGTGGGATCTTTAACGTCGACCAACTGATGCTGGCAGACAGGACACCCATGGGCGTCGATTGCTTTTGAAAAGTGGGGGGGGGGGACATTGCATGTCCAGACCACGAAGCCCACTCGTGCTAGGCGTGGGACACAGCAAGTCTACCCTTGCAAATTCTTGATTATACGCTCGTTGACATGCTGCTTCGATCACACAAATCCCTTAAATTAATCTGACCATCTATCGACCATCTTTTATCAAATGTAAGCAGATGAGCGAAATTAATAACATTAATCATAAACATTTCAAAGTTTCAAGTGTCATCAAAGAGAATGTATGTATGTATATATATATATATATAATATATATATAATATATATTATATATATATATATATATATATATAAGAATTGTTTATCAAGCCTCCTTCTCACGACCCTTGAACTGATTCACTAAACATAAACTGAAAACTAGACTGACATACAAAGTGATATTACACGAGTACGGTCAACTTACCTTAAAACTTGCCAAAAATATGATCTCTTGTCTGCCGATCCATTAAAAACTTTGTAGCAATGTCTTGGGGTCAAGGCAGTCAGACGATCTCGGTGAACATGACAGATCTGAGATGGTTGAGGCGTTGTTGGGTCGTGTGGAACGTAACCAAGTCTTCATACGTCTGAGTGCGCTGAATGACCGTTCAGCTTCACATGAACTTGCTGGGAAACCAATAGAAGCCTAAGCAAACGTTCTACCTGTGGGAACATTTCGACGGACTTCCGGCACCATGTCTACAAATATCTTACGGTAATCCTCACAGATGAACCACTGAACTGGTTACGAAAGAAGCCAAGTTCTTGCTCTAGGGAATCCGACAGTTCGGGATATTTGCGGACTATTTGTGGTTTGAATGACCCAGACAGGAGCATTTCACCCAAGTCCTATACGCCATGAGGTCGGTTGATGTGAAGTACTCGTTCAAGTTCTCGGATGCTGCGTCGAAGACTTTGAAAAATTCAACTCTGTATACTCCTCTGCAGAATTGGCAGTGTATTCCTGCGTGCCTCCATCAAGTCTTTCGGAAGCTTGCGCTTACGAGGGAGGGTCACTGGATCTAGTTGGCACTGCTGGAGCTTCTTGTTGTGCTGCTTCGAAAACCTCCTTAAACGTCTGGTCGGTACGGAGAGATTGGAGATTCTGTGCAGTTACCTTTGCAAGTAAGCATACCAGAGACGTAACTTGTGAACCCTGAAGTGCCTTATTGAGGTTTCAAGGGATTGGAGAACGGGCAATGATGCAAACAGACCGAGAACACACTTTCCTGATGAAAGACAGCTTTGAATACCGTTGGCTCGCGATGCCGTGTTCGTACCAAAGTCATCACTTGCTTGTTGAAGGCATCCAATACCGCTTCATAGTTATCCAATATCGATTTCACGGCAGGAGAACGAGTTAACCAACGCGTCGGGCAAATTGCCTCAGGCGTGTAGGGCAAGAGTTTCAGCATCGTCAGCGGTGATATTTAAGTACAGATGCTTGAATTTCCAGAGTGTTGTAGATGTTGCTGAGTACCTGGACATAATCAAGGGCATCTCTTATGAACGTGGCAGTTGTAGAGCTTTGGATGTAAGAGTTGGGTGACATGAGCCACAGCTGAACATAATTGGCCAGCGGTTGGAGTTTTTTTAGCTGTGCTTGACAGCCCTTGTACTTTCCGGACATGTTGCTTGCCCCATCGTAAGTCTGCCGCTCTAAGGTGTTCAATAGGGAGTTGACACCGAATTAGGACATCCTGAAGCATCTCACAAAGTGATACTCCTGTTGTGACGATAACTTGGTAAGGCCGATGAGATCTTCTTGAACATCAAAGGAATCCTCACATAGCGCACACACACTGACTCCTGCTCATTAGCCTGAATGTCTTGCGTTCCATCAGTTACGAGTCCGAACTGAATGACATTTCATTCACGTTACTGCAATATTTCTGAGGATGGCATAACTCATCAACTGTAGAATTTCGTTCTGAATTTCTCCACTTGTGAACGTCGTTCTCCTTGACAGCCACGTCTTGAGGTTTACATCATCCTCGGCCCGCAACTGTAAGAGCATTTTGAAATTCCCTTCAGAGGCATCCTTCCCACGAATTGCAAAACCTTGTCACGCTAAATATTGCAGTGAGGTGATAATCTTCAAAGTGCTGACCTGCAGATCTTTGCTCTTCTAGCAGTTGCTGCTCAGCTGCACATGGACACCAGGTTGACTTCTGCGACATTTCAGATTTTCAGAGGCAAGCCTATGTGTGTTTGATCGTTCGTGTTGTCTGAATTTTTCTGTAGCCTTTTTCCAGTTCCGAAAGCCCTTTGAGACAAATGCTCTTCTGTACAGCGGCAAGTTCGGTAAGTTTTTCACGAGAAGCATCCGTACAGGTGTGACAGAGTACACCGCCGATGCTCTGATCAAAATGAAGCCACGGAAAATCTTTTAACCACTGTTGTTGAACATCAACTTTCGGTTTGCAGTATTTGGACTGGGATACAACTGACACATCAGAGGTTGAAAAGGCTGATCTGGGAAATTAGGCCGAGTACTCGCACATGCACCCTTTTCTGCTATCTTCTCCTTTGAATCGTCCACCTCTTTCTGGGAACTTGATTGCTCCAGGAGAGTGGTCGGGATGTGCTACTTGATGCTGTCGCGAAAAACTCTGATATCCATATCCTCTATGAAACGAGAAGGGAATTACATTTCAGTTGAATAAATTTTGACATGTGAATTATAAGGTTATTTTTGCGTAACAGGGCATTTTATTCGGTCTATCCTTTTTCTGTCAGTCTATCCTTCGTCTTTTCCTCGTGCAAACGGAAAATTATTCGGATGATGGCGGAAGAGAAATTCCTTCCGGAACGTTTATTTTCCTAGTAAAAATTGCAAGCCGCGGCTAAGCTACTAAGCCTAAGCCTTTTTAAATCGGATTTTCGAGGTAATCTCATTACTACCCTATAGATACTGTATAATCTGAGACACGAATTCAAAAATAATTTCCGTTCGTTTGTCTGAACCGCTAGGTGAATTTTGCATATTTTTCAACAGCTACCTTTTAAAATCTATAATTTAATCCTCATAAGTCCGACACCGAATGATACCTCTCGTTTTGTAGGTCTATACCTCCCCTAAGTCCAAGTACCGATGAAAAAATTATTTACATTAAACCGCCGCAAAAGCGAGTGAATCAGCGCATTTTTAACCTCCGCCATCTTCGAAGATGGATGAGTTACTGTTTTCACCCCTTTCTGTTTGTTGTTTGTGTGTGTTGTTTGTTTGTTTGTGAAGTATTACGGAAAAACTCCTCGACGGATTTCGACGAAACTTGGTGGGGGGGGTTAGGTAGGTCCAAGGATCATGCCATTAAATTTTGGACTTGGCCTCCCCCCCCGCCCCCCAAAAAAAAATTGTTAGATTTTTTTTTTTTTTTTGCATTTCTACATGTTTTAAGTGATTTCCAACCCCCCCCCAAAAAAAATTGTTACCCCCCCCCCAAAAAAAAATAGAGAATTTTTTTTTTTTTGCATTTCTACATGTTTTAAGTGATTTCCAACCCCCCCCAAAAAAAATTGTTACCCCCCCCCCAAAAATTAGAGAAATTTTTTTGTATTTCTACATGTTTTAGTGATTTCCACCCCCCCCCCCAAAAAAAAATTGTTAGAGAAAAAAAAATTTTTTTGCAACAAAATTTCGATTTCTTTTTTTTGCATTTCTACATGTTTAAGTGATTCCAACCCCCCCCCCCCCCCCCAAAAAAAAAAATGTTGGAGAAAAAAACTATAACTGTCAGCACTGTTGACATCATATTTAATGAATAAGATATAAGGTTCACTTGAGTGACCAGCAGTATTGGCGGCGGAGGTTTTGCACTCTCCGAGTGCTCCCCCTCTAGTTAACCTCCGCCATCGAAGATGGATGGAGTTACTGTTTTCACCCCTTTCTGTTTGTTTGTTTTTTGTTGTTGTTTGTGAACAGTATTACGGAAAAACTCCTGACGGATTTCGACGAAACTTGGTGGGGGGTTAGGTCTGGTCCAAGGATCATGCCATTAGATTTTGGACTTGGTCCAAAATCCAATATGGCCGCTATGGCGGCCAATTTGAAAAAAATTTGAATTTTTTTTTTGCATTTCTACATGTTTTAGTGATTTCCAAACCCCCCCCCCCCCCCAAAAAAAAAATTGTTAGAGAAAAATTTTTTTTGCAACTTTTGTTTCAACAAAATTTCGATTTCTTTTTTGCATTTCTACATGTTTTAAGTCATTTCCAACCCCCCCCCCCCCCCCCCAAAAAAAATTGTTAGAGAAAAAAAAATTTGCAAATTTTTTTTCAACAAAATTTCGATTTTTTTTTTTGCATTTCTACATGTTATAAGTGATATTCCAACAAAAAAACATGCCAAAATTATAATTGCGGCTGATTTTGGAACTTCAGGTGGATATACCCACGTAAAATCAATTTCTGTCTCAAGGAATCCAGTTATGACGAATGAATTGAGTATGTAAAAGTTAAAAGTAAAGGGAAAGTTGCAAACTATAACTCTGTGAGCATTGTTGACGTCAAATTGAAGAATAGGATATCAGGTTCACTTGAGTGACCTCGCAGTATTGGCGGCGGAGGTTTTGCACTCTACCGAGTGCTCCCCCTCTAGTGTTTTATGTTCCAAGTATTCAAAGCTAATTTAGTCGCCAAAATACCCACTTCCTTCGATTTTCACCCGGTTTTCAACGTTGGATTTAGCCACTGTTATCGACTGCGAATATGAAAACAGATTACAAAATATCTTTCCGTTCGTTCTGCGACCGGTAGAGTGAAACCGCGTCATCCTGCACAAGCTCCACCATCTCAATCAGCATACAGACCGCAAATCTTTATTAGCTTATAACTCGACGGTGCAAAGTCACAAAAATTAAACACACACACATCATCGTGCAGGTAATAATATCAGGCATCCGGCATATAAGTTAGAAAGGTGAAATAAACTATTTTTGTCGCTAAAGGGGCCCCGAGCCGTTGCGGCCTAACACTATCCGAGCGTGGCGCTCCAGGCCATGAAGCCGCAATTTCTTTAAACACTCATAAAATGACGATACAAAGTCCAAAACGTCCCAACATACCTCAAAATGTCCAGGTACCGTTCCTGTTAGTGGGTGAACAATCCAACGCTTGGCGAATTCTGCTTCGCAATGATAGGAAGAGCCGACATCGAAGGATCAAAAAGCGACGTCGCTATGGACGCTTGGCGCGTGGAGACTATGCCTTGGGAAGCACGATTCTCAATGTTGAATTGTTAACCTACATCTTTAATAGAACTATTATAGACCAATAAAACTAACAGTCTTTTTCTTTTGTTGTTTTTGGCAAAAAGTAAAGATCCAGAGAGGCTCTGTATTGGGCAACCCCCCCCGTCTATTTACGTGAAATGGTTTGGTCCAACTCCCAAAGCCAAAGCAGACGCGAACGGCTTGTGAGGACGGAGACCATAACTTGGGAACCACTTGTCCGATTAATTTCAAACCTTGAAAAGGCACATCCTTGGG
>CM068957.1:127398143-127403143 GCA_035128595.1 Eptatretus atami
GGGGTTGGGTGCTTTGGGGATTCCTGAGGAGTTGTAGAGTGCCTTCAAGACCACCATATTTGATGTTGCCAGTGGATGTCTTGGAACTCACCATTGGGCAAATAAGAATTTTGTGTCTCAACAGACACTGGATACCATTGACCAGAGTCCCAGGGCCAGGCTTAATGGCAGAGCTGAGCTTTTCAGGGAGTTGAGGTGTAAAACTGTACATGTGCAAAGGGTGGACAAGGAGGCCAATGAGCGAGAAATCTGTGAGGGTTAGAACATTACCTGTGGTCAAGTGATTCTCCTCCTGCTTACAGGGGAATTCACACTTTGCATTCCTCCAAGACCATCCCTCGGTGCACTGCAGTTAGAGCACAGGGTGGTGGGCTCTTGACAGAGGAGTCTGAAGTGAAGGCCTGCTGGCTGTTCACTTTAAGCGACTGTACCAGGCTGATCCACCAGCTCTCGAGTTGGATGTCAGGGGTGTTACTATCCCTATTGCTGACCCTCCAATGAACTGTGATCCACCTTCATTTGTGGAAACACAGGCTGTGGTGAACCGGATGAAATGGAAGTAAACTCCTGTAATCTGTGGCATTCATGCTGCACTTCTCAAGGCTGGTGGAAATGCTGTACTCGTGTCATTGCTTGCAGTTTTATACTCTGCCTGGAACACAGGCATCATCCCAAATGACTGGAAGAGGGGCCTTGTCATCCCTCTCTGGAAAGGGAAGCGTGATTGCCAGAACTGCAACTACCAAGGGGTGACACTGCTCTTAGTGCCGGCCAAGGTCTTTCATCGGATAATTATTGATGGGGTTCATCACTATCTGCTTGAGCACCAGCGTCTACAGCAGTCAGGCTTTACACCAAAGAGGTCAATGATTGACCGTATCCTTGCTCTTTTGGTCCTCACTGAATGCAGATGAGAGCACTTGTATGGACTGGATTCTGGGGAGGATTTGGGAGAGATCAAGTTGTGATGCATCGTTTGGGAATGTCAAGATCTCTGACCTTGATTTCGTGTATGATGCAGTCATCTTTGCGGAGACTCAAGATATCATTTTGGGGGCCCTCAGGGTGCTGAATGAGGAGTCCGAGCCGCTGGGATCATGGATTTCCTGAGTCAAAACTAAGATCCAGGCTTTCAATGACATCTTAGATGCTGCTATCTTGTCTGCACCTGTATGTGGCGAGGATGTTGAGGTCACGGAGAGATTCACATACCTTGGCAGTGACATTCATGTCTCTGCTGGCTGTGAGTCAGAGGTTAACAGACATCTGGGTTGGACCTGGGGAGTCATGGATTCACTGGATCCATGGGGTGTGGCGCTGCCGGTACCTGTGCAGAAGGACGAAAGTCCGAGTCTTGAGGTCCTTGGTGCTTCCAGTCTTGCTCTACAGATGTGAGACTTTGACTCTGACCAGGGATCTGAGATGGCAACTTAATTTCTTTGATGCCAGGTCTCTTCGGAGCATCCTTGGCTATTACTTGTCAAACTTTGTGTCCAACGAGCGGTTGGTGAGACAGACTCAAACGAGATTTGTTACCTGCATAGTCTGTGAGCATCAGCTGTTGCTGTATGAACATGTGGCTCATTTTCCAGACACTGAACCTGCTCACCAGATTCTCTCAGCGAGGGAGTCTTGTGAGTGGAGGAGGCCAATTGTCCAACCAAATTCCTCGTGGTTGCAGCAGCTTGATCAGCATCTCAAGGAGATGGAGATGGGCCAGGATTCTGCCTGGGGGTTGGCCAGACGGAGGGCCCTGGTGTACCGGTGGAAAGTGGATGCAGCGACGCGCTGCTCTGGTGCATGCTCCCTTACCTGACCTGACCTGATGGTAATAACACAGGCTGCCAGTTTTCAACTCGTTGAAGGTCTCCAGCTTTTGGCAGTAAACATACAACTGCTCTCCTACGTGGCAATGGTGGCTCTCCAACACGGATGCTTTCCTCAATGACAATAAACAACTCCGCTCCAATAAGATTCCAGAAAGTCTTGTAAAATTATTCGTGTTGGCCCTCAATCCCAGAGGCCTTTCCATCTTTTAGGCTTCGCATGGCTGTTTCAAGTTCCTCGGCCAAGATTGAGGAGTGAAGCTCTCGTTGCTGGTCTTCAATTTTTGGAAGCCCAACAATAAACACCTGCCTCATGTCATTATCCACACTCCTGGGGGGAGTATAGATTGGGGTCGAAGTCTTTTAAGACACTCCTAATTCCCTGCTGGGAGGTCATCAAGATCCCATTTAAAGTAAGTAGGCCATGGATTTGTTGTGACATTTTAATGGAGTTTTCTCAATTGAAGAACTCTTTATTTGGTATATGGAGCATCAAATTACTCATCTGCATTCAAACCAAGTTACCCATTGTCGTTTGCCTCACCATTTTTGTTGGCAATGTTCTTTCGGTTTGCAATGTTCTCTTCTATGCCTGGTGTTGGCTTGATGGTTTGGGAGTTTGGGCTTGGGATCCTTGGTTCCTGAGTTCAAATCTTGCTTGGCTGTTGAATCAATACCAGGTGGGGTCGACTCAGCCTGTCATTGTTCTGAGGTTGGCAAAATGATTACCAGCTTGCTGTGATGATCGAGCCATTTGAGTAGCGTGCGTCCGAGTGGTGACCTGTCCAGGATTGTGTCAAATAGCCCAGGAGACTGCTTAGGCAGCTATGATAGTCTGTACAGAGTATGGTCCAAATGCGTGGGTGTAATGTTCTCTTTGCACATAACAACTAATCTTGTGTGTCCTTTGCAGCATCTACATTATTTTACTCCGAAGAAACAATTTCAGACTTCAACGAATCAATTGAGAGAGATTGAGTCTTGTTGGTATATAGACTATACTGTTGGCAGAAAGATTTTATTTGGGATTTTGTGAGGTCCCACAACAACCGAAGGTTAGCGTGTTCAAACCTGGAGGTGTGAATTTTCTCCCATGCAACTTGAAAATAGTCCTTAAATATCTTGTCACTCAGAAGGTGGGTATTAAGGGTCCAGTCTGTCTTGCCGTTCCTGCCAGTCAACCTGAGTGAACCGACAGACTCTGCGGCACTGAGGTGACTTTTCGACAACAAGCGGAGAGATGTGAACTCTCACTGGATGAACCAAGTGGAGCTGTGGAGGAACAGACGTTAGAAGGAAAGTTGGTCGTTACCAGGTCCAGAAGATAGTGTTTGCCATTGGCAAAAATCCGGGTTGGAAATGTCACAGACTGTGTCAGGTCCATGAGGTCACATAAGTCCTTTGCTGCAGTGTCGTGGCTTGTTTAAGAGGTACCAACTCCCAGGCAATTTGCATGGTGACAGTTGTCACATATGAATGAGACAGAGTTGGGATGGACGATTGTAAGTTGGTCCATGTTGGAAAGAGGAGAGAGGAGGGGGAGAGGGAGAGAAAAAGAAAAAGAAAAAGAGAGAAAAAAATAGAGAAATAAATGGGGTCATCACTGTTAGGAAGATGGTACAACACAGACAAACAAGAGGATGTTGCAGAGTGGAAACCAAATCCAGGCACAGCAAAATGTACACCTCGAGGTTTGGAGAGGTCAGTGCAATACACAGACAGGGAGAAATGCTTTATTGATGTAAACTTAAACTGTGCCACTGGGACAATGGACAGGCCATTCCAATAGTCAGAGACAGACACAGGAATCAGGGACATCCTGTGAAGCAGATACTTTCAGGTTTAGTAGCAGCAGCAGCAGCAGCAGCCTGCATTGAAGGATCTGTTGGATTGGAGTCGAGGCCTCAGATTTTGGAGGTCCACATAGTAGTTATGGACTGGGGAGGATGTGGAGTTGGCAGTGTGGAGAACGTGGAGAGGGCACGAAAGAATATACAAAGGGGATGGGAGTGAGGGGAATGGCGAGGAGCTTTGGCAGGGGATCATATGGTGGAAGGGGGGCACATCACATATATGTGGTGGGGCAGGGGTACCTAGAGTTGGTGTAGGTGAGACACTGACATATGATGTTGGGTAAGGTAGAGACTTGTGGAGGTTAACCCCCATGATCCCACACATACTGCAAAACAAGTGTGTTTTCAGTATCACAAGGTCAGCAAGAGGAAGACTGACATCAGTATCAGGGATGGAGGGAGAGGATAAATACAGACACAAAGACAGACAGCACTGTCTGAAACGCAATAGGAGATGTGCGTTTGCGAGCGAACCAGGAATAACACGGAAAAGAAGGGAAGAAAAGAAAGCAGTATGGGAGGACATTTGGCAAAAAAAAAACCCCAGGAAGATTGAAATTTTCATCATTGTCATTTAAAAGGTTTGGGTTGACAGAATGTGATTGACAGAGGAAACAAAGGAGATGAGAATAAAGTAAAAATAATATTGGGACTTAATGGCTGAAGGAATGAGATAAGGAGTTAAATTTGGTTGTGAATTGTTTCTTGCTTTTTGGACTTGTTTGTGAAGAAATAAGAAGACAGTGAGGGAAGTGATGGGAATGAGGGTGAGAAGGAATGTGACGGTAGGTTGAAGAAATAAAAAGGTCAGGATGGAGTTCATTATCACACACCTGGCCCATAAAAGGATTAACAAAATCTTCAAAACAGAGGGTAAGAGGCCTTTTTACCTCCACCACCGAAGGAGAAGGAGGTTATGTTTTAACCCCTTTCTGTCTGTTTGTTTGTTTGTGTGCAGGATGTCTCAAAAAGTTGTGGACGGATCCGGATGAAATTTTGTGGATAGGTTGAGTGTGTGACAAGGACGAACTGACTAGATTTTGGTGAAGATCCGGATCTGGCTACTAGAATTTTTTTTTAAGTGATCCTTCACCATTGAGAGATCGGGCCAAAAACAATATATAGCATGATATCTCAAAAAGTTGTGGACGGATTCGGCCGAAACTTGGGGATTCGAGTTAGGGTTAGGGTTAGGGTTAGGACGGATTCGGCCGATTCGGTGCTGGGGATGGAGCCAGTGCTGGGGATGGAGCCGGAGCTGGGGAGGGAGCCGGAGCTGGGGAGGGAGCCGGGGATGAGCCGGAGCTGGGGATGGAGCCGG
>CM068957.1:127408143-127411337 GCA_035128595.1 Eptatretus atami
AGGGGCGAGACGAGGGGGGAGAGAGAGGGAGCGTCCAATTTCTTCTTCTTCTTCGTTTGATATGACGTCACAATTGACGCTGGGACCTGAGTATGTTTCCCAGGTGTTTCCCAAGTTATGGCCATTTCTGATACGTTTGGTCCGATCTAATTGAAACAATGCCCCAATCCAGTCGTCGTTTACGAGAGCGAAGGACCGAAGATGCAATACTGGCACGCAACTACGGGCCGCACTAGTATATATAAATATGTATGTTATATATATATATATAATATATATATATCGCGATATATATTGTTGTAGATCTCCACCCGTCGGCGTGCGAACGACCGCGTTAACCAATAGCAGCCGGTTCGCCCACCGAACGAGCAATCTAGTCGTGACTTTCTGGAACCACGCCAGAACCCTGTCACGGGTGGTTCTCAACCCCACCACGGCCCAGTCCGTATTCTACCCGCGCGAAATAGGGTCAATCGCCGAATCTCGATATACCTAAGTACTCGCGCAGGTAACCTACCGAGGGACCGTACCTCGACGCAGGTCGGCTTGGACACGAACCGCTAAAGCGGTCTGTTCCGTTCTGAGATACCGAGCGGGTATATCATCCGACCGCCCGCCGGATCCGATTCTATTTAACGGGTATTTAAAACCCAACTAACATTCCGCAATGCAAGATGGCGTTCCAATAAGGGAAAGAGGACACGACGAACATTTAAACCGCAACATTTATTTACTCTACGTATGCAGGAACAATCATGCAGTCATTCAAAAACACCAACATGCACGTATACAGAACAAGCAATGAATGCGGCAAGGCACGCGGGCAAGACAAAGCGCTACAACCGTCTATAAGCAATTATTAATGTACAGTCACTTACACAGTTTTACTTATGGGACTGGCGGCACAACATTCATTCGAAAGAAAAGCAGGAAAAAGACCCCATCAAAGGCAATGGGGTCAGACTGGACCTCTTGGGTCTTTATGGCGTGGGACTTGGCAGACCGAACGAGTCCCACGAGACCGTTGCAGGTTACCTGCACCCTTGTGGTGTCTGGCTTGGGCGACCCGCGACGTCCCGTCCCCACAGCAGCTAGCGTAGCCGCGGTCGAGCTCGGGCCTTCCGTGTGGCAGGCGAGCCCTCTCCGGCTCTCTCCAACGCGAAGCGCTTGGGCGACCCGCGATGCTCCTTCCCCAGCAGCTAGCATAGCCGCGGTCGAGCTCGGGCCTTGCCAAGCAGCCGGGTGATTCGGGCCTCAGTCGGCAACTCGTTTGAGAGGAACGAACGGGTCTTTGCTCTCTTAGAGTTGATGCTCTGTAAGAACCCGTCCGTCCCTCAGTGATGCTCGAACTGCGCCGAAGCCCGATCACCTCGGACCGCCTGTCGCTGGCTGGCGAGCTCTCTCCGGCTCTCTCCACACGAACGCGCAGTTTGCGCGACACAGCAGGCAAGGCTGCGCTCCAGCTCGCGTCTCCTTTGCGACGCCCGGACTCTCCACCGACTGCAAGCTCCAAGCTCCCGACTCCGCCACGAGCCCAGACTTCCACGCAGCTCCTTGGCTTCTGGCTTCCTCCCGACTCCCCGACCTCTCCAGACTGACTCAGACGACCGATCAACTACTACCGATCAACTCGACGCGACCCAACTCGAACGCGAGCTTGGCGCTCTGCTCGTTCTTTTATAGGGCTG
Organism: Eptatretus atami; assembly: GCA_035128595.1. Taxonomy (NCBI): domain Eukaryota; kingdom Metazoa; phylum Chordata; class Myxini; order Myxiniformes; family Myxinidae; genus Eptatretus; species Eptatretus atami. Next base: position 127,409,832 of record CM068957.1, read on the forward strand.
GTGAGACGCGGTTTGGCCTCCGATCCTCGACCTCTGACCTCTGACCCCTGCGCGGAGAGCGGACGTGCGCGAGATCACCAGGCCTCTCGATCCGATCGCCTCTGACCTCTGCGCGCAAAGCGGACGTGCGCGAGATACCAAGCTTGATCCGACGAGCAAACGTCCGCGTCGGCCTGCAGTGACGCCGCTCGATGCGGACTCGCCGCGGCTGGCGCAAAGATGGCGTCGTTTCGAAGGTGAGGCGATGTTTGTGGTGTGGAGATGTTGACGGTTGCTGGCGAAGTGGTGAGGATGGCATGGTTTGGTGAGAGCAGGTGTGGTTGTGGTGGTGGAAGGCGGTTGGTCTGAAGGCGGTTGTTGAGAGTGATGTTGGTGGTGGTAGTGGTTGTTGTGAAGCGGTTGTTGAGAAAGATGTTGGTGGTGGACGTGGTTGGTCCAAAATAACGATAGTAAAGAATAACGGCTAACTCAAAGATCACAGCCCGGTTAACATGAATAGTTCCTTTAAACAACGGTGGGAATATATCTGAACACGGACTTATCGGCCTAACTGATCTAGGGACCTTATGGTGTTCTGTCAATTTCCACAGCCGTAACTATATATATATATATATATATATATATATATATATATATATATTATATATATATATATATATATATACATATATACATATATAAAGAGGTATATTGAGATGGAGGATATATCGAGATCGAGATAAAGATATAGAGCAGGGTAGTTACATGTAGGATAGCTTGGGAGACATGGTAAAGAGGGTTGAGAGGCAGAAGAAGGGGATGGAAGGGAAATGGCATGAGTGAAGCACACATAAGGGGTTATCGGTGGTGGGGCGAAGGAGAGGGGCAGGGATGGGGGGTGATTCCAGATATTTACATACGTAATAAACAGATTCCCACTGACTGAAATTTAACCTCATTCGGTGCTGTAATGGTGAAAATGTCCACTCAGAGTCTGGGAGGCTCAGAGTCTGGGAGGTCAATGGTTGGAACCCAAACTGAGTCATACCAAAGACAATAAAAATGGGCGTGCTGCTTCCTTCTCTAATTCATGGCATTTAAAAATTATAGAGCATGGACGAATAACCATCGGTTGGCAATCATTGTGCAGGCTTGATCTGCCTCATGGCTTCCTTCTGCATTGAAGTTCTGAGTAAGGTAACTTGTATTATTATTTATACCCTTCTGAAAGATACCATTGGATAACTTGCAACCACATGATTTTAGATGGGACAGCTGACTTTAATTCCTTATTCCATCTGAAATAATGGGACCAAATTCAAATAATAAAGAGCAATTAGAGATTGCAGACCCTTGCCAAAACTTGTTTTGTGTGGTTTGTTTATTTTGTGTAGTGTATTTTGTGCGGCATTGGTGTACTGGTATCAGGTAAGGTCAGGTATGGGAGCATGCGCTGGAGCAGCATGTCGCTGTGTCCACTCCAGGGGCCTCCATCTGGCCACCCCCCAGGCAGATGCCTGGCCCATC
>CM068957.1:127456730-127468536 GCA_035128595.1 Eptatretus atami
GCGGGTTTGAAAATTGTATAATGATGTTGGGAATGATTCCTGGAATATGGAGATTTTTGCTTCGAGCGGCATCACGCGTTTATTTTAAATTCAATTTGAATTCTGTTTTCACTTTCTGTAGTCACTAAGGTTGCATCAAGTTTTGTATCCGAGCTGACCGTCAAACCCGCTCGGGTGTATTATATTTCTTATATCCCTCGCCAAAAGATTCAAAACGAGAGAGAGTCTTTTTAACACTTCAAAATCTTCTTTCTGAAGTGTGCTGAACAAATCCAGCTGAAATTCTACACGTTATGACTGCCTATATGAGGAACAAAGGTTCACACATATGATGTCATAGGTCACATGGTTTGGCACCATATTGGATTTACCCAAAACCTAAAAAAAATCTTCTCCAGAAATGGCTGGACAAAATCGAGTGGAAACTTTACCAAATATTCCCCAGCCATGGTGTATACGTTTGTTTGTAAGGAATAATTGATAGGTTCACATAGTTTGGCAGCCATATTAGATTGAGAGAAAAATATATAATGTTTTCTTGAAACTGCATATTCGATGAAGTGAAACTCCAAAGTGAAAACTCCAACGGTACAGGGCGCGTCCGGAACGCCACACTTCAAGACTCGTCGCTTCTCGCAAGCTTAGTCCGTAGACAGTTTACTGATAGCCTGCCTCTGCTTTCGAGCGCTCATTCTTGAGCATTGTAAAATGTTAGGTCTCGAATAATTGTTCGAACTCGTTGACTCCGTATAGGTCTTGTGCTTGCTAAAGGGTCACCTGTTGTATCCGCTTGAAGAGTAGTGTTGAATGATTTGAATAAAAAATGGCTTAAACCAATACAGGAGTTGAGTGTCAAATCATCCTTTATTGTAATGAGGCATTACACAAGAGCCTCCACATATTACACGCAAATGAATGTAAAAGGATAGAACCGCGAGAACGTGTTTTGGACAGAAGAAGACAGATCACTTTATGATCTAGTCGTTGGGGAATACATTGTTTTAAATTTCAACTTGATCGGATGCATGGTCTGGCAACAAGAATTATTTAATTTTTTGATATGGGTTCTTTTGGGGTTTATTTATTTATTTTTGTAAAGGCTCCTTGGCTGTGCCTGGATGGGTTTGAGGGTAGAGTAGTAGCAGCTGAAATGTGAATCCTATACCGAGTCCTTCTGATTACTCAATGCAGTAATCATTGCATTTTATGGGCAGGGTCCAATTATCATGGGTCAGGATCTGATTTACTTATGGGTCAGGTGTCAGATCAAAGTGGGACTCTTGGTACCCGGTCATCACTGCCAGCAGTTATAAAGTGGCAGTTCTAATTACATCTGTTATTAATTACATAACACACAACAGTAACAAAAATACACACACAAAAGCAGTCCTGGCAAGGGTCTGCAATCTCAGATTGCTCTTTGTTGATTAAAGTGTAGCAATCTCCCCACACCCCTCCAAACCTAGTGTTTCTCATTGTTGAAAAAATTTATTCTCTCGATGATTTGAGTCCCCAGTGGTAGCTGAGAAAGCATGGAGAAGTGATGACACCTCAACACCTCCAGGAATCCAAATGAATTTGAGTGATGGCTCACCATTCTTCAGGTCTAGATAGGTCTAATTTGAAATTGCGTTCATTATGTAAAAGAAATAGTATATCATTAAAGAAGATATGTGAAATCATAAAGGTTTCAAAAGACACAATATTTATGTTTCAGCGGTTAGTTTTTTATAAAGCTCTGAAGAACAATAGAAAAAAAAAAAGTCCAGAATATTCCAAGCTATTTATTTCATAAAATGCTCAAAACCACCTTCAATGGAGAGATTTATTTCTAAAATACCATGTGGGTGATGAACAGTGAACTCATTTACATATTTAAATATTGTCGGGTTTGAAAAGGGCCTCGTAGGAAGTCCAAATGTCGAATCCAAGAAATGTAATGCTGAAAGGTTATTGATAAAATGCAAAGAAATATATGAAAGGTCTCATTTGCATGTAGCAGAGGGGACAACGGAAATGGTGAGATACAACACTAACAGTAAATACCTGCTGCTCAAGGAGTGAATGATGGTTGCAGTGATGTCTTGTACAATACCACGTGTACAGTCTTTTTATAAAATTCTGGTTGTGTCCTCCCCACACCCTCCTCCCCCGCACCTTATAAAATTCTGGCTGCGGCACCATCCCCTAGTCCCTTATCAGTATCACAGTACCAAAACGTGAATGTGTCTTCCTCCCCACCTTCAGGTGCAAGGGACCATTTTAATTGTGCCCATAACCGGCTCACAGGTACCTCTGGAGCGTGTGCAGAATTCGGTGGAGATTGACCAAGCCATTTTTGATTCTATAAGGTTCATTCACTCAAACATAACATACATGCATGCACAAGTTGGGTACCAATAATCTCGGTTTTTTTGACCTTCAGTAAAACATCAAGAAGATCGTGTTTAAAGTTGAGCAAAAATAATTAACGGCGGGAGTGGCATCACAGCATAGCGGGCCAAATGGCTTAATTTCCTACTTTAAAGTTGTACATGAGCTAGTGCCTGCTGTTACACTTGGTAATAGTCCTTGAAGACTGTGACTCCTTTGTATATTACTTTCATTCTGCATTTGGAAATTTAAATGCAAAGTGGTTTGATTCCCGACAGGAGTGTGGAGGGGAACAATGTTCCTCCCCTCTCCCGCCACAGGGCCCACCCAACATATGACGATAATTGCCAAAAAGCGATATTTAAATGATTAAACTTAAAATTTGATAAAGAAATGCAAAAAAATTTTTATTGATTGTGACGTTGACTGAGCGTAAGTTCAACTAACCAGAGAGTTCATAGAACACGATACCCCTGCAGTGTTCAAGGTTATACAATCGGGCCTTGCCATTCACAGGGTTTCATTCTTGAAAATCCCTGTCAACACACAATCCGCAACTTAGGGGATACTGGGTGAAATGGTGCTCGGGAGCTTAACTTTAAAATTTGTCCAAACTGTACCCTTAATTAATATATTTGTGCATTATTTTTGTGTTGTTTATTTTCATAATAAAAGTTATTAAGAACATAAAAATTAAGTAGTTTATCATTATTTGGAGCAGCCTGTGGCTGCTGGTTGCATCATTGCTGGGGTAGGGCTGTCTGCTGATGCAGTGCCCACTGTTTTCCATAAGTTGATACTCATTTTGGCGACCTCAGAAGGATGACGGGCTGAGTCAACCCACCAGGTATTTGTTTAACCGAGCAGTAATGAGCCTGAAATAGTCACGATAAACGATCAGCAGTGAGCCCACAATTATGGAGAAATCTCGATCGCCAATCTGCTTTCCTCTTTTCATTACATTGGCTTTAATCTCAGTCTGCAAAGGCGTGAGTACATACGGATGCCTCCTGCTTTGGAGGTGATATGTTGGTAAATTTATGTACATGACGTCATAATCAGTGTGCTTCTTTGGTTGAATTTAATATTCCTGGCTGCAAACTTATTGACTGGTGATCAGCAGGGCCAGAGACAATGTGCTCGGTTGGCAGGCGATGCTTGTTGCTGGCAGGTCGTAACAGCAAGTGCTTTGTGATGGGACACCGAATTGTGCCTGATGTCTCATCAAGTTATCGTGTTTGATTCAGAATGCACACACACACACACACACACACAACACACACACTGCCACACCGTTCCATTTTTATAATTCTTCCCATTTCTTTAAATTTTTCGCTTTCCCATCCTTTGAATAACCCTCTGTTCATAAATTCCTGCAGCCATAGTCCAAGGTTATGTTTTTGTCATTGTTAAGTGCTGTTTTGTGTTGTCTTCTTGGAGGCCTGTTGGATTCGTGCCTCTGTCCTTCATGTTGTCAATTTATTGAATAGAATTGTGTTTCATGTTCTTTTCATTGTCAGCATTTGTATCAACCTGAAACATTTGAGGGGATGCTCTCTTACTTTGCAATAGATGGGTGTCAAAATTCCACAAGTTTCGGTGCAAACTGAGCCTCATGATTGTTTGCCTTCGATGTGATTGCAGGGATGAACCCACGTGTCTGGGTTTGTCAGGGACTGTCCAAGAAGACATATTTAATTTGCTAACCATAATTTTCGCTAATAATTTGCAATCTGTTCAAGTGGTTAGCAATAACTTCCTGTCTTCCACAAAGACACCGTGAAATCGATTTCATGGCAAACCAGTGCTCACAGATGGCTCCTCGACCTAGCACTCCTTCCAATGAACAGTACACATTGATAACTCCCCCTGCCTGTGAAATCCAGGATGGCTTTATAGCTGGTAGGGATTTGAACTCGGGCAAGAGAGCTCAGAGGCGTGTGTGCACATCTCTAAGTTATCCTGCCATCCAGAGCAGATATCCTGGGTTAGTGATGACTGTAGGGGAGCAGTTAACTTAGTATGTGAAGATTTGCTCATTAACAAATACCAGAGCTTTAGTCAAAAAACGGCCCGTGAGTCATCTAAAGTTTATTCTGTGAATAATGTGGAGAGTGCTGGGACGAACTAATTGACAGAACCTTTTATTGGTGAAACTCTTCAAGGTTTTGGGGTTTCATAATAGGATTGGTCTCTATTGCTTACTTTTATTTATTTGCAGTTATCACAAATACACAACTAGAAACGACAAAGTAATTTCAAACCATCCAATGTCGTACACAAGTCCATTAAAGTCATGGGATACAAGATTTTACTGGCAATGCTTCACAAGCCTTTGTGTAATGCTTTTGGTTATTCTGGAGGGTGTCTCCAAACTTAATCACAGTCTAACTAGAAGGGCAATCGGTAGAGTGCATACCTCCACAACAAATGCCTGATCCACGAAACATATCGAGCCCAATACATTTTTGAAAATATCATGCTATATATCGTTTATGGCCCTATCTCAATGGTGAAGAATCACTTAAAAATTAAATAATTACTCATACCAGATCCGGATTCGGATCTTCAAAAAATCGAATCCCGTTTGACCTTATCAACCCCAACCTGTCTGCAAAGTTCGTCGAATCCGCACAATTCTTTGAGATATCGTGCTATATAGTCGTTTTTGACCCTATCTCTCAATGGTGAAGAATCACTTTTAAAATTCTAGTAGTCGGATCCTGATCCGGATCTTCGCCAAAATCTAAGCAGTTCGTCCTTGTCACACACCCAACCTATCCACAAAATTTCAACCGGATCCGTCCAAACTTTTTGAAGATATCCTGTACAGAGACAAACAGAACAGAAAGGGGTGAAACATAACCTCCTTCACCTTCGGTGTTGGAGGTAATAAACTCTTACTCTCATGTCTGCTGCAGATTTTTGATAACTTTTGGAGGTGGCATTCTTTTCCATTGCTCACATTCTGCGTTCCTCGTTATTTCAGATTCTGTAGTTATTGTCTCGCCGTATTTGGTGTTGAAACGCATACTGGGGACCCCGAACTAGACTTGAATCCGTGTGTATCACTTGTGCGTGTGCACAAATGCTCTTCCATGGGATTCCATTGAACGAGTGACTTGATAAACTACTCGTGCTTGCCACACATTCCAATCATATTACTCACGAATGCTTTCATCAAGTCATGGAAGTTTGACATGACAAACTAGTCCCGTCTGTTCCATGTAATAATACATCACGGTTCTCTTTTCCTCTTCAATTGACCTTTGATTGTCTTCATCGTTCTTTTGAAACCCCGTTGGGAACTCAGCTCCTCATAAGACAGGAAACCATCTAGTTGCTGATATGCAATGTGGGGCTTTGGCATAATTACAAATGGGTGTCTGATTATTTTGTTCGGCTGGCGTATCTTTCTAAAAAATTAATTGAGGAATTATTTTCCACAAAATAATGTATATTGAACAAATGAACAAGCCTCCAAGTCCAGTCAAAATGTGATTTGGAAGGGAGAAATTGCAACAGATTATTTTTTGCTACAATGCATTTTGAGAAGGTCCCAAAACCACACACGAAAAGTCCACTGAATCCTCGCAGGGGAATATGCCTAATTTGCCTAAATCCAATATGGGGCCAAATGTCAAGATTTTTTTTCCAGTCTCTATACCGACACCACATACAGTAGGCCAATAAAGATGTTTTACTATTCACAAAATGGTTTTCTTAAACACACAGGACAAATGATACATAAAGCACAAAACGATCCAATTAATGCAGTTATTATTAATTTGAGCCATATATAACAGTGAAGAGACTTCAAGTAATGGTAAAATTCGTGCTGTGGGGCAAAATAGGGAATACCAAAAATTCATCAGACAATATAAAACGTGTGTATTTGTCTGTCCCCTTTATAAGGAGATTTAGGAAGGCTTTTAAAGGCCATCTTTAACACGACCATGTGTTCACTACAGTCAATTTGTCTGGATAAAAAAAACTGAAAAACATTTTCCATAAAAGAGTAATTACATAACTTCTTTGAGTAGTGGTATTTTATAGTTTTCAGGTAAATCCAATATGGTTGCAACATGTGACTGACGACATCATAGGTGTGACTTTTGTTCCTGTGGTGGTCGTAATGGCAGCTTAGCTGCTGGGGTAGCTATCATTTACTTGAAGCGTGACTGTGTCGCTGATGCAGTACCCCTCTACCAGTACACACACTGGAACTGGTACTCATATTTGCCGACCTCAGAAGGATGACAGGCTGAGTCAAACCCTGGTGTATTAATTCAGCAGCCGACGGGGCTTGAACTCAGGACCCTAGGATCCCAAGCTGCCACCTAACCACTGAGCAACACCAGGCTGCACTTTTGTTCCTCATGGATAGGCGGTCATATGTGTAAAGTTTGGCATCGATCTTTGCAGCCATTTCAGAGATTTTGAAGCTTAAAAAAACCAATATGGCTGCGGCGACTAAACCGTCTCCCCACAAGTTTTTTTTCTCGTGAGGAGGGTGTTGGATATGGACACCAGCAGGATTAAAACAAACCTGTCAAAGGTGAGGAGCTCCTTCTGAGCCAACGGCCATCCATATCTAGTGCCCAGCTGTGTCTGCGGACGTCCTCCTGTAGTTGGGTACTTTTTAATTAGGAGGTTGGTGGCAGATTTGCACTCCGGCCACGCGTAAAACCCTTCATTCGCAAAACACAAAAACGCAAAAAAATCTGAAAACCCACTCCGTGGGAGTACCTCCTGTGCAGCTTCCCTTCGAGGGCAGCTCACCGATGACGGGATTGGGGCAAAGCTCGGACCCCCAATCTTTGATGAAAGGAGGGAAACACGGGGTAACATCCCTGGTAGATGTCGGGAGAGTGTGTTGGAGTGTGCTGAGGCGTCGTCCACCAGACGGCGTCTCCTTGGTTAACCTGAGGTGGTCCCTTTGGGTGGGTGCCTGGAATGTCCTATCCAAAGAGAGGATGATCACCTGTCTCTGTTATCATCTGAGCTTCAAGCGTTTGACATCGGTATTGCAGCACTCTCTGAGGTTCGGAGACCGGATTGCGGCGAGAATAATGGTGGTGTTACACCTACTATTGGTCTGGTCGCTCTGATGGTTAAGATACTCAAGGAGTTGCTGTAGCTGTGTCAATAAGCTGACCCCATGATAATTGAGGTAACACGGTCAACGAGCGTATTATGAGACTAAGGATTCGTCACTCTTAGTGTATTTCCCTGGTCTCTGTCTATGCTCCGACTGAGGCGAGTACCTCACCGTGAAGGATGCTTCTACGCCACGCTCGAGTCTGTGGTTGATCATTGCCCCAGACGAGAATACACTTCTAGTCTGGGGATTCAATGCATCGACTGGAACTGATAGGGATGGTTATGAGACATGTGTTGGTCCCCAATGGGTCAGGAACTATGCACAGAATAGCACTAAGTTCCTTGACTTTGCAGAAAGTCATGGACTTAGGGTGGCTGGTTCATGTTTCAGCGCCACAAGCTCATCGCTGGACTTGGTATTCCAACGCTGGCAGTGTGCAAAGGAGATTGACCATGTCCTCGTTGACGGTCGTGGAGATGATCCAGAACTGCAGGGTCTACCGGAGTGCTCAGTTCCTCAATACTGACCACCGCTTGTTGTAGCAACTCTAAAGCTGCACTTAAATCCTGGAGAATGGTACCATCCAGCCTAGGCTGGATGTTGGCAAGCCTAAGGATGAAGAGTAGCTGAGGAGTTTGCGAACAGGCTGAGTGGACATTTGGGGTGTCTGGGTGCCTTTGGGGTGTCCTGAAGATTGTGGGTGCTTCATACCACCGCCTTGATGTTGCCGGTAGATGTCTTGGAATCACCGCAGGGCAAAGAAGAATTTTGTCTCTCAAGACACTGCATACCATTGACCAGATTCCGCAGGGCCAGGCTGAATGGCAGAGCTGAGCTGTTCATGGAGCTGAGCGTAAAACTGTACGTGCACTGAGGGTGGACAAGGAGCCTATGTGCGAGGAATCTGTGAGGGGGTAGAGCATCACCTGTGACAGATGATTTCTCGTCCCGCTTACAGGGGAATTCGCGCATTGCGTTCATCCAAGCCTCCCTCGGAGCACTGCAGTTAGAGCAGAGAGTGGTAGGCTCTTGACAGAGGAGTCTGAAGTGAAGGCCGGCTGGGCCAGTTACTTTGAGTGGTTGTACCAGGCTGATCCCCCAGCTGTCGAGTTGGACGTCAAGGGTGTTACAATCCCTGTTGCTGACCCTCCAATCAACTGTGGTCCACCTTCGCTTGTGGAATCACGGGCTGCGGTGTACCGGTTGAACGGGTAAAGCTCCAGGATCTGTGGCATCCATGCTGAACTTCTCAAGGCTGGTGGAAATGCTGCACTCGTGTCGTTGCATGCACGTTTTGTGCTCTGCCGAGAACGGGCATCATCCCAACTGATTGGAAGAGGGGCCTTGTTGTCCTCTCTGGAAAAGGAAGGGTGATCACCAAGACTGCAACAACTACTGAGGGTGACGCTGCTCTCAGTGCGGGCAAGGTCTTTGCTTGGATAATTCTTGATAGGGTTCGCCACCATCTGCTGAGCACCAGCGTCCAGAGCATCAGGTTTTACACCAAAGAGGTCAACGATTGACGTATCCTTGCTCTTCGTGTCCTCACCGAACGCAGATGAGAGTTTAGCAGGGCTGCTTGCAGCCTATGTGTGATCTCTGTAAAGCATTTGATTCAGTGAATTGGGATGCCTGTGGAGGATTATTGTCTTCGTGGGTGCACCAAACTGATCGATCTGATGTCTGATCTCTACTCTGTACTGAGAGTGCTGTGAAGTGTGGTGGTACCATCTCTGACTTATTTCCAATTGTTATTGGAGTTCGTCAGGGTGTGTTCTGGCCCCACACTTTCAGCACTTGTATGGACTGGATTTAGGGAGGATGTCAGAAAGATCAAGCTGCGGTGCATCGTTTGGGAATGTCAAGATCTCGGACCTTGATTTCGCAGATGATGCAGTCATCTTTGCTGAGACTTTAGATATCCTTTTGGGGCCTCGAGGTGCTGAATGAGGAGTCTGAGCGCTGGGATTACGGTTTCTTGGGTCAAACTAAGATCCAGGCTTTCAATGACATCTTGGATGCTGCTGTCCTGTCTGTGTCGGTTTGTGGTGAGGATGTTGAGGTCATGGAGAAGATTCACTACTTGGCAGTGATATTCATGTCTCTGCTGGCTGTGAGTCGAGGTCAACAGACGTCTGGTTGGCCTGGGAGTCATGGATTTACTGGATCATGGGTTGTGGCGCTGCCGTACCTGTGCGAGAGGACGAAAGTCAGTCTTCAGGTCCTTGGTGCTTCCAGTCTTGCTCTATGGATGTGAGACTTGGACTCTGACAAGAATCTGAGACGGAGACTTAATTCCTTTGGTACCAGGTCTCTTCGGAAAATCCTTGGCTATCGCTGGTCATATTTTGTGTCCAACGAGCGGTTGCTGAGAGAGACTCAGATGAGATTTGTTACCTGCATGGTCCGTGAGCATCAGTTGCGGCTGTATGGACATGTGGCTCGTTTTCCTGACACGATCTGCCCACCAGATTCTCTCAGTGAGGAAGTCTCGTGAGTGGAGGAGGCCAATGGGCGACACGTGCCTCGTGGTTGCAGCAGGTTGACCAGCATCTCAAGGAGATGGGGATGGGCCTGGCATCTGCCTGGCGGATGGCAGACGGAGGCCCTGGAGTACGCGGAAAAGTGACGCGGCGACGCGCTGTTCTGGCACATGCTCCCATACTGACCTGACTGAATCACGTGACCGATGACATCATCAAAAAAAATTTGGGGACCATTATATCCTAGATGATCCTCAAATTTTTTACATTGATCACATGTAGCGTTCTACATATGCAATTTTGACATAACGAAGGCAAGCACCTAAGACGTCATAAAATACCACTCATTCCCCATGCAAGTGCTTGCTCTGTGCCACTTGTACACCCGTGGCTTGGGAACTTGTGTAAAGTTTCCCATTGATTTGTCCAGCCGTTCTGGAGAAGATTTTTACAGGTTTTAGAGTAAATCCAATGAGGCTGCAAAACATGTGACCAATGAACATCTATGTGTGATCCTTTTGTTCCTCATGGACAGGCAGTCATATGTGTAAAGCTTTGCCTTGATCTGTTCAGCACTTCAGAGAAGAAGATTTTGAAGGTTTTTTTCAAAATCAATATGGCTGCCATCACGGGACGGATGACATCATGAAATTTTTTCTTGCGCACCATTTTATCCAAGATGACCTAAATTTTCTACTGATCAGATGTGGCATTCCACATATACAATTATGACGTCATAACGAGGGCACCTATGACATCATAAAAAAATCACATCCCCATGAGAGTACTTGCTATGTGCCAAGTTTCAAATATTTCTTTGGCGGTTTCAGATATACAGAGGTCCAAATGTTTTGTTTTTCCATTATGGCTGCCACACCCGTGACTATGACGTCATAATTATCATTGAAACAATCTACATGTGTAGTCGCACCAATGGTGAAAATTTTGTCTCAATCGATAAGCGGTTGCAGAGAAAAACACGAAAGTTCTGTGCAGACAAACAAACAAGCAGTCATTAGACTGGTACTTACGAATCGTCAACTTACCTCTGACCTTGTCTAATAAAACTGTCTCTAGAGAAGGTAACGATGCAAACCAGAAGTTTCTACGATGATTCTGTACCAAACCATCAAAAATCATAACGTCGACAACAAGCAAAATCTCCATTTCCACGCAATTATTTAATATTATTTTATCAAAGTCACAAAACTGTAATATTCGGCCATCCACCAACAATCTTTAACATATCCGATGGCTTAGCGAGTCAGGCATGCGACGATAACCTTTATTGGGATAAAAAAATGACTTTAAACACCATCTTTATCGAAAACACCATCAGGGCGCACACGCAAAACTTTACGTGACTCACGACGCGTCTGCTCGAGCGCGCTGCACCACGTGACGAGCCGTGACGGGCGAGTGAAATATTTTTTATACAATCTTAAAACGTCTCCAAAACATCCGATTTTTACCAGAATTTCGACAACCGAGTGTTAAGCGTCTAAGCGATCGCAAAAACCGAAGACAAAATTAAAATCGAAGTTAAAACGAACTCGTAACGTCGACCGAAGCAAAAATACTCTTTCTCCACATGATTTATGGAATTATGTTTGACCTCACTGTGACCTTGACCTTTGACCGATTTTGACCAAATCTAATCAGCGCGAGCCATACCTCCTGAATCACTTGGTGTAATTTGACATTGGTAGCTTCTTCCGTTCTCGAGTTATCGTGCCTACAAACAAACCACATACAACAAACAAACACAACAGAGGATGGAAGTCATCATATACTTACGAAATCTTAGATTTCGTAAGTAACAAACGGACCAAATGGATGCCCTCTC
>CM068957.1:127476683-127502556 GCA_035128595.1 Eptatretus atami
CGTACTCAGGGCCTCCGTCTGGCCATCCGCCAGGCAGATGCCAGGCCATCCCCATCTCCTTGAGATGCTGGTCAACCTGCTGCAACACGAGGCACGTGGTCGCCATTGGCCTCCTCCACTCACGAGACTTCCTCACTGAGAGAATCTGGTGGCAGGATCGATGTCAGGAAAACGAGCCACATGTCCATACAGCCGCAACTGAGCTCACGGACCATGCAGGTAAACAATCTCATCTTAGTCTCTCTCAGCAACCGCTCGTTGGACACAAAATATGACACGCATAGCCAAGGATTTTCCGAAGAGACCTGGTACCAAAGGAATTAAGTCTCCGTCTCAGATCCTTGGTCAGAGTCCAAGTCTCACATCCATAGAGCAAGACTGGAAGCACCAAGGACCTGAAGACTGACTTTCGTCCTCTCGCACAGGTACCGGCAGGCCACACCCCATGATCCAGTAAATCCATGACTCCCCAGGCCCAACCAGACGTCTGTTGACCTCTGACTCACAGCCAGCAGAGACATGAAATCACTGCCAAGTAGTGAATCTCTTCCATGACCTCAACATCCTCACCACAAACCGACACAGACAGGACAGCAGCATCCAAGATGTCATTGAAAGCCTGGATTTAGGTTTGACCCAAGAAACCCGTAATCCCAGCGGCTCAGACTCCTCATTCAGCACCTCGAGGGGCCCCAAAAGGATATCTAAAGTCTCAGCAAAGATGACTGCATCATCTGCGAAATCAAGGTCCGAGATCTTGACATTCCCAAACGATGCACCGCAGCTTGATCTTTCTGACATCCTCCCTAAATCCAGTCCATACAAGTGCTGAAAAGTGTGGGGCCAGTACACACCCTGACGAACTCCAATAACAATTGGAAATAAGTCAGAGATGGTACACCACACTTCAGCACTCTCAGTACAGAGTAGAGATCAGACATCAGATCGATCAGTTTTGGTGGCACCCACGAAGACAATATATCCTCCACAGGGCATCCCAATTCACTGAATCAAATGCTTTACAGAGATCAACATAGGTGCAAGCAGCCCTGCTGAACTCTCATCTGCGTTCGGTGAGGACACGAAGAGCAAGGATACGGTCAATCGTTGACCTCTTTGGTGTAAAGCCTGACTGCTCTGGACGCTGGTGCTCAGGCAGATGGTGGCGAACCCTATCAGAATTATCCAAGCAAAGACCTTGCCCGGCACTGAGAGCAGCGTCACCCCTCAGTAGTTGTTGCAGTCTTTGGTGATCACCCTTCCTTTTCCAGAGAGGGACAACAAGGCCCCTCTTCCAATCAGTTGGGATGATGCCCGTGTTCTCGGCAGAGCACAAAACTGCATGCAACGACACGAGTGCAGCATTTCCACCAGCCTTGAGAAGTTCAGCATGGATGCCACAGATCCCTGGAGCCTTTACCCCGTTTCAACCGGTACACCGCAGCCCGTGATTCCACAAGCGAAGGTGGACCACAGTTGATGGAGGGTCAGCAACAGGGATTGTACACCCTTGACGTCCAACTCGACAGCTGGGGATCAGCCTGGTACAACCACTCAAAGTAACTGGCCAGCGGGCCTTCACTTCAGACTCCTCTGTCAAGAGCCTACCACTCTCTGCTCTAACGCAGTGCTCCGAGGGATGGGCTTGGATGAACGCAATGCGCGAATTCCCCTGTAAGCGGGACGAGAATCATCTGTGCACAGGTGATGCTCTACCCCCTCACAGATTTCTCGCACATAGGCCTCCTTGTCCACCCTCAGTGCACGTACAGTTTTACGCTCAGCTCCATGAACAGCTCAGCTCTGCCATTCAGCCTGGCCCTGCGAATCTGGTCAATGGTATGCAGTGTTCCTTGAGAGACAAAATTCTTCTTTGCCTGCGGTGAGTTCCAAGACATCTACCGGCAACATCAAGGACGGTGGTTGAAGGCACTCACCAACTCTTCAGGACACCCCAAAGCACCCAGACACCCCAAATGTCCACTCAGCCTGTTCGCAAAATCCTCAGCTACTCTCTCATCCTTGAGCTTGCCAACATCCAGCCTAGGCTGGGATGGTACCATTCTCCAGGATTTAAGGTGCAGCTTTAGAGTTGCTACAACAAGCCGGTGGTCAGTATTGAGGAACTGAGCACTCCGGTAGACCCTGCAGTTCTGGATCATCCTCGCGACCGTCAACGAGGACATGGTCAATCTCCTTTGCCACACTGCCAGCGTTGGAATACCAAGTCCAGCGATGAGCTTGTGGCGCTGAAACCATGAACCAGCCACCCTAAGTCCATGACTTTCTGCAAAGTCAAGGAACTTAGTGCTATTCTGGTGCATAGTTCCTGACCCATTGGGGACCAACACATGTCTCATAACCATCCCTATCAGTTCCAGTCGATGCATTGAAATCCCCAAGACTAGAAGTGTATCTCGTCTGGGGCAATGATCACCACAGACTCGAGCGTGGCGTAGAATGCTCCTTCACGGTGAGGTCACTCGCCTCAGTCGGAGCAATAGACAGAGACCAGGGAAATGACACTAAGGAGTGACGAATCCTTAGTCTCATAATACGCTCGTTGACCGGTGTTACCTCAATTATCATTGGGGTCAGCTTATTGGACACAGCTACAGCAACTCCTTGGTATCTTAACCATCAGAGCGACCAGACCAATAGTAGGTGTAACCACCCACCATTATCTCGCCGCAATCCGGTCTCCGAACCTCAGAGAGTGCTGCAATACCGATGTTCAAACGCTTGAGCTCAGATGATAACAGAGACAGGTGATCATCCTCTCTTTGGGATAGGACATTCCAGGCACCCACCCAAAGGGACCACCTCAGGTTAACCAAGGAGACCGCCGTCTGGTGGACGACGCCTCAGCACCACTCCAACAACTCTCCCGACATCGACCCAGGGATGTTACCCCGTGTTTCCCTCCTTTCATCAAAGATTTGGGGTCCCGAAGGCTTTGCCCCAATCCCGTCATCCGGTGAGCTGCCTGCGAAGGAAGCTGCACAGGAGGTACTCCCACGGAGTGGGTTTTCAGATTTTTTTGCGTTTTTGTGTTTTGCGAATGAAGGGTTTTACGGTGGCCGGAGTGCAAATCCTGCCACCAACCTCCTAATAAAAAGTTACCCAACTACAGGAGGACGTCCGCAGACACAGCTGGCACTAGATATGGATGGCCGTTGGCTCAGAAGGAGCTCCCTCACCTTTGACAGGTTTTGTTTTTAATCCTGCTGGGTGTCCATATCCAACACCCTCCTCACGAGAAAAACTGGTGGGGGAGACGGTTTAGTCGCCGGCAGCCATATTGGTTTTTTTTAAGCTTCAAAAATCTCTGAAATGGCTGCAAAGATCGATGCCAAACTTTACACATATGACCGCCTATCCATGAGGAACAAAAGTGCAGCCTGGTGTTGGCTCAGTGGTTAGGGTGGCAGCTTGGATCCTAGGGTCCTGAGTTCAAGCCCCGTCGGCTGCTGAATTTATTACACCAGGGTGTTGACTCAGCCTGTCATCCTTCTGAGGTCGGCAAAATGAGTACCAGTTCCAGTGTGTGTACTGGTAGAGGGGACTGCATCAGCACACAGTCACGCTTCAAAAATGATAGCTACCCCGCAGCTAAGCTGCCATACGACCACCACCAGGAACAAAAGTCACACCTATTGATGTCGTCAGTCACATGGTTTGGCAACCATATTGGATTTACCTGAAAACCTATTAAAATACCACTACTCAAAGAAGTTATAATTACTCTTTTATGGAAAATGTTTTTCCAGTTTTTTTTTTATCCAGACAAATTGACTGTAGTGAACACATGGTCGTGTTAAAAGATTGGCCTTTAAAAGCCTTCCTAAATCGTCCTTATAAAGGGGGACAGACAAATACACACGTTTTATATTTGTCGATGAATTTTTGGTATTCCCTATTTTGGCCCCACAGCACGAAATTTTACCATTACTTGAAGTCTCTTCACTGGTATATATGGCTCAAAGTTAATAATAACTGCATTAATATGGATCGTTTGTGCTTTATGTATCATTGTCCTGTGTGTTTAAGAAAACCATTTTGTGAATAGTAAACATCTTTATTGGCCTAGTGTATGTGGTGTCGGTATAGAGACTGGAAAAAAAATCTTGACATTTGGCCGCCATATTGGATTTAGGCAAATTAGGCATATTCCCCTGCGAGGATTCAGTGGGACTTTTCGTGTGTGGTTTTGGGACCTTCTCAAAATGCATTGTAGCAAAATTAATTCTGTTGCAATTTTCCCTTCCAAATCACATTTTTGACTGGACTTGGAGGCTTGTTATTTTGTCCAATATACATTATTTTGTGGAAGATAATTCCTCAATTTAATTTTTTAGAAAGATACGCCAGCCGAACAAAATTAATCAGACACCCATTTGTAATTATGCCCAAAGCCCCCATCTGCATATCAGCAACTAGAGATGGTTTCCTGTCTTATGAGGAGCTGAGTTCCAACGGGGTTTCAAAAGGAACGATGAAGACAATCAAAGGTCAATTGAAGAGGAAAGAGAACCGTGATGTATTATTACATGGAACAGACGGGACTAGTTTGTCATGTCAAACTTCCATGACTTGATGAAAGCATTCGGTGAGTAATTACTGATTGGAATGTGTGGCAAGCACGAGTAGTTTATCAAGTCACTTGTTCAATGGAATACCATGGAAGAGCATTTGTGCACACGCACAAGTGATACACACCGGATTCAAGTCTATTCGGGGTCCCCAGTATGCGTTTCAACACCAAATACGGCGGAGACAATAACTACAGAATCTGAAATAACGAGGGAACGCAGAATGTGAGCAATGGAAAAAGAATCCACCTCCAAAAGTATCAAAAATCTGCAGCAGAATGAGAGTAAGAGTTTATTACCTCCAACACCGAAGGTGAAGGAGGTTATGTTTTCACCCCTTTCTGTCTGTTTGTCTCTGTACAGGATATCTCAAAAAGTTTTGGACGGATCTCGGTTAAATTTTGTGGATAGGTTGGGTGTGTGACAAGGACGAACTGCTTAGATTTTGGCGAAGATCCGGATCAGGATCCGACTACTAGAATTTTAAAAGTGATTCTTCACCATTGAGAGATAGGGTCAAAAACGATATATAGCACGATATCTCAAAAATTGTGGCGGATTCGGACGAAACTTTGCAGACAGGTTGGGGTGTGATAAGGTCAAACGGATTCGATTTTGGTGAAGATCCGAATCCGGATCTGGATATGAGAAATTTTTATTTTTTTAAGTGATTCTTCACCATTGAGATAGGGCCAAACGATATATAGCAGATATTTTCAAAAAAGTATTGGGCTCGATATGTCTCGTGGATCAGGCATTGTGTGGTGGAGGTATGCACTCTACCGAGTGCCCTTCTAGTTAGACTGTGATTAAGGTTTGGAGACACCCTACAGAATACCAAATAGCATTACACAAAGGCTTGTGAAGCATTGCCAGTAAAATCTTGTATCCCATGACTTTAAATGGACTTGTGTACGACATTGGGATGGTTGAAATTACTTTGTCGTTTCTAGTTTGTGGTATTTGTGATAACTGCAAATAAATAAAAGTAAGCAATAGAGACCAATCCTATTATGAAACCCCAAAACCTTGAAGAGTTTCACCAATAAAAGGTTCTGTCAATTAGTTCGTCCAGCACTCTCCACATTATTCACAGAATAACTTTAGAGTGACTCACGGGCCGTTTTTTGACTAAAGCTCTGGTATTTGTATAATGAGCCAATCTTCACATACTAAGTAAACTGCTCCCCTACAGTCATCACTAACCCAGGATATCTGCTCTGGGATGGCAGGATACTTAGAGATGTGCACACACGCCTCTGAGCTCTCTTGCCCGAGTTCAAATCCCTACCCAGCTATAAAGCCATCCTGGTATTTCACAGGCAGGGGGAGTTATCAATGTGTACTGTTCATTGGAAGGATGCTAGGTCAGAGGAGCCATCTGTGAGCATGGTTTTGGCCATGAAATCGATTTCACGGTGTCTTTTGTGAAGAGCAGGAAGTTATTGCTAACACTTGAACAGATTGCAAATTATTAGCGAAATTATGGTTAGCAAATTAAATGGTCTTCTTGGACAGTCCCTGACAACCCAGACACGTTGGTTTCATCCCTGCAATCAACATCAAGGGCAAACAATCATGAGGCTCAGTTGCACCGAACTTGTGAATTTTGACACCCATCCTATTGCAAAGTAAGAGAGCATCCTCCTCCAAATGTTTCAAGTTTGATACAAATGCTGACAATGAAAAGAACATGAAACACAATTCTATTCAATAAATGACAACATGAAGGACAGAGGCACGAATCCAACAGGCCTCCAAGAAGACAACACAAAACAGTACTTAACAATGACAAAAACATAACCTTTGGACTATGCTGCAGGAATTTATGAACAGAGGGTTATTCAAAGGATGGGGAAAGCGAATAATTTAAAGAAATGCTGGGAAGAATATAAAAATGGGGGTGGTGCAGTGTGTGTGTGTGTGTGTGTGTGTGTGTGTGTGTGTGCATTCTGAATCAAACACGATAACTTGATGAGACATCAGGCACAATTCGTGTCCCATCACAGCACTTGCTGACGACCTGCCAGCAACAAGCATCGCCTTCCACGCGAGCACATTGTCTCTGGCCTGCTGATCACCAGTCTAAGTTTGCAGCCAGGAATATTAAATTCAACCAAAGAAGCACACTGATTATGACGTCATGTACATAAATTATACAACATATCACCTCCAAAGCAGGAGGCATCCGTTATGGTACTCACGCCTTTGCAGACTGAGATTAAAGCCAATGGTAATGAAAAGAGGAAAGCAGAGTTGGCGATCGAGATTTCTCCATAATTGTGGGCTCACTGCTGATCGTTTATCGTGACTATTTCAGGCTCATACTGCTCGGTTAAACAATACCTGTGGGTTGACTCAGCCCGTCATCCTTCTGAGGTGGCAAAATGAGTATCAACTTATTGGAAAACAGTGGGCACTGCATCAGCAGCGACAGCCGTCTCCCAGCAATGATGCAACACAGCAGCCACAGGCTGCATCCAAATAATGATAATACTCTTAATTTATGTTCTTAATAACTTTTATTTATGAAAATAAAAAACAACACAAAAATAATGCACAAATATTAATTAAGGGTACAGTTTGGACAAATTTTAAAGTGAAGTCCCGAGCACCATTTCCCCAGTATCCCCTAAGTTGCGGATTTGTGGTTGACAGGGATTTTCAAGAATGTAACCCTGTGAATGGCAAGGCCCGATTGTATAACCTTGAACACTGCATGGGGTATCGTGTTCTATGAACTCTCTGGTTAGTTGTAACTTACGCTCAGTCAACGTCACAATCAATAAAAATTTTTTGCATTTCTTTATCAAATTTAAGTTAAATCATTAAATATCGGCGTTTTGGCAATTGATCGTCATATGTTGGGTGGGCCCTGTGGCGGGAGAGGGGAGGAACATTGTTTCCCCTCCACACTCCTGTCGGGAATCAAACCACTTGCATTTAAATTCCAAATGCAGAATGGAAAGTAATATACAAAGGAGTCACAGTCTTCAAGGGACTATTACCAAGTGTAAGCAGCAGTCACTAGCTCATGTACAACTTTAAGTAGGAAATTAAGCCATTTGGCCCGTTATTGCTGTGATGCACTCCCGCGTTAATTATTTTTGCTGCAACTTTAAACAGCGATCTTCTTGATGTTTTACTGAAGTCTAAAAAAAACTCGATATTGATTGGGTACCCAACTTGTGATGCATGTATGTATGTTTGAGTGAATGAACCTTATAGAATCAAAAATGGCTTGGTCAATCTCCACCGAATTCTGCACACGCTCAGAGGTACCTGTGAGCCGGTTATGGGCACAATTAAAAGTGGTCCCTTGCACCCTGAAGGTGGGGAGGGAGGACACATTCACGTTTTTGGTACTGTGATACTGATAAGGGACTAGGGGGATGGTGCCGCAGCCAGAATTTTATAAGGTGCGGGGGAGGAGGGTGTGGGGAGGACACAACCAGAATTTTTATAAAAGACTGTACACGTGGTATTGTACAAGACATCACTGCAACCATCATTCACTCCTTGAGGCAGCAGGTATTTACTAGTTAAGTGTTTATCTCACCATTTCCGTTGTCCCCTCTGCTACATGCAAATGAGACCTTTCATATATTTCTTTGCATTTTATCAATAACCTTTCAGCATTACATTTCTTTGGATTCGACATTTGACTCCTCGAGGCCTTTTCAAACCCGACAATATTTAAATATGTAAATGAGTTCACTGTTCATCACCCGACATGGTATTTTAAGAAATGAAATCTCTCCATTGAAGGTGGTTTTGAGCATTTTATGAAATAAATAGCTGGAATATTCTGGACTTTTTTTTTCTATTGTTCTTCAGAGCTTTATAAAAACTAACGCTGAAACATAAATATTTGTCTTTTGAAACCTTATGATTTCACATATCTTCTTTAATGATATACTATTCTTTTACATAATGAACGCAATTCAAATGTAGACCTATCTAGACCTGAAGAATGGTGAGCCATCACTCAAAATTCATTTGGATTCCTGGAGGTGTTGAGGTCATCACTTCTCCATGCTTTCTCAGCTACCACTGGGGACTCAAATCATCGAGAGAATAAATTTTTTCAACAATGAGAAAAAAACCTAGGTTTGGAGGGGTGTGGGGAGATTGCTACACTTTAATCAACAAAAGAGCAATCTGAGATTGCAGACCCTTGCCAGGACTGCTTTTGTGTGGTGTATTTTTGTGTACTGGTGTGTTATGTAATTAATAACAGATGTAATTAGAACTGCCACTTTATAACTGCTGGCAGTGATGACCGGGTACCAAGATCCCACTTTGATCTGACACCTGACCATAAGTAATCAGATCCTGGACCCATGAGTAATTGGACCCTGACCCATAAATTGCAATGATTACTGCATTGGAGTAATCAGAAGGAACCTGTATAGGATTCACATTTCAGCTGCTACTACTCTACCCTCAAACCCATCCAGGCACAGCGAAGCCTTATACAAAAAATAAATAATAAACCCAAAAGAACCCATATCAAAAAATTAAATAATTCTTGCTTGCCAAGCCATGCATCCATCAATAATTAAACATGTATTCCCATTAACTAGATCATAAATGTGATCGTCTTCTTGTTCCAAAACACTGCTTGGTTCTACCTTTACATTTTGGTGTAGATTTGAGGCCTCGTTTAATGCCTCATGGTACAATAAAGGATGATTTGCATCAACTCCTGTATTTGGTTTGAGCCTTGAATTTTTATTCAAATCATCAACACACTCTTCAAGCGGGCATACCAGCGTGACCCTTTGCAAGAAAGCTATAGTCAACGATGACAATTATTCGACTTAAATTCTTACAATTGCTCAAGATGGCGCTGCAAAACAGCTATCAGTAATTCTACGGACTAACTTCGCAGAAGGAGAGTCCTTGAGTGTGCGTTCCGGACGCGCCTTTACCGTTGAGTCACTTGGAGTTTCACTTCGATCGAATATGCATTCAAGAAACATAATATTTTTCTCAATCTTAATATGGCTGCCAAACTATGTGACCTATCAATTATTCCTTAACAAACGTATACACCCATGGCTTGGGGAATATTTGTGTTAAAGTTTCCACTCGATTTTGTCCAGCCATTTCTGGAGAAGATTTTTTATAGTGTTTGGGTAAATCCAATATGGTTGCCAAACCATGTGACTACTGACATCATATTGTGAACCTTTGTTCCTCATTGATAGGCAGTCATAACGTGAGAATTTCAGCTGGATTTGTTCAGCACTTCAGAGAGAAGATTTTTGAAGTTTAAAAAGAAACAAACAATATGGCTGCCAAAATCACGTTGACCGATGACATCATCCAATTTTTTCTGTGGACCATTTATCCGAGATGACACTTAAAATTTTTTCATACTGATCTTGATGTGGTGTTTCACATCTGCAATTATGACTCATAATGAAGGCATCGATGATTGTCTTAAAAAAATCACACTATTCCCATGAGGGACTACTTTCCATGCTAAGGTCAATTTTTTCCTATGGATGTGCTTTCAGGGGATACAAGGTCCAAAGTTTTTCAACCATGGCTGCCTACACCAGTGACACGAGCCGCATAATTATGATGAAAACATCTACAAAATAGGTTCGCACGATGGTGATAATTTCATTACATCGACAAGCAGTTGTGGAGAAAAACACGAAAGTTCTATGGGGCCAAACAAACAAAACAAAAATAGATGTCGTGCAAAGTATGATACTTTGCAAAATCCATTAAACAAATTTGAACCTCAAAAGTAATTGTTGTGAATTCAATGACCAAATATGCAATTCTCTTCAAATTTCAAGTGTCAGATGAAAACTGACAATTTAGAAATTCGGCCTAGTTGACTTTTGGCCAATGTGGATCTCCAATTAAAATTGGTAGTTTTAATTCAGTGAGTATTATGCAAATGCTCTTCAAATTCTTAAGTCAATCGGATTAAAATTGAGGATTTTAAAATACCACCTTAGTTTTGTTCACCTTTTGACCTCAAAAACAATAGGCTTCTTCAATTATTGGCAAACTACCCTGTGGTGAAGTTTCATGAAAGATCAGAGTTAAAATATAGATAGACACATAGGTGAACAAACAACAGACAGAATAAACAAAATCGGCGCTGACCAATATACTTGCAAAAATCTTCGATTTTGCGACAACAAATTTTGCAAAAAAAACAAACAAACGGAACCCAAACGCAATACCTCTCGTTCGGCGAGGGTAAAAGGATGCTAGATAAAACTGCCAAAAAAGGATATGGTTTTGTGGGAGAGAAAGCCAACATTTGAAACCAAGGGAAGGCAAACCATAAAAGTTGAGAAATGATAAGACTATTTCAGATTGTTTGCTCAATTATTAAACGTGGACAAATCTGATGAAATCTTCTTTTCATTTATGCTTCATTATTAAACTTGAAAGCAGCAGCCAAAAAAGTGATTTTTTCCAAGAGAATTCTCCCACTTTTTCCCACAAAGATTTAGACAATGTGATTCAGAGAGGCTATTAAAAAGACAGGTTGTACGATTCGATGACATGGGACAAAAAGTTTTATGAGGACCAGAAAGGTGAGATGAAAATGAGAATCCAAAAGGTCAATAATATTGACCAAAGCAGCATTTTTTGCACATGTTGAAAGGAAGAGAGAGGGGAAGAAAATGAAAAGGAAATGGAAGAAATGGTTATGTAGAAGATATCAAAACTGAGGATGATTAATTATTTCAGGGAGATATTGCTTTGCTGATGATTGCAAAGAGGATGAGACAAATATTGCTGTAGTCATTGTTGTGGATGCCAGTGATAGTCCACAGGGAACCTGGATTCGCACATGTGTGTGACCACTGCAGCCTTCTTCCAAAATCGACTCGGGTTGAAATATGACCCTACATTTCAATTTCCACTGAAGAAACACTGTAATTGCAATGTAGACACTGTTTTAATCATTCACATTCCACCGTCAATCTTCTTTGGTAGCAGAAAAAAAACTGTTTCACATTGTAACAAACTCATGAGATTAACCCTAACCCTAAATGTGTACAACCTTGAATCATCTAATATATATCTATAATATATATATATACTATATATATTATATATATATATATATATATATATATATATATATATATATATATATTAATAGATGATAAATGGGGCTTCTGGTACCACCCATTCAAATTAATGGGGAAAAAGGGGAAACTTTTCTGACTCAAGCCCCAAAAGCTCAAAATAGGAGACTGCTTTTCTCCCCACCTATCCCCTTCCCTCCCATACAAGCAAAATGTTTAAAATTGAGACTATGAAAGATTGAGACACTGATTAAAGCACTTCTTCCCTTTCATCATTTTCATTCCACTCAAAGAGCGAACCAACGAATTATTTGTTCATGTTCTTACTTCAGGATTAACTTAATTTTCCTTTAAACATTCATTCCATCGAGCATATTCACAAAGAATAACTTGGAACTTGGTATAAGTGTCTTTTGTTGAGCAGAAATGAAATGATAAACTTCTCTTAATGCTCTTATTTTTCATCGTCTTTCCAAATTCAACATTTATGTGTTATTTTATGTAAGTTTTCTCAAAAATCATTCAAAGCAAGCCGTTTTTCATTTTCGTGTTAAAATGAGTCAGTCTGAGTCAGCCAAGCTGCCTCACCCGAACCAAGCCAAAAAATTCCGAAGTCATTATCCTATGTGGGACACACCCTGAAAAACCATTGTTGGCAATCTCCCATTTACGTCATCACCAGGAGGCTGTTTATTGCTTCGTATGCTCGCGGGCTTCGTATTTATTTAGAGAATGGATTGTGCAGAAATTTCTCTCCGACCTTTGTGGATCAATTGTTTCACAAGATGACAGGTGAGATCTTAACCCAATTCACTTATTTTTGTTTTATACAGAATTATATCACTATACAACCAATAATTATTGTATGTCTTTTTCTAACAGGTTGTCCCCAATAAGAACATCTTGATAACTGATCTAGAAAAAGAAGGCCTTTGGAATTACACGATGAGTGGCTAAAATGAATGATTCCTTTGAAGACATTTCGATCGTTCAGAAGAGAATTGAATGATATTTTTGTGGCTGGCAAGAGTTCTCTCACGTTGCTCTGACCTGTAATGAGTCGAGTCAAAGGTTGAAATTATCCCTCTGTCTCTTTGTGTTATATGTGTGTTTATTATATGTGGTGTGTGTGTGTGTGTGTGGTACTGTGTTTATTTTGTTTGTGTATGTATGGAATGGTGTGTCGGTTTAGTATTGTTGTGTTGTTGTGTGTGGTGTGCTGTGTTGTGTCTGTGTATGGTCTTCTTGTCTATTGTACTCATTTATTATTTTTAGTTATTATTCTAGGTTTAAAACACCTGTCTGGGAATGAACAAACACACAACATCTATAATCTTCTGGAGGAATCTGACACGCACTCTAATCATCCTGGTATGCGGTAACATTTATTTTATTTATTTTATTAATATCATAATATTAATCATCTTTATATACCCTAATTTGTTCTTCACTTCCTTTGTTTGAAAAACGAGATATATGTTGGCATTCGGGTTATCCAAAACCAAAACAAACCATAATCAGAAGCATCTGCGAAAAAAAAGATTTTGTAGGTTCAATGTATTACTTTTGTTTTTATGTATTTCTATAAATCGGCTTTCCTTATAATTATATGATTTTATGATTCCCACATTGAAAAGAAATAAAGGAGATATAAAGGGGTAGAGGCGGTCTGGGGGGGTTGGGGGTCAGGGGTTAGAGGGTAGTCGTGCAGGTGCGCTCACGCCAACGAACCCACCACCCCCTCATCCACTCTCCCCTTCCCGTGATTGTGGCGAGGAAGGGTGGGGGTGGTGGTATGAGGGAAAGGTGAGTGGAGTCAAGGTGGGGGGCAAGGGGGGTGGGGCTTTGTGTGGTGGGTGGGCTTTGTGCTGGTGGAGCTTTGTGGTGGTGGTGGGCTTGTAGTGGATGTGCATGCATATGTTGTCGAATGGGAGCGCAATTGTGATTTATGTTCAGACAGCGTCCACACTAGTGAAATGGCAGAATGAGA
The DNA here is from genome assembly GCA_035128595.1 of Eptatretus atami. Lineage (NCBI taxonomy): Eukaryota > Metazoa > Chordata > Myxini > Myxiniformes > Myxinidae > Eptatretus > Eptatretus atami. Next base: position 127,490,339 of record CM068957.1, read on the forward strand.
AAGTTAAAGTATGACAGACTATCACACTAATTACTCCGAGACAGTATGAATGAGGAATGTCAGCTGCTGCTGGTAGGTGGTGTTTTGCGCCTTACTTGTCGATGATCCGCTTATGTGGGTGGAAGCTCTGTGTGGCGATGTGGCTTTCTGTGCGCACGTGGGGTGTGCAACTAGCGATTGTGAGCTTACTACGTGGGTGGGGCTTGTGTGGATGTGGATTGTGAGTGGTGGAAGAGTCAGGCACACTTTTTACTATATATATAATAGCTCTGGGTCTTTTGTATTCGCAGAAGTGTAATAATAGCTGACACCAAAAATTCTCTTCACTCCTTTATTACATCACCATTAAACACATTTAGCTAACATCCCACAAAAGGAACACCAGGCGTACTCTGTACACCGAGCAGAACATACAGACAATTGTTATAAGAAGTTATCAGTTTGTACATTCCTTGGTATAAACGGCTATTTACAAAATGATAGCACAGAATTTTCAAAACTGATACTAGTTCTTACTACCTTCTACATTCATCAAAGACATCTGAGTGACTAGAGATTAATCGTCACAATCAATACTCTTCTCTGTCATATATTTAATTTGTGACAGAAGTTGTAAATTTCGGGATTTATACATTTCCGATGGTTGAGGATCATTGAAATACGTATCCACTCTGTAGCTTATATCTGACAAGTCCTCAATAAAGATAACCATTGTTGAGAACCGGGTTGAGTGAATTTTTTATATAGTCTCTCTTTTCAGAAGTGCGATTAAAATGCTCAATAACAAACCGCCTTTTCCTTCTTAAAGGTGCGTCATCATGTAATGTATGTTATGTTTAAAGATAAACATTCACTAATATGTTTTGTTGTAGAATTCTGTCACCCTCCAGTCAAGTCCACAATTTTTTCAGGGTTTCTCTTGCTTATGAAATATCTTGTTGGAACTGCATACATCAAGAGTCTTAACCTGTTTGTGCTTTTTTAAAGAACCGACCCACAGCATATCTACTCCTCAAAATCAATAAACGGTTCAAGCACACTTTTTTTTTTTTTTTTTTTGTCTTTTTTTCTACCCCTTATTCATAATTGAGTCAATTAACTCAGTGGACCAGATATAATCAAACTTCCTTGGAAAAAACCCTTCCTTCTATGAACTGTTGTGATCTATTGGAGGTTAGTAATTCAGGTTAGCCAATTGCTCTTCATCTTAATACATCATAGAGTCCTATTAGATTTTTTTGAATTACCAAGCCCCAAGTTTTACAATTTAGCACCTGATCATTTCTTCGACGATGAAACCTATTCAACTTTTTCTCCAATGATTTGGATCTATATATACAGAAAACAAATTATAACACATTTCTGCTATTTCGGCTCATGTTTTTCTTCCAATGTTTGTGCTATTTCCATAATCATATCGTTGCCTCATGCACACTTATCAACCCTATTGATAGTTTGCTCCACGGTTTGAGGATTTGTCAGCCTCATCTAATCTTTTATTCAAGTTTGTTCTGGCACCACAGGAAAGAATACCCTGAAGATGTAATTCTCCCTATATTCGCTTGTAAATTACTCCCTGAAAAAAAACTTTATTGTATATCTCGCGCTTCTTGTTTGTGTTTGGTGGAATTACCCTTTTTTGAGCCACAACACCGAACGTTGTACCTTTTTGTAATAACCCTATTTTATTTTTACTTTTAACATACAAGATATTTTTACATCTTGGTTTTTCTTTTTACATTTTAGACAATTAACCTCATTTATTTATGTTTAACAAAATTCCGACAGCAGAAGTGCAAAGAAAATTCGTTTTTTTTCCCGGCCAACATGCACATTTTAATCTTAATTTTTAAAACATAAAGGAATCCTCAGAAATGTCTTCCCTCTGCCTCCATTGATTTAAGAAAAAAAAATGTAAAACAATAATTTAAATCAATTATACCAACATCATCAATAATATAATCTCCCTTACTACTTTATCTCCACCTTTTCTCGTTAACTCTGTCTTCCTGAAAACGCGGTCTGTTGAAAGTAGCGAATACCAAGTCCAGCGATGAGCTTGTGGGCGCTGAAACCATGAACCAGCCACCCTAAGTCCATGACTTTCTGCAAAGTCAAGGAACTTAGTGCTATTCTGGTGCATAGTTCCTGACCCATTGGGGACCAACACATGTCTCATAACCATCCCTATCAGTTCCAGTCGATGCATTGAAATCCCCCAAGACTAGAAGTGGTATTCTCGCTGGGACAAATGATTCAGACCCACAGACTCGAGCGTGGCGTAGAATGTGTCTTCACGGTGAGGTCACTCGCCTCAGTCGGAGCATAGACAGAGACCAGGGAAATGTCACCTAAGGAGTGACGAATCCTTACGTCTCATAATACGCTCGTTGACCGGGTGTTACCTCAATTATCATTGGGGTCAGCTTATTGGACACAGCTACAGCAACTCCTTGAGTATCTTAACCATCAGAGCGACCAGACCAATAGTAGGTGTAACCACCCACCATTATCTCGCCGCAATCCGGTCTCCGAACCTCAGAGGGTGCTGCAATACCGATGTTCAAACGCTTAAGCTCAGATGATAACAAGACAGGTGATCATCCTCTCTTTGGGATAGGGACATTCCAGGCACCCACCCAAAGGGACCACCTCAGGTTAACCCAAGGAGACCGCCGTCTGGTGGACGACGCCTCAGCACCACTCCAACACACTCTCCCGACATCTGACCCAGGGATGTTACCCCGTGGTTTCCCTCCTTTCATCAAAGATTGGGGGTCCCGAAGGTTTTGCCCCAATCCCGTCATCCGGTGAGCTGCCCTGCGAAGGGAGCTGCACAGGAGGTACTCCCACGGAGTGGGTTTTCAGATTTTTTTGCGTTTTTGTGTTTTTGTGCGGAGATGAGGGTTTTACGGTGGCCGGAGTGCAAATCCTGCCACCAACCTCCTAATAAAAAGTTACCCAACTACAGGAGGACGTCCGCAGACACAGCTGGGCACTAGATATGGATGGCCGTTGGCTCAGAAGGAGCTCCCTCACCCTTTGACAGGTTTTGTTTTTAATCCTGCTGGGTGTCCATATCCAAACACCCTCCTCACGAGAAAAACTGGTGGGGGAGACGGTTTAGTCGCCGGCAGCCATATTGGTTTTTTTTAAGCTTCAAAAATCTCTGAAATGGCTGCAAAGATCGATGCCAAACTTTACACATATGACCGCCTATCCATGAGGAACAAAAGTGCAGCCTGGTGTTGGCTCAGTGGTTAGGGTGGCAGCTTGGGATCCTAGGGTCCTGAGTTCAAGCCCGTGCCGCTGCTGAATTAATACACCAGGTGTTGACTCAGCCTGTCATCCTTCTGAGGTCGGCAAAATGAGTACCAGTTCCAGTGTGTGTACTGTAGAGGGGACTGCATCAGCGACACAGTCACGCTTCAAATAAATGATAGCTACCCCGCAGCTAAGCTGCCATACCACCACCAGGAACAAAAGTCACACCTATGATGTCGTCAGTCACATGGTTTGGCAACCATATTGGATTTACCTGAAAACCTATAAAAATACACTACTCAAAGAAGTAGTAATTACTCTTTTTATGGAAAATGTTTTCCAGTTTTTTTTTTTATCCAGACAAATTGACTGTAGTGAACACATGGTCGTGTTAAAAGATTGGCCTTTAAAAGCCTTCCTAAATCGTCCTTATAAAGGGGGACAGACAAATACACACCGTTTTATATTTGTCGATGAATTTTTGGTATTCCCTATTTTGGCCCCACAGCACGAATTTTACCATTACTTGAAGTCTCTTCACTGGTATATATGGCTCAAAGTTAATAATAACTGCATTAATATGGATCGTTTGTGCTTTATGTATCATTGTCCTGTGTGTTTAAGAAAACCATTTTGTGAATAGTAAACATCTTTATTGGCCTAGTGTATGTGGTGTCGGTATAGAGACTGGAAAAAAAATCTTGACATTTGGCCACCATATTGGATTTAGGCAAATTAGGCATATTCCCCTGCGAGGATTCAGTGGGACTTTTCGTGTGTGGTTTTGGGGACCTTCTCAAAATGCATTGTAGCAAAATTAATCCTGTTGCAATTTCTTCCCTTCCAAATCACATTTTGACTGGACTTGGAGGCTTGTCATTTGTCCAATATACATTATTTTGTGGAAGATAATTCCTCAATTTAATTTTTTAGAAAGATACGCCAGCCGAACAAAATTAATCAGACACCCATTTGTAATTATGCCCAAAGCCCACATCTGCATATCAGCAACTAGAGATGGTTTCCTGTCTTATGAGGAGCTGAGTTCCAACGGGGTTTCAAAAAGGAACGATGAAGACAATCAAAGGTCAATTGAAGAGGAAAGAGAACCGTGATGTATTATTACATGGAACAGACGGGACTAGTTTGTCATGTCAAACTTCCATGACTTGATGAAAGCATTCGGTGAGTAATTACTGATTGGAATGTGTGGCAAGCACGAGTAGTTTATCAAGTCACTCGTTCAATGGAATACCATGGAAGAGCATTTGTGCACACGCACAAGTGATACACACGGATTCAAGTCTAGTTCGGGGTCCCCAGTATGCGTTTCAACACCAAATACGGCGAGACAATAACTACAGAATCTGAAATAACGAGGGAACGCAGAATGTGAGCAATGGAAAAAGAATGCCACCTCCAAAAGTATCAAAAATCTGCAGCAGACATGAGAGTAAGAGTTTATTACCTCCAACACCGAAGGTGAAGGAGGTTATGTTTTCACCCCTTTCTGTCTGTTTGTCTCTGTACAGGATATCTCAAAAAGTTTTGGACGGATCTCGGTGAAATTTTGTGGATAGGTTGGGTGTGTGACAAGGACGAACTGCTTAGATTTTGGCGAAGATCCGGATCAGGATCCGACTACTAGAATTTTAAAAGTGATTCTTCACCATTGAGAGATAGGGTCAAAAACGATATATAGCACGATATCTCAAAAAGTTGTGGCGGATTCGGACGAAACTTTGCAGACAGGTTGGGTGTGTGATAAGGTCAAACGGATTCGATTTTGGTGAAGATCCGAATCCGGATCTGGATATGAGAATTATTTAATTTTTTAAGTGATTCTTCACCATTGAGATAGGGCCATAAACGATATATAGCATGATATTTCAAAAATGTATTGGGCTCGATATGTTCTCGTGGATCAGGCATTGTGTGGTGGAGGTATGCACTCTACCGAGTGCCCTTCTAGTTTAGACTGTGATTAAGGTTTGGAGACACCCTCCAGAATACCAAATAGCATTACACAAAGGCTTGTGAAGCATTGCCAGTAAAATCTTGTATCCCATGACTTTAAATGGACTTGTGTACGACATTGGGATGGTTTGAAATTACTTTGTCGTTTCTAGTTGTGGTATTTGTGATAACTGCAAATAAATAAAAGTAAGCAATAGAGACCAATCCTATTATGAAACCCCAAAACCTTGAAGAGTTTCACCAATAAAAGGTTCTGTCAATTAGTTCGTCCCAGCACTCTCCACATTATTCACAGAATAACTTTAGAGTGACTCACGGGCCGTTTTTTGACTAAAGCTCTGGTATTTGTATAATGAGCAAATCTTCACATACTAAGTAAACTGCTCCCCTACAGTCATCACTAACCCAGGATATCTGCTCTGGGATGGCAGGATAACTTAGAGATGTGCACACACGCCTCTGAGCTCTCTTGCCCGAGTTCAAATCCCTACCCAGCTATAAAGCCATCCTGGTATTTCACAGGCAGGGGGAGTTATCAATGTGTACTGTTCATTGGAAGGATGCTAGGTCAGAGGAGCCATCTGTGAGCACTGGTTTTGGCCATGAAATCGATTTCACGGTGTCTTTTGTGAAGAGCAGGGAAGTTATTGCTAACACTTGAACAGATTGCAAATTATTAGCGAAAATTATGGTTAGCAAATTAAATGGTCTTCTTGGACAGTCCCTGACAAACCCAGACACGTGGGGTTTCATCCCTGCAATCAACATCAAGGGCAAACAATCATGAGGCTCAGTTTGCACCGAAACTTGTGAATTTTGACACCCATCCTATTGCAAAGTAAGAGAGCATCCTCCTCCAAATGTTTCAAGGTTTGATACAAATGCTGACAATGAAAAGAACATGAAACACAATTCTATTCAATAAATGACAACATGAAGGACAGAGGCACGAATCCAACAGGCCTCCAAGAAGACAACACAAAACAGTACTTAACAATGACAAAAACATAACCTTTGGACTATGGCTGCAGGAATTTATGAACAGAGGGTTATTCAAAGGATGGGGAAAGCGAAATAATTTAAAGAAACTTGCTGGGAAGAATATAAAAATGGGGTGGTGCTGGCAGTGTGTGTGTGTGTGTGTGTGTGTATGTGTGTGTGCATTCTGAATCAAACACGATAACTTGATGAGACATCAGGCACAATTCGTGTCCCATCACAGCACTTGCTGCACGACCTGCCAGCAACAAGCATCGCCTGCCACGCGAGCACATTGTCTCTGGCCTGCTGATCACCAGTCTAAGTTTGCAGCCAGGAATATTAAATTCAACCAAAGAAGCACACTGATTATGACGTCATGTACATAAATTATACCAACATATCACCTCCAAAGCAGGAGGCATCCGTATGGTACTCACGCCTTTGCAGACTGAGATTAAAGCCAATGGTAATGAAAAGAGGAAAGCAGAGTTGGCGATCGAGATTTCTCCATAATTGTGGGCTCACTGCTGATCGTTTATTCGTGACTATTTCAGGCTCATACTGCTCGGTTAAACAATACCTGGTGGGTTGACTCAGCCCGTCATCCTTCTGAGGTCGGCAAAATGAGTATCAACTTATTGGAAACAGTGGGCACTGCATCAGCAGGACAGCCGTACTCCCAGCAATGATGCAACCAGCAGCCACAGGCTGCATCCAAAATAATGATAATACTGTACTTAATTTTATGTTCTTAATAACTTTTATTTATGAAAATAAACAACACAAAAATAATGCACAAATATATTAATTAAGGGTACAGTTTGGACAAATTTTAAAGTTGAAGTCCCGAGCACCATTTCACCCAGTATCCCCTAAGTTTGCGGATTTGTGGTTGACAGGGATTTTCAAGAATGTAACCCCTGTGAATGGCAAGGCCCGATTGTATAACCTTGAACACTGCATGGGGTATCGTGTTCTATGAACTCTCTGGTTAGTTGTAACTTACGCTCAGTCAACGTCACAATCAATAAAAATTTTTTTGCATTTCTTTATCAAATTTAAGTTAAATCATTAAATATCGGCGTTTTGGCAATTGATCGTCATATGTTGGGTGGGCCCTGTGGCGGGGAGAGGGGAGGAACATTGTTTCCCCTCCACACTCCTGTCGGGAATCAAACCACTTGCATTTAAATTCCAAATGCAGAATGGAAAGTAATATACAAAGGAGTCACAGTCTTCAAGGGACTATACCAAGTGTAAGCAGCAGTCACTAGCTCATGTACAACTTTAAAGTAGGAAATTAAGCCATTTGGCCCGTTATTGCTGTGATGCACTCCCGCGTTAATTATTTTGCTGCAACTTTAAACAGCGATCTTCTTGATGTTTTACTGAAGTCTAAAAAAACTCGATATTGATTGGGTACCCAACTTGTGCATGCATGTATGTATGTTTGAGTGAATGAACCTTATAGAATCAAAAATGGCTTGGTCAATCTCCACCGAATTCTGCACACGCTCCAGAGGTACCTGTGAGCCGGTTATGGGCACAATTAAAAGTGGTCCCTTGCACCCTGAAGGTGGGGAGGGAGGACACATTCACGTTTTTGGTACTGTGATACTGATAAGGGACTAGGGGGATGGTGCCGCAGCCAGAATTTTATAAGGTGCGGGGAGGAGGGTGTGGGGAGGACACAACCAGAATTTTTATAAAAGACTGTACACGTGGTATTGTACAAGACATCACTGCAACCATCATTCACTCCTTGAGGCAGCAGGTATTTACTAGTTAGTGTTGTATCTCACCATTTCCGTGTCCCCTCTGCTACATGCAAATGAGACCTTTCATATATTTCTTTGCATTTTATCAATAACCTTTCAGCATTACATTTCTTGGATTCGACATTTGGACTCCTACGAGGCCTTTTCAAACCCGACAATATTTAAATATGTAAATGAGTTCACTGTTCATCACCCGACATGGTATTTAAGAAATGAAATCTCTCCATTGAAGGTGGTTTTGAGCATTTTATGAAATAAATAGCTGGAATATTCTGGACTTTTTTTTTCTATTGTTCTTCAGAGCTTTATAAAAACTAACCGCTGAAACATAAATATTTGTCTTTTGAAACCTTTATGATTTCACATATCTTCTTTAATGATATACTATTCTTTTACATAATGAACGCAATTCAAATGTAGACCTATCTAGACCTGAAGAATGGTGAGCCATCACTCAAAATTCATTTGGATTCCTGGAGGTGTTGAGGTCATCACTTCTCCATGCTTTCTCAGCTACCACTGGGGACTCAAATCATCGAGAGAATAAATTTTTTCAACAATGAGAAACACCTAGGTTTGGAGGGGTGTGGGGGAGATTGCTACACTTTAATCAACAAAAGAGCAATCTGAGATTGCAGACCCTTGCCAGGACTGCTTTTGTGTGGTGTATTTTGTGTACTGGTGTGTTATGTAATTAATAACAGATGTAATTAGAACTGCCACTTTATAACTGCTGGCAGTGATGACCGGGTACCAAGACGTCCCACTTTGATCTGACACCTGACCCATAAGTAATCAGATCCTGACCCATGAGTAATTGGACCCTGACCCATAAATGCAATGATTACTGCATTGGAGTAATCAGAAGGAACCTGTATAGGATTCACATTTCAGCTGCTACTACTCTACCCTCAAACCCATCCAGGCACAGCCAAGTGAGCCTTATACAAAAATAAATAAATAAACCCCAAAAGAACCCATATCAAAAATTAAATAATTCTTGCTGCCAGACCATGCATCCGATCAAGTTGAAATTTAAAACATGTATTCCCCATTACGACTAGATCATAAATGTGAAGTTTCACTTCGATCGAATATGCAGTTCAAGAAAACATTTAATATTTTTCTTCAATCTAATATGGCTGCCAAACTATGTGACCTATCAATTATTCCTTAACAAACGTATACACCCATGGCTTGGGGAATATTTGTGTAAAGTTTCCACTCGATTTGTCCAGCCATTCTGGAGAAGATTTTTTTTATAGGTGTTTGGGTAAATCCAATATGGTTGCCAAACCATGTGACCTATGACATCATATGTGTGAACCTTTTGTTCCTCATTGATAGGCAGTCATACGTGTAGAATTTCAGCTGGATTTGTTCAGCCACTTCAGAGAAGAAGATTTTTGAAGGTTTAAAAAGAAACAAACAATATGGCTGCCAAATCACGTGACCGATGACATCATCCAATTTTTTTCTGTGGACCATTTTATCCCGAGATGACACTTAAAATTTTTCATACTGATCTGATGTGGTGTTCTACATCTGCAATTATGACATCATAATGAAGGCATCGATGATGTCCTTAAAAAAAATCACACTTATTCCCCATGAGGACTACTTTCCATGCTAAGGTTCAATTTTTTCCTTGGTGTGCTTTCAGGGATACAGAGGTCCAAAGTTTTTCAACCATGGCTGCCACACCACGTGACCGATGCCAGCATAATTATGATTAAAACATTCTACAAGAATAGTCGCACCGATGGTGATAATTTCATTACAATCCGACAAGCAGTTGTGGAGAAAAACACGAAAGTTCTATGGGGCCAAACAAACAAACAAAAATAAGATGTCGTGCAAAGTATGATACTTGCAAAATCCATTAAACAAATTTGACCTCAAAAGTAATTGTTGGTTGAATTCAATGACCAAATATGCAACTTCTCTTCAAATTTCAAGTGAATCAGATGAAAACTGACAATTTTAGAAATTCGGCCTACGTTGACCTTTTGGCCAATGTGGATCTCCAAATTAATTGGCTAGTTTAATTCAGTGACGTGATATGCAAATGCTCTTCAAATTTTAAGTCAATCGGATTAAAATTGAGGATTTTAGAAATACCACCTTAGTTGTTCACCTTTTGACCTCAAAAACAATAGGCTTCTTCATTATGGCAAACTACCCTGTGGTGAAGTTTCATGAAGATCGGTTTAAAATTGTGACCTGTAGGTGACAAACAAACAGACAGAATAACAAAATCGGCTGACCAATATACTTGAAAAATCTTCGATTTTGCGACAACAAATTTTGCAAAAAAACAAACAAACGGACCCAAACGCAATACCCTCTCGTTCGGCGAGGGTAAAAAGGATGCTAGATATGAACTGCCAAAAAAGGTATGGTTTTGTGGGAGAAAGCCAACATTGAAACCAAGGGAAGGCAAACCGATAAAAGTTGAGAAATGATAAGACTATTTCAGATTGTTGCTCAATTATTAAACGTGGACAAATCTGATGAAATCTTCTTTTCATTTATTGCTTCATTATTAAACTTGAAAAGCAGCAGCAAAAAGTGAGTTTCTCCAAGAGATTTCTCCACTTTTTCCCCAGCAAAGATTTAGGCAATGTGATTCAGAGAGGCATTAAAAGGACAGGTGTACGATTCGATGACATGGGACAAAAGTTTTATGAGGACCAGAAAGGTGAGATGAAAATGAGAATCAAAAGCGTCAATAAATATTGACCAAAGCAGCATTTGGCACATGTTGAAAGGAAAGAGAGAGGGGAAGAAAATGAAAAGGAAATGGAGAAATGGTGATGTAGAAGATATCAAAACTGAGGATGATTAAGTTTTTCAGGGAGATATTGCTTTGTGATGATGCAAAGAGGATGAGACAATATTGCTGTAGTCATTGTTGTGGATGCCAGTGATAGTCCACAGGAACCTGGATTCGCACACTGTGTGACCACTGCCAGCCTTCTTCCAAAATCGACTCGGTTGCAAATATGACCCTACATTTCAATTTCCACTTGAAGACAACACTGTAATTGCAATGTAGACACTGTTTTAATCATTCACATTCCACCGTCAATCTTCTTTGGTAGCAGAAAAAACGTGTTTCACATTGTAACAAACTCATGAGATTAACCCTAACCCTAAATGTGTACAACCTTGAATCATCTAATATATATTATATATATATATATATATATATATAATATATATATATATATATATATATAATATATTATATATTATTATATATATATATGAGATGTAAATGGGCTTCTGGTACACCCATTCAAATTAATGGGGAAAAAGGGGAAAACTTTCTGACTCAAGCCCCAAAAGCTCAAAATAGGAGACTGCTTTTCTCCCCACCTTCCCCTTCCCTCCCATACAAGCAAATGTAAAATTGAGACTATGAAAGATTGAGACACTGATTAAAGCACTTCTTCCCTTTCATATTTTCATTCCACTCAAAGAGCGAACCAACGAATATTTGTTCATGTTCTACTTCAGGGATTAACTTAATTTTCTTTAACATCATTTCCATCGAGCATATTCACAAAGAATAACTTGGAACTTGGTATAAGTGTCTTTGTTGAGCAGAAATGAAATGATAAACTTCTCTTAATGCTCTTATTTTTCATCGTCTTTCCAAATTCAACATTATGTGTTATTTTATGTAAGTTTTCTCAAAATCATTCAAAGCAAGCCGTTTCATTTTCGTGTTAAAATGAGTCAGTCTGGAGTCAGCCAAGCTGCCTCACCCGAACCAAGCCAAAAAAATTCCGAAGTCATTTCCTATGTGGGACACACCCTGAAAAACCCATTGTTGGCAATCTCCCATTACGTCATCACCAGGAGGCTGTTTATTGCTTCGTATGCTCGGGCTTCGTATTTATTTAGAGAATGGATTGTGCAGATAATTTCTCCGACCTTGTGGATCAATTGTTTTCACAAGATGACAGGTGAGATCTTAACCCAATTCATTATTTGTTGTTTTATACAGAATTATATCACTATACAACAATTAATTATTGTATGTCTTTTTCTAACAGGTTGTCCCCAATAAGAACATCGTTGATAACTGATCTAGAAAAAGAGGCCTTTGAATTACACGATGAGTGGCTAAAAATGAATGATTCCTTGAAGACATTCGATCGTTCAGAAGAGAATTGAATGATATTTTTGTTGGCTGGCAAGAAGTTCTCT
>CM068957.1:127526334-127539470 GCA_035128595.1 Eptatretus atami
ATTTACCCTAAAACCTATAAAAAATACACCACTCAAAAGAAGTCCTGATGAGGGTTTGCAATCTTTGATTGCTCTTTTTCTTGTTTAACACTGTAGAACACAAATCGCCTTGTTTGCACTTCCAAAAACCTTCAGTTTTGCAGTACCTGGCCTAATTTTTATGCCATCTTGACCAATCAAATTAGCCGTTCGCTCTGAGGGTGAATTGACATCTCTGTACTGTTCCGTTTAACCCATCAGCTTCGTATGGTTGCCATCATGCCTGTTATTCAAAATTCACAAACAAAGCTAATGTAGATCATGCTCGGAAATGCAAAGCAAGAGTTGAAAACACCTTCCCATGCCCTTTTTCTCAACAATGCATGTGGTAAGGTGTTCTCTAAACTCTCTAGTTTTCCAAAAGCTTTCAGGATAAGAAGTCTGTTCAAGATGACTCCAAGGACATCAGTGCAATTGAACAATATGCATATGCATGTCTTGAAGTGTGCACCTTGAGAAGGTACACAAGCTTAGGATATCGTCATGAGAACGATGGTGATAGCGATGCTGAGATGGATGGGAGTGCGGAAGCCGAAGTTAGGTTGGTGTAAGGCGTATATGAAGGAACAAATGGAAGAGTTTTGATTGGAGATGGAAGGTTGGAGGAGTTCTGCATGGCCATCGGTTTGAGGCACGGATGCATACTCAGTCAACTAATGTTCATTATGGTGATGTAACTGGTCAGCAGGAAAGTCATCATGAAAACCACCCTAAGGAACTGTATGCACATGATCTGGCAATAGTAGTGGAGAGTGAGCAGAAGATGCAAGAAGTGCCAGAAGAGTGGAAAGAGGCATTTGAGAAGCATGGAATGAAGATAAGACTGAAGAAGATAAAGGTAATATGGGTCAGACAGCAGAGAGAGAAATTGAACACCAGGTTAGAAAGGAAGGAGATAAGGCAGGGAAATATATTTGTGTACCTGGGTGGAACGGTGACCGGTGATGGTAGTTTGGAGACAGAGGTGGAAGATACAAGTGGGTGTGAATGCACTGGAGAAAGTGGAAGATTTGATGGCGGACAGGTAGATAGAGGAAATGGAAAGGGAAACTCCTGAGGTTGTGTGCAACTCCGGCATACCCATAAAGTTTAGAGACTGGCACTGACAGAGCAGCAACAATAGAGCCTGCAGGTCTGTGAGAACAACTGGGTCAGGAGGATTGCAGGAGTGAAGAGGGGGGGATAGAAAAAGGATGGGTGAACTGAGGGAAGAGATCAGTGTGCAGATAAGCTTGACGGGAAGCTTGGTGAAGTGCCGGCTGAAATGGGCAGTTAACTGGAGTGGATGGAAGAAGAAAGACTTCCGAAGCGAGCGGATGTATTGAAAGCGCGAGGCCGACAGTTGAGATGGGACGATTGTGTGAAGAGGGACATCAGAAAGGTGAAGGTGGATATAGAGTGGAGAGAGATGGCTGTGATAGAGGGTTGTGGAAGGGTGTTGTGGACAGAGCAGAGGAGAAACTCATTACCATTCGACCTCACCCCATATAAAGGGATTTTGAGGAAGCATAATAATATAATCTTATTCAGCATGGTGTGATAATCGGATTATGTGAAAGCATGCAATATTGGTTCACGAGTCAGTAAGTGACCACTATATTCGTTATGGGTGTGTCTGTCTGTCTGTGTCTTGTCCGAGCATAGCTCCGTTGGTTTTGATCCGATCCTGATAAAATTTGGGTGGGAGGTTTATATCATGATCTAGTTGTGTTTTCCTGAGAATGGGTGTGCTGCGCCCATTATGGGCGGAGCCACGCCCCAAAAACGTGTTTTTAGAGGGTAGCCGGTTTCAAGTTACATCTTCTCCAAGGGGGTTTGTCGAATCTGGCAGGGGTTTCGGTATTTGGTTAGCCATGGCACCTGCATAGCCCCACGGAGCTAGCTTTTTCATTTTCGTCCCAAGGTCAAGGTCACAAGGTCACGAACTTAGAAAATGTCAAAAAAATCAATAAATTGGGCATCGAGCTCCTAGGGTTTTCAACTGTTTCGAATGAAAGTTGGTAGCAAGTAGTGCTCTTCGAGTACTACAACTTTGATCATTTACGTTTTTCCCGATTCCCGCCAGTTTGCCCGTGGCGTCCCTCGAAGGTTCAAAAAATAAAAAAGGCGAACCGTGTACATTGCTCGTGAACCATCGCCATCTCCAGACTTGTCCATCTTCTTCCTGTCGGTGTGTATCATTACCTAAAAAAGCATGTCACCATAGTAAAAGGAAGAAAAAAAGTTTCCTTGAATAAATTATAATGCAATCAAGTGGAAGAGCAAGCAAAATGTTTGAATAATTGAAATATTGTCGATCTCTAAACTAAAGGAGTGTATTATCACGAAGGATTGTACTTATGGATAATATGTTGAATTGAATTAATTAATAATTGCGGTTACCCTCTTTGATGTTCCTATCTGAGCATATATCTTATTAAGATGGGATCCCTGGTTGAAATCCTCTTCGTTCGTATGCAGCATAAAGCTGTGGGACAGGTATCATTTGACCAATCATTTTGACCCATCATTGGCTGAGGGCGTTTGACCCATCAGGGCGGGGGTTTGACAGATATCATTTGACCCATCATTGGCTGAGGGCGTGGCTGTGCCGCTGATACAGTGCTTTCTGCTGGTTAGGGCAGGAATTTGGAATTTGATCAAGGTGTCGATATTTCGCCTACTCTTCCTGAAGGACATCGTAGGATCTTTAAAGTCCACCAAAGAATGCTGGCAGAAGGGACACCTATTTAACGTTCATCCGAGAGATGGCACATACATTGATTGAATCTCCCTGCCTGTGAAACACCAAGATGACAGTTTGTACCTGGGTCGAGATTTAAACCCAGTCTATGCAGCTCAGAGATGAGTGTGCGTACCGACAGGCTATCCTGTCAGCCCCCAGGTATAAATGAGATAAGAGGAAAAAAAATATCCTCTTCTGATTTTCCCACTCTACTAATATCCTTCTAATTCAAATAAAATCAATTGTGATACCAATGCAAGTTCCACCATATGCCTTTGCAGGTTACAGTTTAAAAAAACAACAACAAAAAAAACCAGAGAAAATACAAACCGACAAGAAAAACGTGGGATGCCGGATAGCAAGTGCTTGTAAAAATTTGAAAGTGTACGTTTTTATGGCCTGCATTTTCTGAAACAAAAAACTCCACTCCCAGACAGAATTATGAAGTAACTCATTCTTAAAGAGAAAGAACACACTTCCTGAAAGGCAAGACTGTCCCGCACAAATGTTGATGAAAAATGGATGTCGAGTCTTGCTTTGAGCAGATATCGAAACTTCAGAAAAAGGATACTTGCATTTCACTCGCACTTTCTTACCAAGCCGGTCATTGCATGTAATCTCAATCATATTTCCTGTGCATTCCAAAACGGACAAAAAACAAACAAACAACTCATCAGGTACGTGTACAGCTCTCGAATGTGCAAAGCAATCATAAAGCTACCTGCAACAGTTACTCAACAAAGTTATATAACCGAAGATGTTCCTCATCATTTAAAGACAGCCGCACAATGCGGATGCATATTCTTAGCAAAAAAACAACAAAACAATTCTCATTCTTTTAATTATAGAAAAAAATAAGAAAGAAATGTTCTTTGAAATTGTTTTCATGATTACATGTAAGAAAGACCAAAACAATAAAAATTTTTAGATATATATATATATATATATATACACACACACACACACACACACACACACACGACTATATGACAAATCAATATAAATGTTTAGTACCTTCTCAGTCGACTCAAAATCTGAAATTTTGAATAGTGATGCAACTCAAAGCCAGGATTCCAGAAACAATTCACAAAAATATCCAGAAAAATGTTGGCCAGTGGAGCCTCACTCCCTCAGCTGGAAGAGGGGTGGACCTTGGACTGCACATATACAAAGAGCTCATACTGCTCACTCCTTCTTCATTTAATTGACTGCATGCATTTATATGACTTGTAGAATGCAAGCACAGCCCATCTATAGTAATCGATGTCAGTGTGTGTGTCAGTGTCTCTCGGCGTTAAACTTTTTGGCTTGCTCAACAATGCCTTGACTTTGAACAGGCCGCGACAGTTTCTTAATGATAAAACACATAAAGGTTTTTTTTTTCCACTTTCCTCACTCATATAACCGAATGCTTCATCTTCAAACCTACAAATCGCTCGATAAATCGCAATGCTTATAAATAAATTCCTGGAGATGTCAGCGTTTGTGGATCTATTTCATTTCTGCAATGCGAGAAGCTCTAGAATCCCTTAACCTGAGCCGAATTTCAAAATTTAAACTGCGGAATTGCCCTCAGCAGCAGTTCTGACTGATAAAGAAAAAGTTAATTTGTCCACTTCGCACACTGTTTGACACTCCGGGCATCTCCGGGTGGTGTTTAATATGACTGATCGGCCTCTGCCAATCGCTTTCCAAGCCTCTCTTTCCTTCTCAACTGTTTCGTTGGAATGCTTGCTTGAGTGCATAAGCCACTTGGAGAGCACTCATAAAGGTGCTTGGATGTTCTTTTGCAAGTCATGGCAATACATGGCAAAAGTACCTGCACTGTCACTCTGCACTGTCCCTCTGCGAAACACAATAAAAAATACATCAATCGATGTACAAAGTACAGGCCCCACCTGCCTGTGTTGCGCCCTGCGGTGCAACAAGGCTCCTCTTCCAGTCAGTTGGGATGATGCCCGTGTTTCAAACAGAGCAGTGAACAGCATGCAACGGCACAATTACAGCATTTCCACCAGCTTTGAGAACTTCAGCATGGATGCCACAGATCCCAGGAGCTTTAGCCCCTTTCAACTGGTTCACCACAGCCTGTGTTTCCACAAACAAAGGTGTTTCACAGTTAATTTGAGGGTCAGCAATAGGGACACCCCAGACGTCCAACTCGATTGCTTGTGCGTCAGCCTGGTACAGCCACTCAAAGTAACTGGCCCAGGGGCCTTCACTTTGGACTCCTCTGTCAAGAGCCAACCACCCTCTGCTCTAACTGCACGACACTGAGGGACGGGTTTGCAGGAAAGCAATGCCCAAATTCTTATGTAAGGTAAACGATATCCAGTGTCCTTTGGGATACAAAGTTCCTCTTCGCCTGACGATGGGTTCCGAGACATCCACCAGCAAAATAAAGGATGGTCGTCTTGAAGGCACTCCACAACTCTTCATGATTCCCCAAAGCACCAAGATCCCCCAAATCCCCACCCAGTCTGTTTGCAAACTCCTCAGCTCCCCTCTCATCCTTGAGCTTGCCAGCATCCAGCCTTGGCTGGGACTGGTGCCATTCTTCTGGATTTAAGCTGCAACAAGCCTGTGGTTGGTATTGAGGAACTGAGCACTCTGGTAGACCGTGCAGTTCTGGACCCTCCAGCAACCAGCACATGGTCAATTGCCTTTGCCACACCACCAGTGTTGGAATACCAAGTCCAGTGATGAGGCTGTGGGCACTGAAACCATGAACCAGCCACCCTAAGTCCACAATTTCTTGCAAAGTCAAGGAACTTAGTGCTACCGTGGTTCACAGTTCCAGACCCATGGGGCCCAACACACATCTCATAACCATCCCTATCAGTGCAAGTCGATGCATTGAAATCCCCCAAGATTTGAAGAGCATCTCGCTTGGGGAACTGATCAACCACAGACTTTGGGGTCCACTGGGTCTTTTGGGGTCTTAAAAGTCTTGGGGGTCTTCAACGGTCAAAGGGGTTTCAGCAGTCTAAAGGGTCAAAAGGAACATTCCAATAGTACGTAATTAATAGAGACGTACGCAAGTGAAATCAGGGTGCAACCGACATTCAAACAGTACGTAATTAATTTACAGTACTGTGCATTTCACACAGCTTCACCGCTTCACGGACTATCCTACAAGTGTGGAACCATAGGGGAAAACGATTAAAACAGTTTGTATTCACAGAATATTATATTATTCACAAAATATTCACAGCATGTGTTCAATGTGTCCACCATTATGATTGATACATAAATGCAGAAGAGATATCCAGTCAGCAATCACACGGCGGATGGTATCAGGAGTGATGGTGTCACATGCGTCTGATGCGCTCCTGTAAATGTGTGCACCCTATCCACAAAATTCCATCCGTCGGTGCGTATCATCTTCGCTTAATTTCTACAGGACGTGAAGCTTGTAAGGATGCAATATGGGTGTTTGAAGAATGTGATGGATGTTGCTTTTCGACACTCCTGTCTCAGCGGAAATCCGCCGAAGAGACTTTTTGGGGCTTTTCGTGAAATGAGCGAGGATGGTAGTGGCTGTGTCATCGTTGCTGGATGTCCTCCGAGGTCCACTGCGAGGTTTATCTCCTATGGATCCCGTTTCCCTTGAACTTTGTTACCAGTTTGTCGACACGGCTGTGTGTTATCAGCGCGCGGTCCGGATTCAATCTGTTAAATTCCTCAGCAACCTCCCTACGACTCCGATTTCCTACGAGCAGAATAACCTGGATGCGTTCTTCCTGACTCAGCAACATCATAGGCACTGACAATAAACAAACAAAAAAAATTTCATAAACTCCTTATTTTGCCCTATGGTTCCAGACTTATGGGACACCCTGAAGATATATATCAGGTAGGTATTAGTAAGCACCATGTCCACACCTTTCGTCGAATGTTAAGTTGGGGACAAAGTCTTCCTAGAGTGAAGTTGATGGCATGCCATCGCAAATCTCCAAGCTTCCCACCTCAAGCACAGTGGAAAGATGGCAAAAAATTCAACCAGGCATGACCCAATATCTAATTTTGAGTAAAATCTTCGTTCACCGTTTTGACCACTGCGACCCTAAATCCCCACCCTAGGGCATGAACTTGGAGTCAATCCAAAAAAAAATCGTTATATATTTTAATGTGTCCCCTCATGTTGATTGCATATACAGTTTCAATCAATGTTTTATTTTTTACATGCACCCATAATTTCCTTTTTTAGTATTTGACATTTTGAACCCATCCCAAGGGGGGGGGGGGGGGAAATGATGCTGTTCGCACACCTTGCCATGTTGTTGAACATATCTTACCAAGTTTGGTGAATTCTGCGCAACCGTTTAGGAGATAGTGTTACGGACAGTGGACGGACGCTGCGTCGATTGCAATATCCCCTGGGTATTTTTTTTCAAAAAGCATGGGGATAACAATAGCTGGTTGACATTGAAAGTGAAAATCTCATGGTATCTTTTGATGAAGAATAAACATGTTTTTGCCAGCACAAAGACCAAATTCCAAATTCCCACACTAACGAGCAAGGGTACTGCAGCAGCAGCACAGCCACACCTCAGTAATGATGCACCCAATGGGATAAATTCATAATCAAGTCCCTGTCCGATATGCATTCACTAATGACACCGACGCAGCTTGGAGTCAGATGGAATATTGTCATGTCCAGGATGTCTAAACCCTACCTGGATGGATGGCAAAGCTTCTCCCTTGAAGGCCTACAGCTGAGACTCGGAGATTAATGCGCGTGGGAAGGGGGCGCAATGGGGGAGGAGCACAGCACAGGGGCGCTGCACCAGGACAGCACAAGGGGGGTATATACTAGAACCCCACCACAAATACACGGTACAGCTTCTTAAAAGGAACACATTAAATAGAAATAAACAAATATTTACAAAAGACAATAATTCAAAATGGTAATGGCAACAATGAAATAAATATATTCTACAGTCGAGGTGCCTCTTCACACAGACTCAAATACAGACAAAGGGAAAACGAAATAAAAAGAAAACCCCTCCTTTCGAGTATTCTTGTACTTAGCTTGGCGCACAGAGCTGGTCTTTGTGGGATCTGAAATCAAGGCCCCTCTATTCGCACGTGCAGATGCGCACAAGAAAATGGCACCTCATTCCTTCTCTTGTAGTGGCACTCCACACCAAGGCTCAGAGCCCCAGTGTAACAGCTTCATGCGCTGATCATCCTCACCGACCCAACCAAGATCCAAAGGCCAGTGTCTTGCTTCATCACACATAGCCAAATTGCCTCAGCACGAATACAAGGATCATGCCGTCCTTGTCGCGTGCACTCACCCTCAACTCTCTCCTCTCCAAACAATGCGCAACTCAACCTTCCTCTTGATCACGTCTATATATCCTCCGCCTCCGGGGCATGGCCTGCTCTCACGAAACCTGGGAAGGCGGGGCTTCTGCCTGCTCGGCTAGCTTCTGACGTCACGCCCATCAATGGGTGTGACCGCCTGTTGTCACCCTTTGAAGGCGGAGCTTTCTGCCCACTTGTAGTTGTTTTAGGGACGTGTTGCCCACTTTTATTGCCGATCTTGAAATATAAAAACATAGGGAAAAAATCACAGAGGGGTGATTACTTACTGGGGAAGCTTATTCTTAAACCCCAGCTGAATAACACGACACCATCCCCTCATGTGTGACACATAACACTTCAGCTCACAGATTCCCTACTTAGTTACATCGAGATGCCTTCTACATGTCACGGACCAAGCAACTCTACACAATGCTATATTCCCTATTAAATTCCTCCATCTACCCCCACAACCGTAACAATAATGAACTTGAGTAATTCCTTTTCCCTATTCATTTAGAAGCAAAATACCAAATTGTTTTAAAAGAAGGAAGATGCAGGAATTTAGACAAACAACAGTAAAAAGCTGTGATTTTAGGAGAGATTTAGAAACCGTAATTGATGAGGCTGGGCGATTTATAAAATGAAGAGAGTGCTACAGTTGAAGAGCATATTTGAAAAATGCTTGATAGTCAATCTAACTTGGAGGAAGACTTTAGGCTATCAGATGCTTCCCATTGTTACCTCCACCACTGAAGGTGGACGGAAGTTATAATTTCACCCCATTGCACAATATTTGAAAAAATTGTGGATGAGTTTGGTAGGCGACAAGAACAAGCCAATTAGATTTTAGTTCAAGTCCGGATGCAGATTCGGCCATCAGTGGGTTACAAAATGTAAACCGTTCAGCCTGGCGGAGGTATGTGCTCAACCGAGTGCCATTCCAGTTAGAACATGGCTTTATTGCAGGTGAAGCAAGGTGTGTTTGGATCAGAATTTGTGAGCAGGAACCAATTTATGTTGGGTTTTGAAAAGATCATCAGCAAAAATAAAATGATCATTTTACTAAAGGCAATTTGGGAAAGAATTTAAATTTTCTCCAGGAAGCTGTTGATAACTTGCCAATTCCTCATGGAAGACACCATGGGATTTTTAACGCCTACCAACCAATGCCGGTAGATGGACACCCGGCTTAACATGCATTTGAGGGACGGCGCTTTGTGATGGGACGACCTGCCTGTGAAACACAAACCCAGTCGTATATAGTCTGGTAGTGGATCTAATTTAGACCGACTCAAAGCAGGTGCACAACCTCTACATCAAACTGCAGGAGAAACGTGCATGAGTTCTGAAGCACTCCCATTAAATACAAGGAACTCTGATGCAGGAAGAGGCCATTTGGCCAATGAAACATGTGCTGAAATTCCGGAATGGGTTATAAAGCGCAGGTATGTCCACCTTGCCACAATATAAGGTTTCCTGGTCTAAACATCTGCAGTGCAGAGACAGGCGATACATTATGCTCAGACGAAGTAAAATCTGACATTTGTTTCTTTGCAGGAGTGAGGCCCTTGGAAGAGTCATGGAGAACTGACAGTGGGACAAACATCAAGGGAATAAATTAATAGAAAAAGAGGAGAGAGAGGAGGGGGCTGAACAGAAAACATCTTGTGCAAAACTATCAAGGAGCATTGCATTATAAGGCACACTATCCTTAATCCAATAGCCAAGGAGACTGCTTAGGCAGCACCAACTCTCTGCACAGAGTATGGCCCCAATGGATGGATGGATGGATCCTTAATCATGACAATGCCTGGCTACGGGTATCCAGTAGCATTTACCACTTCACTCAATTAAGAGTAAGACTCTTGATTGTCGACAACCGCTTTGGTGTACACAGGGCCAGATTTGGGGCCATGTGACCCAAGCGACCGGGTGCTGGGTTAAGGCTGCCATGCTTGGGGTGCAACTGCCACAAAGGTATAACAAGGAGATTTGATGCAGGAGGAGGCCATTCGGCCCACCATACCTGCATGACACAAACACCAGATTAAATAAACCCGTCAACCTAACGACTTAATTTAATTGGAGTTATGGAGGGAGTAATGGGGATGAGAAAACTGTGGCTGACTCAGGGACATCAGCAGATTGTTAAAAATGAAATAATCATTTTATAAATTTTTTTGGTGGGGAAAGGTGGTTTTCGGGTGAAGAATGTACAACACCGATCACACACAATCCCTTGATGAGACCCTCTCACAGACATCAGATCACACTCAGCACAGATGTACACAATCATCCATCCATACAAACTCAAACTACCTACAAGTCCTACCAGTATCCAAGTACCCCTCCAACTCCAGTGCTTCTAGGTACCGAAATCATTACCATTTGAACGTATCTACCGTTTCTGCTGCCACTTCCTTTCGAGGGAGACCATTTCATGCATGAACCACTCTCTGAGAGAAAGACCCCTGCCTTACTACCATCTTAACTCTCCTCTTCTTCACTCACAGGATGTGGCCCCCTGGTCTTATCACTGTCTATTGTGCTGTAAAACTCTTCTGCACTTATTTTGTCTACATCCTTCATTATCGTCATCTTAAATCAATTGTCTTAAACATCTTTACTTTCAGCCGCTTACCCAATATGCTGTATCTATTTCTCAAAACCTCTGAGTAAACTTTCCTGAAATAATTTGCTCCTTGGTGTACCACAACCAACTTCTTCCTACCATGACCCAATACGATGTCATTTACCCTTCCTTCAATGTCCCTAACTCCTGCTCCTGCTACTTTGAAACTGCACAGAACTCTCTGTCCACGATCCTTCCTGCCTACATGCACTACCACCATCACCACAGCTGACACTCACTACCCCCTCACCACAGCTTACTCTCACTACCCCATCCCCATTGCTTACATTCACTACCCCATCACCACAGCTTATACCCACTACCCCATCACCACCACCGACATCACTACCCCATCACCACAGCTTAGAACTCACACCCCATATCACTGCCACACTCACTGCCCAAAACCACTGCCTTCACCCACTACCCCATCACCACCAACAATCACTACCCATCACCACCCTACACTCACTACCCCATCCCCATTGCTTACATCACTAGCCCATCACCACATTTCTATACTCACTACCCCACACCACAGCTTACACTCACAACCCCAATCACACCCACTGACAATCACTACCCATCACTGCTTACACTCACCAACCCATACCACGCCTACAATCACAACCCCATCATCACTGCCTACACTCACTAACCCATCACCACCACGACCAATCACTACCCCATCACTGCCTACACTCACCAACCCATCACCACTGCCTACAATCACAACCCCATCACACTGCCTACACTCACTAACCCCCATCACCACTGCCTACACTCACAACCCCATCATCACTGCCTCACTCACTAACCTCACCACTGCCTACATCACAACCCCATCATCACTGCCTACACTCACTAACACATCACCACTGCCCTACACTACAACCCCATCATCACTGCCTCACTCACTTAACCCATCACACCACTGCTACACTCACTAACCCATCCACAACTGCCTACACTCACTAACCCATCACCACTCCTACACTCACTACCCTTCACCACTGCCTACAACTCACTAACCCATCACCACTGCTACACTCACTAACCCATCACCACTCCACACTCACCCCATCACCACTGCACACTCACTAACCCATTCACCACTGCCTACACTCACTAACCCGATCCACCACTGCACACTCACTAACCCATCACCACTGCCTACACTCACTAACCCATCACCACTGCCTACACTCACTAACCCATCACCACTGTCCACTGCCTACACTCAGTAACCCTAAACTGAACAGCCAAACTTTTTCCCCCTATATTAACTACAGTACGTACATTGTGGATTGAATAAGTGCGAGGAAAACATTTAACATTATTTTCCACACAATACCAATTATTAGCGGTGTGGACAGGCGTCGAAAATCCTGTCCGTCTTCAGGATCGCGTTCAACACGACTGATTACAAGTTTATTAAATATAAATACAATATCGCGCGAAAAAAAACACTCCGAAAACCTCGTGCAACTTTCGTACATTACAAAAATAACCAATCACACAAAACGGCCATTCCAGATATATCATATGAACATATAGCAATGTGGAAATGAATGAGAAAATGAATTAAAATATTCTACCTTTCCGTCGGATAGCGCCCCAAACGGGCCTTCCTTCGGTTTCGGAGTAAAGCACCCAAAACGTCTCAGCAGATTCGCCTCAAAAAAAATTATGTATATATGTACATACACATACACAGATGCTAGTTAAGTTATTCACTGTTATTTGGTCTTAGTTACTCGTCACTGGTGCAGAGGGGGGGGGGAATAAACCCCCCGTTTGTATAACTAGCAGAGTACCCGTCCTTACGGGCGATTTTGTTCCAAGCGTGCAACGCGTTCTTTTGACACGTACCTTTACTTGGGCGGTGTATAGGCAACTGACAGCTACTGTTTATAATTAAAAACACCTCACAAGCACTGTAAATCGTGCAGACAGGAATAGTGTTTACAGTAAATGGTGGACACTTATAATATCCTCGCCCACCTGTAGGCGGCGCTACACGGTACACATTTACATAGAGAATTTGGTCCCACCCTTCACTCACCCCACCCCAAGCTAACAGCAAAGATAAAAAAAACACCCCTCTCCATTAATATTTGGGTCATACAGAATCCTGTGTACAAGTTAGTCTGGATGTAATCAGGCCGGGACTGTAGGATTAGCGCGACAAACTCACAGAAACACCGGTCCGTGAATTATAGTAAAGGATACTGTGATGATGTAATATACTTGATCGTTTTTGACTATTTATTAGTCGTGCATGAAGACTGTATCTGCAGTAAAGTTAAAGAGTAATCTGAAGACCTGGGGGTGCAAGAAGTACTTAAGTGACGTTTTTGAAAACAAGCTCAAATGAGCTAATATCCTCGTCCTCTTAATGATGACGTCATAAAAACGAATATGACG
>CM068957.1:127558938-127574347 GCA_035128595.1 Eptatretus atami
TCTCGGTCATAGAGTCACAGTAAAAAGGGTGATGTTTAAAACTCACGAATTTTAAAAGAGAAGGGGAGCACAGATGATTCAATAGTAAACCTGTTTACAAAAACGGTTAGGAATTTTGTTTTTTTCAATTTTTTTTCTCAGATGTCGAGGTTCGAAAATGGACTGAAGCTATGTGCAAGTTTGGATTCAGATGTTCAGTCGAGATGTGCGTGGAGCGCGCAATGTCTGCACTGCTGCGAGTCGTGATGTAAATGGCACGTCACTCAGTCCTTCCACTTTTCAAACCATCTGCGAAACAGATGCATCCGAAGCAAGGAAGATAATTGAACGCCTGTTTGCGAAACGATCACGATATGACGCATAAGCGACACTCCAAGATTTGGATTCCGGCCAGTAAGCAAAACCTGCTCTTCAAATCAGCTTTGAAGTGCATACGAATTGGCGAATGAAAGAAGGCACACTATTGCTTGCGGGACCTTATGCAAGCCATGTACAGAAAATAGGTGATTGATGAATCGGACCAGTAGGCAAAAAGAAGATCCAGCTCAACGTTTCGCTCTCTACTGACACGACTCGAGGACGAGGATTGAAGACATGGCGCTGATGTGTGCCGTCATTGTTCCGACTCAACCATAAAGGCAACATCCAAGGGAGCTTTTACATTAAGCGAGTCTACCGACACCACTGGAGAGCCATTATCGCCTTACGCTCGCTAACGAGAGAAGGAAAAAGAGGACAAAAGGCGAAAGGTTTGGACAAGAAGAGAAAGAGGGTATAAGGAGGGATGAAGAGAGACAAAGGCGGTAGAGTAGGAGAGAAGAGGATTGTGATAAGTAAAGAGCAACGTAGGAAGGATAAAGGATTTCTCAATCCTATTACACAAACGAAGCGGCAGATATCAAGCTATTGTGGACTCTTTTTTTGAAGCTAATGGACTTGAAATTCTAAGCAATGTTGTACGCTAGGTCGCCCCGCAGATGGTCGGCGTCAGAGAGGGTTCGTCACGCTTGTGAAGAACGGAATGGCCCATGTGACGTCCTCCACTGTTCACTTCCGATACGCTCATGCGTCAAAGACTCTTCCGCCTCGTTTGATGGAAGCATGGACGTCGGGTAAGTGATCACTTCATACGTGGCGAAGGCACAAAAATCATGCGCTCTTCAACGAAATGGGAGCGGAAACATGTTGGAACTTCTGTTTCACACCAAAGTCGTTGCTATCGAGGGGGAAATGCCTCTCTCGGCCTTGTATGATCTCCGGGTTGAGGTGGAAATACTCTGCGAGACAACGAAAACAACCTCCATGTCCACTTGCGACAATGGAAGAGTTCGTCATGATCTCGCCTACCTGGTCGATATATCGGCCGACTCAACGAAATGACACAGCCTTGCAAGGCCGTGTGTGACAGTCGTGACGTTCAAAGACAAGCTTGCACGGAACTGTCTGCTAGAATGGAAGTCTGGCAGGCACGAATCAAGGCCGCGGGTCCACTGCTTCGTTTCCTTTCTTGGACGAGCACTGCAGCCGCAGAGGATTCGTAGCTTTCCCGTCGGAATCAAAGATTGGGCATACGAGTAATCTGACAATCTCTCCACTGAGTTCAAATCGATTTCGACGATGGCATCGCTTGGATGTTCCGTTGGCACAAAGACTCCGTAAATGCAAAATTGAACCTACTGAAGACGAAGCAGAGGAGCTGGCCAGAGTTGAGGTTTTCAAAAGCGCATGCAAGCTGGTCTTCAGTAACAAAGAAGACCATCCACTTCTGGTTGCTCCTGTTCAGGAATGGTATCCTATCAAGCAAGAAGGCATCAGTAAATGCATCTGTCAATTTCGCTCAAACATAGTTTTCCGAATCTTGGATTTTCTTTGACGTTGCGACCATATAAAACGAAGTCCAGAAAAACCTCTGAAGTGAAGATATCGACTGCTGTGTCCAAGACGGAGCCGGACATAAGAGGCCCTCGTAGAAGCCAACAGCAAGTGTATCATATGAATTGAATTGCTTAAAAAGTTTATTGATTTAATCTTTGTAAGACCTGAAGTAAATAATTTCATAACGAAATCGGCTCTTTTATTGAAGGACAGGGAGGCCGAGATGTAACGCGACTGCGGTAGGGGGGGCCATGGCTCAAGGTTGAGAAACGCTGCCGCTAAGAGTAGCCGGCGGCAAGTTGGACGAGCAACGCGCTGCTCTGACGTAGCTCCATACCTTGACTATTCGGCCATCACTGAAACAATGCTTCGACTTGCCCAAGCAAACATATTCTTTCTTCGTATAGATTAGGTCCTCCAGGAATAATTCATCAAAATACCTAAAGCATCAGCACGGCAAGGAAATATAACCTCTACTAATCGTATTGGGCCATACACACTGACCCATTTAGACTGAAACTAGTCGTGTGAGAGAGAAATCAGCACGGTATAGGACGCCAGAGCTGGTATGGTGGTGGTGACATATAGGGGGTAGGGCAAGCAGCTTACGAGGCAGAAAATGTGCCAAAGCTCCATCCCAGGTGTGTGGGAAAAAAGCAACAAGTATCCACAGGCCAAGATGCATGTTCAGTGGTATCATTGGAGTAAGAGCACAAGAGAGTGAGTTGAAGGCAAGATTCATCCCTTTCATTCCAGTACCATCCCTCCTCCAGCCGCTGATCAAACCTGGCTAATGAAAAGCATAGCAAGGAAAGAGGGGGGGGGGATGGGTTTGTTGTTCTTCCCAGAGTGGTCTGCAATCACGACTGGTAGGGTGTGGTGACGCTAAGTGCTGCTTTCAGACTTTACCCACCATTGATGGACTTGGGAGTGGTCTGAGGCTCACCCTCCCCCCCAATCTTTTCACAATAATGGTGTTTTGGAGGGGGAGAGGAAGACGTTGTCCGCATTGGATGGTGGGAAATGTATGTCTGGCATCACCCTCCCCTCACACCTAAAACTCGTACCGTGTCGACATGTTGACAGGGCAAAAGGCCAATGTCTTCAAATACATTGTCCAAAGAGCCCATAAATACTGGACTAAAATGTATGGTTAAAGGCCTCACGATAAATTGCATATCCAGATAACTCCCCTCACTCCACCCTACGCTCCCATCCCCAACTCACAACACCCATCCTAATGTATAATGATTGCATATTGGTTTTACTTTGTCATCTGGTAAGCTTAAATGTAGCTGCTTGATGGTGTGACTGTTGTTTATGAAACCGCAATTCTTGTTTATATTTCAACAAAACACACAACTACGTAGTATGGGGAGCGGCCCAAAGGCCTGGAGAAACGTTCGAGAATGTCTGGTGTGGGGAGTATGCGCTGCGTGCTCACCGTGCTGGTAAAAACGTGATCTCCGTCGCATCCTCATGGCACAGGAAATATCACACGTACCAAAGACGAGGCAACTTGCAAGATGAATAGAAGGAGGTGGGCGCTTTGTGTCTCTGTCTGTCCTGTCTGGTCTGTCTTCGTCTGTCTGTGTCTGTCAATTTCTCCCCTCCTAAACAGTTGTGCAGAAATCCACCAACTTAGTAGGTATAGATCAAGCATTTGTAATATCAATGAAACTTTGCAGTGCATCCACATTGGGGAGCATGAAAAATATGTAACGATTTCTTGTAGATTTGATGCCAATTCATGCCCAGGTGCCAAAGGTCCTCACAATGGCATGATTATTACAAGCGCGTGCGTGTATACATTGCACCGAGTTGAAATGTCCCCGCGCGTCTACCACGTCTCCGGTGGGTCCGGTGCCCGTCCCATCCCCCCACGTGCCTCAGACAGCCAAGACGGCAGTCCGGTAGTATAGCAAGTGCGTAACTCGACGGAAATGGCGACAATTGATGGAAATACCGAGTATTTCATGGAAATTTGTGAACGAATGTGATTTATATATGTGAAAACGCATTTTAATTTATTCGCTTGACGAAATAAAACGAGAAAAACGCTCCCCTCATGTACGAACGACCAGAATGAAAGACTCATTTCGTCCACCATGGCCATTTATCGCGCCGAACGCGACAAGAGCTAAGTTCTTCTTATGCCATCATTCTCTTTATATTCGCCATAAACAGTGTTCGGTCATGCATTAGTAGTTGAAATTTACTTACAAAAAGACGGAAAAAATAAATCTCCTCAGATTCAACAAGAAGAAAAAAAAACGAAAACATCACGTGCAGGACAAGACCAATGGGGCTGAAGGAAACGATACTCGTAACTGCACGCTTCCTGATTGGTCAAAGGACAACACGTGTGTTGTGTGGGGCGTGTTTGACGAGGATTCAGGCTAAGTTCTTCTTATGCCATCATTCTCTTTAATATTAGCGCATAACAAGTGTTTCGTCATGCATTAGTAGTTGAAATTTACTTACAATCATGTCTTTTTCGGCCTCACTGCAACGCGTATACGAACGATTCATCCATCTGTTTATATACTAAGGTGCATTATCACATAATAAAAGTTTTTACATTTCAATATTAAAGTGACGCTTATTTTATTGTTTTTTCACTGAAAAGCCTAAATTGCATAATTTCAACATTAGTGTACTCATTTGATTCCATACACCGCTGTATTGAAGGATTTCACTTTGTTATTATTATATCATTATTATTATTTTTTAATACTCCAAATTTGATGTTGGGCATATCTGTGGAAGTTTTGCCATCATTCAACTTTGCTTTTGAGGTGGAAGTGTGGGTATCTTGCGATGGGCGGCGCATCGATTTTCACTCGAGTTTAAGGTTGTTAAAGCCATTTAGATTCTCTTTTTAATTATTGGTAATTTATGTTCCAACAACTAGGCACAAGGCTTGCAGAGAGCCTGCCCATAAAGTTATAGTCACAACAGGTTTTGATGCTGTTTTCCTTATGATGGTTTATATTTTCTACCCATGTATGTAAGTGAGGGAGAGGGGGGTGGGTGTATAGCATTTGGTAGTCTGTGATGCGAGGACTACTTAACTTTACTGGAAGGATATATTTTTTTTAACATGGAGACAAATATGGCTTGGGATTTGCAAAAACCCTGCATCTTTAGCAGGCTTTGTTCTGCACTTGGACAATTGTCACGCCGTCTCAACCATCCAATTTTCTGGCTTGCGCGCTTCGCGCGAGGAAACTCTAATATTCAGAACAAAATTGCGGTGTGAGCTGATGTGTATACTCTGAGCTCATTTCATCAAAATATGTCTGTTTAGTACTCTTTTTTCTAAGATCATTTGAAATAGTATTTTATTTCTCTGCAGGTTGGCCAAGAGGTTGTGATTGGTGGAAATGCATGGATAAAAGTCGATGGTGGTGAAATAAATAAATAGATCAATCATCCATGCTCCGTTTGACCAATCGGCTTCCTAGATTATAATCATGCGCGCTGTTATCGGGCAAGAACCGGTAATTAACCATGCCGCCTGTTAATTCAAAGGTAAATAAACAAACTATATATATTTTGCTTGGAAACGCAAAGCAAGAGTTGATAAGACCAGTTACATGTTTCCATGCTCCTTTATCTCATAGACTTTTGTGGAATGAGGTGTTCGTATGCATTGTCTAGTTGGGGTCGGCAACCTTCACTCCAGAGCGCGTATGTGGTCTTTAAGGACTTGAGTGAGGCTCCCAAGCTGATCAATAAAATCCTCTTTTTCTCATTATATATTAATTTTCAGAAAAATTTTTGTGGGGTGTCGTGAAAGGATAAATAAACTTGAGAAACTTTGGCAGTGGATAACAGGAAAAATACTATGTGATTACCACGACAAATTCTGTGAGAAGATTGCCATTGTGCTCCGTAACACACTGTTCCCATTAGGCGGTATTTTCGCCATCTTTTGGCAATATTATTGCTTTAACCTGTTTTCAGCCTCAGTGTTGGGTAATGGATTAATGATCTTGAGGTAATGGTTGGTTTTTTCACCATTCAAACCCCCTCTGGAAAGTTAGTGACACCCTGATCCTCACGTGGGCAGGTAAGTGAAAATCCGTCAATGAACGACTTGTTTAAATAAAACGAGATGTTTTGAAAACTCCCCCTTCAAATAAGGGTGCACGTGCATGTGAACGTCAACACGTTTCGCTGTCCGCTATCTTGGAGTATCCAAAAAACAAAACAAACTACACGTGCTATGCATCAGTAACCTCCCGCCATCGAAGATGGCGGAGGTACTGTTTTTCAACCCATGTCTGTCTGATTTGTTTGTTTTGTGAATCAGTATTAGAAAACTCCTCGACGATTTCACGAAACTTGGTGGGGGGGGGGGGTAGTGGTCCAGGATCATGCATTAGTTTTGGACTTGGTCAAAGTCCGAATATGGCCACTATGGTGGCATTTTGAAAAAATATTTGAATTTTTGTTTTGAATTCTCACTGTTAAGTGATTTCCAACCCCCCCCCCCCAAAAAAAAATGGTTGGAGAAAAAAAAACAAATATTTTGCAACTTTTTTTTCAAAAATTTCGATTTTTTTTTTTTGCATTTCTACATGTTATAGTGATTTCCAACAAAAAACATGCCAAAATTATATAATGCCGGTTGACTTTGCGAGACTTCAGGTGGATTACCCCACGTAAAATCAATTTCTGTCAAGGAATCTAGTTATGGACGAATTATTGAGTATGTAAGTTAAAAAAGTAAAAGGGAAAGTTGAAACTAAATCTGTGAGGCATGTTGAACGTCCAAATTCAATGAATAGGATAGAGTTCACTTGAGTGCCTAGCAGTATTGGTGGTGGAGGTTTGCCTCTAACCGAGTGGCTCCCTCCTCTTAGTTTGTATTATACATTTGGTTAAATAGGAGTTAAAATGGTGAATTTTTGCTCATTATTTTGGTTGTGGCAATTATGCTGATAGGAGATTCGTTGTCATTATCGACTGCCGACGGCACAGAACAATCCAAGGTTTTTTGATTTGTGGCTTAACTTGTGAGTTATGAGAATAGTACATGAGGATTCGGAATGAGATTGTGTGTGTTGTGGTGTGTGTGTGTGTGTGTGTGTGTGTGCTGTGGTGGTGGTGTTTTTTTGGCCCATCTCTCAATCGTGAAAGAATCACTTTAAAATTGAAAAATTCTGTGTTTAAATCCTCTGCCACGAAAGATGGATGGAAGTTACTGTTTCACCCTGTCTGTCTGTTGTTACTTTACGAAATCTTTGATTTTCCGGGTAAGTATAATTGGATTGACTTCCGTTTCTGTTGGTTGTTGTTTGTTTGTATGTTTGTTTTTGTTGTTTGTTAGGCCACCGATAACTCGAGAACGAAGAAGCTACCAATGTCAAATTTCAACACATGTGATTCAGGAGGGTGGTGGTAGGGCTGATAGATTTTGGTCAAAATCGGTCAAGAGGTCAAAGGTCACAGTGAGGCTCAGAACTCCAAACATTCGATTTCTTTATGGTTTGTGTAGAAGAATCATCCGTAGAAACTTCTGGTTTCGCGGTCGCTACCTTCTCTAATCCAGCTTTATATTAAGACAAGGTCCAGAGGGTCAAGTTGACCGGATTTCGTAAGTACCAGTCTATGACTTAGTTGTTACTTAACTGAAATCTAAAGATTTCGTAAGAATTGATGATTCCGTTTCTGTTTGTTTGTTTGTTGTATGTTTGTTTGTTTGTTTGTTTGTGTTTGTTTGTAGGCAACGATAACTCGAGAAACGGAAGACGCTACCATGTCAAAATTAACAACCACGTGATTCAGACGGTGATGGCTAGTGCTGATTTAGATTTTGGTCAAAAATCGTCAATAGGTCAAGGTCACAGTGAGGTCAAACAATCCAAAACATTCGATTTTTGGATGGTTTGGTAAGACATCGTAGAAAACTTCTGGTTTGCCGATCGCTACTGCTTCTCTAGATCAGCTTTTAATTAGACAAGTCAGAGGTCAAGTTGATGATTTCGTAGTACCGAGTCTATGACTGTTGTTACTTAACGAAATCTAAAGATTTTCGTAAGGTATTTGAATGACTTCCGTTCTTGATTTGTTTTTTTGTTTGTTGTTTGTTTTTGTTTGTTGTTTGTAGCACGATAACTCGAGAACCGGAAGAAGCTACAATGTCATTACAACACGTGATTCAGGACGGTGATGCTAGCTGCTGATTAGATTTTGGTCAAAATCGTCAAAGGTCAAGTACCGTGGGTCAACTCCAAAAATGATAACCCGAGAACGAAGAAGCTACCAATGTCAAATTACACCATGTGATTCAGGAGGGTGGTGGCTAGCGCTGATTAGATTTTGGGTCAAAATCGTTCAAAGGTCAAGGTAAAGTAGGTAAAATCAATACATTCGATTTTTGATGGTTGGTACAGAATCATCCGTAGAAACTTCTGGATTGCGTCGCTACCATTCTCTAGATAAAGCTTTTATTAGACAAGGTCAGAGTTGTCAAGTTGAGATTTCGTAAGTAGCATCATTGATGTCTTGTTTGTTTTGTTTCGTTACTTCGAAATTAAATAAAGATTGTCGTAAAATTTGGAAAAATTTTTGAAATTCCGTGCTGTTGTTTGTTGTTTTGTTTGTTTGTTTGTTTGGTAGGTCACGATAACTCGAGAACTGGAGAACTACTAATGTCAAATTACACACGTGATTCAGGAGGGTGATGGCAGTGCTGTTAGATTTATGGTCGAAATCGGTCAAGGGGTCAAGGTACAAGTGAGGTCAAATTTTCGAATTTAATGGTTTGGTAAGATAACATTCGAGAATCGGAAGAAGCTCCAATGTCAAATTACACCACGTTGATTTTCAGGAAGGGGTGATGGCTAGTGCTCTGATTGATTTTGGTCAAAATCGGTCAAAGGGTCAAGGTCAATGAGGTTAAATATTCGATTTTTTGATGGTTTGGTACAGATTAACTCGACGGATATAGAAGTACATATGTTTTTTTGGATAGAAGTACAATGTTCAAATTACACACAGGACGTGATTCCAGCAGGGGGTTGCTAGTGCTGAATTAGATTTTGGTCAAATGTCAAGGTCAGGTACCGGTGAGGTCAAAACATTCGATTTTTGATGGTTTGGTACAGAAATCGTAGTTAAAAGCAGGTAAAAAATTTCTGGTTTGCGTCGCTAACCCTCTCTAGAGACATGCTTTTATTAGACACGGTCGGGTGCAGTATGGTAGTTGACCGATTTCGTAAGTACCAGTCTATGACGCTTGGTTTTTACTAGATTCGTAAGGTATACTTGATGACTACCGTTTCTCGTTTGTTTGTTTGTATTTGTTTGTTTGTTTGTTTGTGGACAGTAATGAGACGGAAGAAGACGCATGTCAAAATTACATCACGTGGATTACAGGAGGGTGATGGCTAGCGTATCTAATTTTGGTCAAATCGTCAAGGTCAAGTCACAGTGAGGTCAAACATAATTCCGTAAATTAACATGGAGAAATGTGAGATTTTGCTCGCTCGACGTTAACGGAGTTCGTTTTTAACTTGATTTTAATTTTGTCTTTCGGTTTTGCGATCGCTTCGGAGCTACTCGGTGTCGAAATTCTGGTAAAACTCGGCTTTTGGAGACGTTTAAGCTTGAATAAAAAATATTTCACTCGACGCGTCAAGGTCGTCAATATGATGCAGTGCGCTCGAGCAGACGTCACGTCGTCCCTCATGTTATCAGTGCGCTCGATGCAGAGCGGTCGTTGGAGTCACGTTAAGTTTTCCGTGTGCGCGGCTTGACGGTTTTTTTTCAATAAGATGGTGTTTATAAGTCATTTTTATACCAATAAATGGTTATTCGTCCGCATGACTGGGACTTCGCTGAGCCTCGATTATGTAATAGATTGTTGGTGGACTGGCCGAATATTACGGTTTGTGACTTTGATATTATAAAATATTGGTGGAGAAATGCCGATTTTTGCTTTGTCGAGTGCGAGTGATCATTTTAACTTCGATTTTAATTGTCTTGGTTTTGCTCGCTTAGGGACGCTTAAACTCGGTTGTTCGAAATTTCTGGTATAAATGGATTTTTTATGAGTTTATGTCGGGTGTCGTATCTGAGGTATTAATGCACTGAAGATTATGCTAAGAGGGGGATTGTAAGACAAGATTACGGCTCGTTGCGTCGCACTCTCTCGAGACAGCTTTTATAGACAAGGGTCAGTCAAGTTGACGATTTGTAGTATACCAGTCTATGATGCTTGTTTGTTTGTTTGTTGTCTTACTCTATGAAATCTAAGATTTCGTAAGTAATTGAATGACTTCCGTTCTGTTTGTTACTTACAAACTCAAAGATTTCGTAAGTATATTATGACTTCACGTTTGTTTGTTTGTTTGTTTGGTATGTTTGTTTGTTTGGTTTTGTTGTAGGCACGAATACTCGAGAGACGGAAAGAAGCTACCAATGTCAATTACACCAAGTGATTCAGGAGGGTTGATGCCAAGTGCTGATTAGATTTTGGTCGAAATCAGGTCAAAGGTCAAGGTCACAGTGAGGTCAATATTCGATTTTTGATGGGTTTGGATCAGATAACTCGAGAACGGAAGAAGCTACCAATGTCAAATTACAGTGATTCAGGAGGGTGAGGCTATGCTGATTAGTTTTGGTCACTCGCAAAGGTCAAGGTCAGTGAGGTTCAACATTCCGATTTTTGGGTTTGGTAAGAATATCGTAGAAACTTCTGGTTTGCGTCGCTACTTCTCTAGAACAGCTTTTATAGCAAGGTCAGAGGTCAATTTTGCGATTTCTTAAGTACCAGTCTATGAGCTTGTTTGTGTGTTTGTTGTTTGGTAGGCACGATAACTTGAGCCGGAAGAAGCTACCAATGTCAAATTACACAACGTATTCAGGAGGGTGATGGTAGTGCGATTAGATTTTCGTCAAAATCGGTCCAAGGTCAAGGTCATACAGTCAGGTCAAATATTGATTTTTGATTTTGGTACACGATAAACTCGAGAACGGAAGAAGCTACCAATGTAAAGTTACTACCAGTGATTCCAGCGAGGGGTGATGGCTATTGCTGATAAGATTTTGGTCAAAAATCGGTCAAAGGTAAGGTCACAGGTGAGGTCAACATCCAAAAAATGATAACTCGAGAAGGAAGAAGCCTGGCCATGTCATTACACCACGTGATTCAGGAGGGTGAATGCTATCGCTGATTAGATTTTGGTCAAATCGGTCAAGGTCACGGTCACAGTGAGTCAACATCCAAACATTCGATTTTGATGGTCTTGGTAAACCATGATAGAAACTTCTGGCTTTGGCTTCGCTACCTTCTCTGGAGACAGCTTTTATTAGACAGGCAAGCGTGAGAGGTCAGTTGACGAATTTCGTAAGTACCAGTCTATGACGCTTGTTTACTTTTACGAACAGTCTTAGATTTGTAAGTATAATTGATGATGTCGTTTCTTTTGTTTGTGTGTTTGTTTGTTGTCGGCTGCTACTCGAGAACGGGAAGCTAACAATGTCGGAATTACAACAGTGATTAAGGAGCGGTGATGGCTAGTGTGATAGATTTTGGTAAAATCAGTCAAAGGTCAAGTCAGGTGAGGTCAAAATATTCGATTTTTGATGGTTTGGTACAGATAACTCGAGAAGAAGAGCTTACCATGTAATTACACCAGTGGATTTCGGAGGGGTGTGGCGAGTGCTGATTAGATTTGGTCAAAATGCGGTCAAAGGTAAGGTAACAGTGCGGTCAAACAGTCAAAAATGATAATCGAAAGGAAAGAAAGTACAATGTCAATTTTCCACGTATTTCAGGAGGGTGGTGCTAGGCGCTAGATTCGATTTTGGTCAAAATCAGTCAAAAGGTCGAGGTCACGTGAGGTTCAAACTCAAAATTCGATTTTGATGTTTGGTACAGAATCCATCGTAGAACTTCTGGTTTGCGTCGCTACCTTCTTAGAGACAGTTTTAATTAGACAGGTCAGAAGGGCCAAGTTGACGATTTCGTAAGTACCAGATCTATGACTGGCTTGTTTGTTGTTTGTTTTGTTTGTTTTTTGTAGGCACGATAACTCGAGAACGGAAGAGCTCAATGCAAAATACCCAGTGATCAGGAGGGTGATGGCTAGTGCTAATTAGATTTGGTCAAAATCGGTCAAGGTCAGGTCAAGTGGCGGTGAAACATAATTCCGTAAATTCTACGTGGAGAAATGGAGATTTTGTTCGTGACGTTACGATTTTGATGGTTGGAACAGAATATCGTAGAAAACTTCTGTTTACCAGTCGCTATCCGTTCCTCGAGCAGACTTTTATTAGACAAGGTCAGAGGTCAAGTTGACGATTTTAATACCAGTCTACTGCCTGCTTTTTGTTTTGTTTGTTGTGAACAGTATAGGAAAATCCTGACGCGATTTCGACGAAATGGTGGGGGATTAGGTATGGTCCAAAGATCAATGCCCATTAGATTTGGACTGGTTCAAAGAATGGCCGCTATGGCGGCATTTTGAATAAATATTTGAATTTTGTTTTTGCATTTCTACATGTTTAAGTGATTTCCAACCAAAAAATACATTTGTTAGAGAAATAAAACAGAAAATTTTGCAATTTTTTTCAAAAAATTTCGATATATTTGAAAAAATAATTTGAATTTTTTTTTTACATTTCTACATGTTTTAAGTGATTTCCAACCCCAAAAAATTTGTTAGAGAAAAAACCTAAGACATTTGCAATTTTTTTCAAAAAATTTCGTTATTTTTTTTTTTTGGCATTTCTACTGGGTCGACTTCTAGTTTATTATTCTCAATCGGGGTTAGTAAGTCTGATCCGTTTTTGACCTACATGACTAGGATATTCAGGTTCAACTTCAGTGACCAGCACGTATGGCGGCGGAGTTTTGCCCTGACCGAGTGCCTCCCCTCTAGTTTTTATATGGTATTTACGAGTCAACTCATGGAAGCTAGTACACTGAAAATGGAAGACACAACAGAACAAGTGAGAGGGGGTGGGGAACCCACGAAGTTGAAGGACAAAATATGAAGAGGACTACTTGACAGATAATGGGTGTGGGAGTAATGAGGAGCTGAAGTGGTCAAGGTATGGAGATTGAAACTGGGGAAATTTGAAGGTGTGCTTGGGGTTTGGGGGTGGGATGGGGTGGGAGGGTTAACATAAGGGCAGAAAAGATCATGGTTTGGATGCGGGAATGATCCTGGTGATGCGGGTGATGTGTGAAATCTCTGTGAATACTAAGGAAGAATGAGATTGAAGGGAGATGTGAAAGTTGTGGAAGTTTGTTTCCATTGTGGGTGGGGAGGAATGATGGAGATGAGCAGCAATTCGAGAATTTGGGGAGTTTACCAGAATAGGGTTGATCTCGACCATGTGCGTCTGCTGCAGGACTGGATACAATCGAAAGAGAAGGTGAAACTACAGAAGAGGAAGCGGTAGAAGAAGAAGGACCTCTGACCTGTCTGTGATGACGAAAGGTTGCGATCGATGATTTCATATGAGATTCCATATCTTGAAGGCTTGGTTTCTACGTCAAGCTGACAAAAGTGTGAGGCAGGGGATCTACAGAGGGAAGAGTATATTTCCATCTTGCTGCAGATGAAACCTTGTCGTGTTGAGAACTTCTGAGAGTGCCGGGAAGGACTTGTATGACTGATGCCCAGTGAAACTGGTTTGAAGCAACTTTGAATATGGTTTCCCAAGAAAGATCATGGTTGAATAGTGAGACCGGGAGTTTGAATGACTGAACTTTCCCTCACAATGTTTTAAGAAAGTAGATGGAAGGGTTGCCAGATGGTCCTTCGAAGAATCGGGTGGGAGTGTGAGATTTGTTGTGATTGATAGACATATTCCAGTGTGGACAGGTGTGATTTTGTCAAGCTCGAAGAGAGGGACAAGGCCTGAATGATGAGGTTCATTACATGGCAGGGTGAGTCATTATGGAAAGAGATAAGAGGATTTTCTAGAGATTCCGAGAGATGAAGATCAGGATTAGGACTGGCCCAGAACACTGCTTGGTGTACCACAGGTTGACAGTGAAAGGAAATGACAGTGTTGATAGCCGAACATTGCTATGGAGTAAGGAAGTTCAGTAAGATGTGGGATTGGACTTGGGATACATAGGCGGAGTTTTTGAAGAGCAAGGTGATGCAACTGTATAGGAGTTTGAGATGTCAGAGGACGGCCTGATCTCATGTTGACATTGAAGGCCTTCCATCCATTGCTGGTAGGTAGGAAAGCATGTCAAGGTTTAGTGACCTGGTCTGAAACATTGGTGATCTAAGATAGTTGTTGGAACAAAGGAAGGATTTCACTAATATGAGATGGATTCCATGAAAACCTGCTGATGACTAGAAGTAAAGCTGAATCGATCTGTAGTTAAGATGATCAAAGTTTTTGCAACATTTTTGTAACGGACTTTGTCAGGTGAGCAAGCTGTGCGATAAGCAACGTCCCGCAGTAGGTAGGTGCGTGATCTGGAGTGATCTGTCAGTCAATCTATAAACACTTCATTCATTATCGCTTGAACCAAACACACATTTTGATGAAACTGGCCAAGGCTTCATACTGTAGCTAACGAAGGTGTATTGGAAGCTCAAATCTGCGCTCATTAAATGGGGTCTATTGGGGGGGGGGTGTGGGGGGGCGGGTTACCCCCCCCCAAAACAACTGCTCTCTCCTGAATACAACCACAGACTTTCGATGAGACTCGTGACGCCGAACCTTCATCCCCTTGATGTACCGAAAGTTGTTCTGGATTTAAAACATTGGGGTTAGTGGGGTCTGTGGGGGGGTTTGAGTGAACTGTTGCTCCCATCCAGGTGAGCTTAGGAACAGGCGGTCACATTTTTATGTAATGCAAGTGATGTGGCTGATTTCACAGATTGGGAGATGACTTCGTGTAAATGATCCAGTTGAAGGGCAAGAGAGTGCATGTGCAGAGGCAACAGGCAGGTTTTTAGGCTCGAGCTGATCTGTTGCTTGTTGCGGAATCGGGGTTTGGCTGGGGTGGGGTGAAGGAAAGCATTGAGAGGTGCATTTGAGGAGAGATCATAAAAGGGGGGACAGGAAAAATTGCGGGTGTTGTTGGTAGGGGTGGGAGGGGTGGGAATAGTGATATGAAGTGGAGGTAATGCCTAAGGAGTGGTGGACCATGTGCTTGGCTGAGAAACTGTTTGGACATATCTTATTGAAGAAAGAAGAACAATAAGAGAATTGATCGTGGGGAAGACAGTGGAGTACACCTGAATGTGAAATAAGGAATATGAGCATTTAATTATGCTTTAAGGAAGAAGGCATTTATATTCAATGAAAATTATTTTGGGAATTTAGAATGGGGGCAAGAAGAAGTACAGACAGAAGGAAATTCAAGTAGAATGAAAATTGTTGTGGAGTGGAAATTTGCGTCAGAGGAGGGTTCGTCACGCTTGTGAAGAACGAATGGCCCCATGTGACGTCCTCCCACTGTTCACTTCACCGATACGCTCTTGCGTCAAAGACTCTTCCGCCTCGTTTGATGGAAGTCATGGACGTCGCGGTCAAAGTGATC
>CM068957.1:127582451-127596045 GCA_035128595.1 Eptatretus atami
CGAAGAACGCTTCCCCTATTACGAAAAACGAGAAAACGTCATTCCGTCCACCATGGATTCGCGCCCGAACGCAGAGCTAAGTTCTTCTTATGCCATATTCTCTAATATTAGTCATAAACAAGTGTTTCGTCATGCATTGTAGTGAAATTTACTTACAACAAGAACGAAAAATAATCTCCTCAGATCAACAAGAACGAAAAAAAAAAACCAAACATCACGTGCAGGACAAGACAATCGAGCTGAAGGAACGATACTGTAACTGCACTGCTCCTGATTGGTCAAAGGACACCACTGTGTGTGTGTGGGCGGTGTTATGCACGAGGATTCCAGGCTAAGTTCTTCTTATGCCATCATTCTCTTTAATATTAGCCATAAACAAGTGTTTCGTCTATGCATTAGTAGTTGAATTTACTTACAATCATTCTTTTGCGCCTCCGCCACGCTGTATCGAACGATTTCATTCCTTCGTTATATATAAAGTGCTTATCCAATAATAACAAGTTTTACATTTTCAATATTAAGTACCTTTTTATTTGTTTTTTCAACTAAAAGATAAATTGCATATTTTAACATTAGTGTACTCATTTGATTCACCACACACGCTGTATTGAAGGATTTCACTTGTTATTATTATTATTATTATTATTATTTTTTAAATACTCCAAATTTGATGTTGGGTCATTCCTGGTGGAAGTTTTGCCATCTTTCAACTTTGCTTGAGGTGGGAAGTGTGGGTATTTGCGATGGCGCGCCATCGATTTCACTCGAGTTAAGGTTGTTAAAGCCATTTAGATCTCCTTTTTAATTATTGTAATTTATGTCCAACCTAGGCCAAGGCTTGCAGAAGAGCCTGCCCATAAAGCTTAATAGTCACACAGTTTTGACTGCTGTTTCCTTATGATGGTTTTATATTTTTACCCCATGTATGTAAGTGAGGGGAGAGGGGGGTGGGTTGATAGCATTTGGTTCAGTCTGTGATCGAGGAACTACTTAACTTTAATGGAAGGATATATTTTTTTAACATGGAGACAAATTGGCTTGGCATTTGCAAAAACCTGCATTTTAGCAGGACTTTGGTTCTGAACTTGGCAAAATTGTACGCCGTCTCAACCAATCCAATTTTCTGCTTGCGCTCTCCCGGCGGAGGAACCTCTATATTCAGACAAAATTGCGGTGCTGAGTGATGTAACATCTGAGCTCATTTCATCAAAAATATGTCTGTTTAGTACATCTTTTTCTCAAAGATCATTTGAATATCATTTATTTCTCTGA
The DNA here is from genome assembly GCA_035128595.1 of Eptatretus atami. Classification (NCBI taxonomy): domain Eukaryota; kingdom Metazoa; phylum Chordata; class Myxini; order Myxiniformes; family Myxinidae; genus Eptatretus; species Eptatretus atami. Next base: position 127,583,724 of record CM068957.1, read on the forward strand.
CAAGAGTTGGCCAAAGGTTTGTGATTGTGGAAATGCATGGATAAAAGTCGATGGTGGTGAAATAATAATAATAATCATCATCATCATCATGCTCCGTTTGACCAATCGGCTTCCTATGATTATAATCATCGCGCCTGTTATCGGCAAAGACCGGTAATTACCATCGCGCCTGTTATTCAAAGGTAATAAACAAAACTAATATATATTTTGCTTGGAAACGCAAAGCAAGAGTTGTAAAGACCAGTAACTGTTTCCATGTCCTTTATCTCAAGACTTTGTGGAATGAGGTGTTCTGTATGAATTGTCTAGTTCGGGGGTCGGCAACCTTCAGCTCCAGAGCCGTATGTGGCTCTTTAAGGACTTGAGTGAGGCTCCCAAGCCTGATCAATAAAATCCCTCTTTTTCTCATTATATATTAATTTTCAGAAAAATATTTGTGGGTGTCGTGAAAAGATAAAATAATACTTGAGAACTTTGGCAGTGATAAACAGGAAAATACATGTGATTACCGACAAATTCTGTGAGCAAGACTTGCACATTGTGCTCCGTACACAACCTGTTCTCCATTACGCGGTTATTTTCGCCATCTTTTCGGCAATATTATTGCTTCAACCTGTTTTTCAGCCTCAGTTGTTGAGGTAATGGATTAATGATCTGAGGTAATGGTTGTTTTTCAACCATTCAAACCCCCCTTCTGAAAAGTTAGTGACACCCTGATCCTCACTGGGCAGGTAAGTGAAAATCCCGTAATGAACGACTTGTTGTAAATAACAAACGAGATGTTTTGAAAACTCCCCCTTCAATAGAGGGTGCACGTGCATGTGACGTCACCACGTTTGCTGTCCGCTATCTTGGACTAGTAACCACAAACAAAACAAAACTACACGCGTGCACTGCATCAACAGTAACCTCCGCCATCGAGGAATGGACGGAGGTTACTGTTTTCACCCCTGTCTGTCTGTTTGTTTGTTTGTGAACAGTATTACGGAAAAACTCCTCGACGGGATTTCGACGAAACTTGGTGGGGGGGGGGCGGGTGAGTATGGTCAAGGATCATGCCATTAGATTTTGGACTTGGTCCAAAGTCCAATATGGCCACTATGGTGGCCATTTTGAAAAAATATTTGAATTTTTGTTTTTTGAATTCTACATGTTTTAAGTGATTTCCAACCCCCCCCCCAAAAAAATTGTTGGAGAAAAAAAACAAATTTTGCAACTTTTTTTTTCACAAAATTTCGTATTTTTTTTTTGCATTTCTACATGTTTATAAGTGATTTCCAACAAAAAATGCCAAAATTATATAATTGGCGGTTGATTTTGGAACTTCAGGTGGAATATACCCACGTAAAATCAATTTCTGTCTCAAGAATCTAGTTATGACGAATTAATTGAGTATTGTAAAAGTTAAAAGTAAAAGGGAAAGTTGCAAACATATACTCTGTGAGCACTGTTGAAGTCAAATTCAATTGAAATAGGTATATCAGCGTTCACTTGAGTGACCTAGCAGTATTGGTGGTGGAGGTTTTGCACTCTACCGAGTGCTCCCCCTCTAGTTGTATTTACATTTGTTAAAATAGGAGTTAAAATGGTGAATTTTTGCTCATTATTTTGTTGTGGCAATTATGCTGATAGGAAGGATTCGTTGTCATATCATCGACTGCCGACGGCACAACAATCCAAGGATTTTGATTTGGAGGCTTAACTTGTGAGTTATGAGATATGTTCAGGAGTGATTCGGAATGAGATTGTTGTGTGTGTGTGTGTGTGTGTGTGTGTGTGTGTGTGTTTGAACCTGATATCCTATTCATTGTAGGTCAAAACGGATCAGACTCTACTGAACCACGATTGAATAAACTAAACTAGATCGACGCGCATGTAGAAATGCCAAAAAAAAAAATCGAAATTTTTTTGAAAAAAAAGTTGCAAAATTTCTTGGTTTTTTTCTCTAACAAATTTTTTTGGGGGGGGTTGGAAATCACTTAAAACATGTAGAAATGTAAAAAAAAAAAATTCAAAATTTTTCAAATAAAATCGAAATTTTTTTGAAAAAAAGTTGCAAAATTTTCTGTTTTTTTTTCTCTAACAAATGTATTTTTTTTTTTGGTTGGAAATCACTTAAAACATGTAGAAATGCAAAAACAAAAATTCAAATATTTTTTCAAATGGCCGCCATAGCGGCCATATTGGACTTTGGACCAAGTCCAAAATCTAATGGCATGATCCTTGGACCATACCTAATCCCACCAAGTTTCGTCGAAATCCGTCCAGGAGTTTTTCCGTAATACTGTTCACAAACAAACAAACAAACAAGCAGTCATAGACTGGTACTTAAAAAATCGTCAACTTGACCTCTGACCTTGTCTAAATAAAGCTGTCTCGAGAGAGGTAGCGACGTAAACCAGAAGTTTCTACGATGATTCTGTTCCAAACCATCAAAAATCTAACGTCGACCGAAGCAAAAATCTCCATTTCTCCACGTGAATTTACGGAATTATGTTTCACCTCACTGTGACCTTGACCTTTGACCGATTTTGACCAAAATCTAATCAGCACTAGCCATCACCCTCCTGAATCACGTGGTGTAATTTGACATTGGTAGCTTCTTCCGTTCTCGAGTTATCGTGCCTACAAACAAAACAAACAAACAAACATACAAACAAGCAGTCATAGACTGGTACTTACGAAATCGTCAACTTGGCCTCTACCTTGTCTAATAAAAGCTGTCTCTAGAGAAGGTAGCGACGCAAACCAGAAGTTTCTACGATGATTCTGTACCAAACCATCAAAATCGAATGTTTTGGATGTTTGACCTCACTGTGACCTCGACCTTTGACTGATTTTGACCAAAATCGAATCAGCGCTACCACCACCCTCCTGAATCACGTGGTATAATTGGACATTGGTAGCTTCTTCCGTTCTCGAGTTATCATTTTTTGGATGTTTGACCTCACTGTGACCTTGACCTTTGACCGATTTTGACCAAAATCTAATCAGCACTCGCCATCACCCTCCTGAATCACGTGGTGTAATTTTACATTGGTAGCTTCTTCCTTTCTCGAGTTATCTGTACCAAACCATCAAAAATCGAATATTTGACCTCACTGTGACCTTGACCTTTGACTGATTTTGACCAAAATCTAATCAGCACTAGCCATCACGCTCCTGAATCACGTGGTGTAATTCGACATTGGTAGCTTCTTCCGTTCTCGAGTTATCATGCCTACAAAACAAACAAACACACAAACAAACAGAAACGGAAGTCATCAATATACTTACGAAATCTAAAGATTTCGTAAGTAACAAGCAGTCATAGACTGGTACTTACGAAATCGTCAACTTGACCTCACCTTGTCTAATAAAAGCTGTCTCCAGAGAAGGTAGCGAAGCAAACCAGAAGTTTCTACGATGATTCTGTACCAAACCATCAAAAATCGAATGTTTTGGATGTTTGACCTCACTGTGACCTTGACCTTTGACCGATTTTGACCAAAATCTAATCAGCGATAGCCATCACCCTCCTGAATCAGTGGTGTAATTTGACATTGGCAGCTTCTTCCGTTCTCGAGTTATCATTTTTTGGATGTTTGACCTCACTGTGACCTTGACCTTTGACCGATTTTGACCAAAATCTTATCAGCAATAGCATCACCCTCCTGAATCACGTGTGTAATTTGACATTGGTAGCTTCTTCCGTTCTCGAGTTATCTGTACCAAACCATCAAAAATCGAATATTTGACCTCACTGTGACCTTGACCTTTGACCGATTTGACCAAAATCTAATCAGCACTAGCCATCACCCTCCTGAATCACGTGGTGTAATTTGACATTGGTAGCTTCTTCCGTTCTCGAGTTATCGTGCCTACAAACAAACAAACACACAAACAAGCAGTCATAGACTGGTACTTACGAAATCGCCAAATTGACCTCTGACCTTGTCTAATAAAAGCTGTCTCTAGAGAAGGTAGCGACGCAAACCAGAAGTTTTCACGATGATTCTGTACCAAACCATCAAAAATCGAATGTTTGACCTCAACGTGACCTTGACCGTTGACCGATGTTGACCAAAATCTAATCAGCACTAGCCATCACCCTCCTGAATCACGTGGTGTAATTTGACATTGGTAGCTTCTTCCGTTCTCGAGTTATCTGTACCAAACCATCAAAAATCGAATATTTGACCTCACTGTGACCTTGACCTTTGACCGATTTCGACCAAAATCTAATCAGCACTTGCCATCACCCTCCTGAATCACTTTGTGTAATTTGACATTGGTAGCTTCTTCCGTTCTCGAGTTATCGTGCCTACAAACAAACAAACAAACAAACATACAAAACAAACAAACAAACAGAAACGGAAGTCATCAATATACTTACGAAATCTTTAGATTTCGTAAGTAACAAACAGAAACGGAAGTCATCAATATACTTACGAAATCTTTAGATTTCGTAAGTAACAAACAAACAAACAAACAAACAGTCATAGACTGGTACTTACGAAATCGTCAACTTGACCTCTGACCTTGTCTAATAAAAGCTGTCTCGAGAGAAGGTGCGACGCAAACGAGCGCGTAATGCTGTGTCTTACAATCCCCCTCATTAGCATAATCTTCAGTGCATAATACCTCAGATACGACAACCCGACATAAATCTCATAAAACATCCGATTTTTACCAGAATTTCGACAACCGAGTTTTAAGCGTCCTAAGCGATCGCAAAAACCGAAGACAAAATTAAATCGAAGTTAAAATGAACTCGCAACGTCGAGCAAAGCAAAAATCGGCATTTCTTCACGCAATTATTTAATATTATTTTATCAAAGTCACAAAACCGTAATATTCGGCCATCCACCAACAATCTTACATAATCCGACGGCTCAGCGAGTCAGGCATGCGACGATAACCTTTATTGGGATAAAAAATGACTTTTAAACACCATCTTTATGAAAAAACCGTCACCGCGCACACGGAAAACCTTAACGTGACTCAACGACGCGTCTGCTCGAGCGCACTGCATCATGGGACGACCCGTGACGTCTGCTCGAGCGCACTGCATCATGGGACGACCTTGACGCTTCGAGTGAAATATTTTTTATTCAATCTTAAAACGTCTCCAAAACATCCGATTTTTACCAGAATTTCGACAACCGAGTTTTAAGCATCCGAAGCATCGCAAAAACCGAAGACAAAATTAAAATCGAAGTTAAAACTAACTCGTAACGTCGAGCGAAGCAAAATACTCACATTTCTCCATTGTTAATTTACGGAATTAGTTTGACCTCACTGTGACCTTGACTTGACCGATTTTGACCAAAATCTAATCAGCGCTAGCCATCACCCTCCTGAATCACGTGATGTAATTTGACATTGGTAGCTCTCTTCCGTTCTCGAGTTATCGTGCCTACAAACAAACAACAAACAAACAACAAACATAAAACAAACAAACAGAAACGGAGTCATCAATATACTTACGAAATCTTTAGATTTCGTAAGTAACAAACAAGCAGTCATAGACTGGTACTTACGAAATCGTCAACTTGACCTCTGACCTTGTCTAATAAAAGCTGTCTCTAGAGAAGTAGCGACGCAAACCAGAAGTTTCTACGATGATTCTGTACCAAACCATTCAAAAATCGAATGTTTGACCTCACCGTGACCTTGACCGTTGACCGATTTTGACCAAAATCTAATCAGCACTAGCCATCACCCTCCTGAATCACGTGGTGTAATTTGACATTGGTAGCTTCTTCCGTTTTCGAGTTATCTGTACCAAACCATCAAAAATCGAATATTTGACCTCACTGTGACTTGACCTTTGACCGATTTTGACCAAAATCTAATCAGCACTAGCCATCACCCTCCTGAATCACGTGTGTAATTTGACATTGTAGCTTCTTCCGTTCTCGAGTTATCTGTACCAAACCATTAAAAATCGATATTTGACCTCACTGTGACCTTGACCTTTGACCGATTTCGACCAAAATCTAATCAGCACTTGCCATCACCCTCCTGAATCACGTGGTGTAATTTGACATTGGTAGCTTCTTCCGTTCTCGAGTTATCGTGCCTACAAACAAACAAACAAACAAACAAACAAACAAACAGAAACGGAAGTCATCAATATACTTACGAAATCTTTAGATTTCGTAAGTAACAAACAAACAAACAAGCAGTCATAGACTGGTACTTACGAAATCGCAACTTGACCTCTGACCTTGTCTAATAAAGCTGTATCTAGAGAAGGTAGCGACGCAATCCAGAAGTTTCTACGATGATTCTGTACCAAACCATCAAAAACGAATGTTTTGGATGTTTTTGACCTCATTTGACCTTGACCTTTGACCGATTTTGACCAAAATCTAATCAGCGCTAGCACCCACCCTCCTGAATCACATGGTGTAATTTGACATTGGTAGCTTTCTTCCGTTCTCGAGTTATCATTTTTTTGGATGTTTGACCTCACTGTGACCTTGACCTTTGACCGATTTTGACCAAAATCTAATCAGCACTAGCCATCACCGTCCTGAATCACGTGGTGTAATTTGACATTGGTAGCTTCTTCCGTTCTCGATTATCGTGCCTACAAACAACAAACAAACAAACAAACAAACATACAAACAGAAACGGAAGTCATCAATATACTTACGAAATCTTTAGATTTCGTAAGTAACAAGCAGTCATAGACTGGTACTTACGAAATCGTCAACTTGACCTCTGACCTTGTCTAATAAAAGCTGTACTTAGAGAAGGTAGCGACGCAAAACCAGAAGTTTCTACGATGATTCTGTACCAAACCATCAAAAATCGAATGTTTTGGATGTTTGACCTCACTGTGACCTTGACCTTTGAACGATTTTGACCAAAATCTATCAGCACTAGCCATCACCGTCCTGAATCACGTGGTGTAATTTGACATTGGTAGCTTCTTCGTTCTCGAGTTATCGTGCCTACAAACAAACAAACAAACAAACAAACAAACATACAAACAAACAAACAAACAGAAACGGAAGTCATCAATATACTTACGAAATCTTTAGATTTCGTAAGTAACAAGCAGTCATAGACTGTATTACGAAATCGTCAACTTGACTCTGACCTTGTCTAATAAAAGCTGTATCTAGAGAAGGTAGCGACGCAAACCAGAAGTTTCTACGATGATTCTGTACCAAACCATCAAAAATCGAATGTTTGGATGTTTGACCTCACTGTGACCTTGACCTTTGACCGATTTTGACCAAATCTAATCAGCGCTAGCCACCACCCTCCTGAATCACATGGTGGTAATTTGACATTGTAGCTTCTTCCGTTCTCGAGTTATCGTGCCTACAAACAAAACAAAAACAACATACAACAAACAAACAAACAGAAACGGAAGTCATCAATATACTTACGAAATCTAAAGATTCGTAAGTAACAAACAGACAGACAGGGTGAAAACAGTAACTTCATCCATCTTCGATGGCAGAGGTTAATAACAGAATTTTTCAATTTTTAAAGTGATTCTTCACCATTGAGAGATGGGGCCAAAAAAACCACACACCACAACACAACACACACACACACACACACAACAATCTCATTCGAATCACTCCTGACATAATCTCATAACTCACAAGTTAAGCCTCCAAATCAAAATCCTTGGATTGTTGTGCGTCGGCAGTCGATGATATGACAACGAATCTTCCTATCAGCATAATTGCCACAACAAAATAATGAGCAAAAATTCACCATTTTAACTCCTATTTTAACAAATGTAAATACAACTAGAGGGGGAGCACTCGGTAGAGTGCAAAACCTCCACCACCAATACTGCTAGGTCACTCAAGTGAACCTGATATCCTATTCATCTGAATTTCGACGTCAACAGTGTGCTCACAGAGTTATAGGTTTTGCAACTTTCCCTTTTACTTTTTAACTTTTACATACTCAAATTAATTCGTCATAACTTATCTTGAGACAGAAATTGATTTTACGTGTATATCCACCTGAAGTTCCAAAATCCAAACCGCAATTATAATTTTTGGCATGTTTTTTGTTGGAAATCACTTATAACATGTAGAAATGCAAAAAAAAAATCGAATTTTGTTGAAAAAAAAGTTGCAAAATTTTGTTTTTTTTTCTCCAACAATTTTTTTTGGGGGGGGGGGGTTGGAAATCACTTAAAACATGTAGAAATTCAAAACAAAAATTCAAATATTTTTCAAAATGGCCACCTAGTGGCCTATTGGACTTTGGACCAAGTCCCAAATCTAATGGCATGATCCTTGGACCATACCTCACCCCCCCCCCCCACCAAGTTTCGTCGAAATCCGTCGAGGAGTTTTTCCGTAATACTGTTCACAAACAAACAAACAGACGACAGGGGTGAAAACAGTAAACCCTCGTCCATCTTCGTGGCGGAGGTTACTGATGCACGTGCACGTGTAGTTTTGTTTTGTTTGTTGTACTCCAAGATAGCGGACGCAAACGTGGTACGTTCACATGCACGTGCACCTCTATGAAGGGGGAGTTTTCAAAAACATTCTCGTTTGTTTATTTACAACAAGTCGTTCATTACGGATTTTCACTTACCTTGCCCGTGAGGATCAGGGTGTCACTAACTTTTCAGAAGGGGGTTTGAATGGTTTGAAAAAAACATACCTCAGATCATTAATCATTACCTCAACAACTGGGCTGAAAAACAGGTTGAAAGCAATAATATTGCCGAAAAGATGGCGAAAATAACCGCGTAATGGAGAACAGTTGTGTACGGAGCACAATGTGCAAGTCTTGCTCACAGAATTTGTCGGTAATCACATGTATTTTCCTGTTTATCACTGCCAAGTTCTCAATATTATTTTATCTTTTCACGACACCCAAATATTTTCTGAAATTAATATATAATGAGAAAAAGAGGATTTTATTGATCAGGCTTGGGAGCCTCACTCAAGTCCTTAAAGAGCCACATACGGCTCTGGAGCTGAGGTTGCCGACCCCGAACTAGACAATTTCATACAGAACACCTCATTCCACAAAGTCTTGATAAAGGGACATTGAAACAGTTACTGGTCTTTAACAACTCTTGCTTTGCGTTCCAAGCAAAATATATATTAGTTTTGTTTATTACCTTTGAATAACAGGCGCGATGGTAATTACCGGTCTTTGCCGATAACAGGCGCGTGTATTAATATATGGAAGCCGATTGGTCAAACGGAGCATGATGATGATGATGATTATTATTATATTTCACACCATCGACTTTTATCCATGCATTTCCACAATCCAAACCTTGGCCAACTCTTGTCAGAGAAATAAATGATATTCAAATGATCTTTAGAAAAAGATGTACTAAACAGACATATTTTTGATGAAATGGTCAGATGTTACATCACTCAGCACCGCATTTGTCTGAATAGAGGTTCCTCCCGGGAGAGCGCAAGCAGAAAATGGATTGGTTGAGACGGCGTACAAATTTGCCAAGTTCAGAACCAAAGTCCTGCTAAAATGCAGGTTTTTGCAAATGCAAGCCAATTTGTCTCCATGTAAAAAAATATATCCTTCATTAAAGTTAAGTAGTTCTCGATCACAGACTGAACAAATGCTATCAACCCACCCCCCTCTCCCCTCACTTACATACATGGGGTAAAAATATAAAACATCATAAGGAAACAGCAGTCAAACTGTGTGACTATTAAGCTTTATGGGCAGGCTCTTCTGCAGCCTTGGCTAGGTTGGACATAAATTACAATAATTAAAAAGGAGACTCTAAATGGCTTTAACACCTTAACTCGAGTGAAATCGATGGCGCGCCATCGCAAATACCCACATTCCCACCTCAAGCAAAGTTGAAAGATGGCAAAACTTCCACCAGGAATGACCCAACACAAATTTGGAGTATTTAAAAATATAATATAATAATAATAATAACAAGTGAAATCCTTCAATACAGCGTGTGTGGTGAATCAAATGAGGTACACTAATGTAAAAATATGCAATTTATTTTTCATTGAAAAACAATAAAAAACGCGTACTTAATATTTGAAAATGTAAAATCTTGTTATTATTGTGATAAGCACTTTATATATAACAGAAGGATGAAATCGTTCGATACAGCGTGGCAGGAGGCGCAAAAGAATGATTGTAAGTAAATTCAACTACTAATGCATGACGAAACACTGTTTATGGCTAATATTAAAGAGAATGATGCATAAGAAGAACTTAGCCTGGAATCCTCGTGCATAACACCGCCCAACAACACACGTGGTGTCCTTTGACCAATCAGGACAGTCAGTTACAGTATCGTTTCCTTCAAGCTCGATTGGTCTTGTCCTGCACGGGATGTTTTTGGTTTTTTTTTTTCGTTCTTGTTGATCTGAGGAGATTATTTTTTCGTTCTTGTTTGTAAGTAAATTTCACTACTAATGCATGACAAACTTGTTTATGGCTAATATAAGAGAATGATGGCATAAGAAGAACTTAGCTTCTGCTTCGGCGCGAAATGCCATGGTGGACGGAAATGACGTTCTTTTCATCTTTGTTCGTACATGAGGGGAGCGTTTCTTCGTTTTTTTCCGTCAAGCAATAAATAAATGGTTTTCACCATATATAACACATTCGTTTCACAAATTTCCATTGAAATACTGGGTTTTCCATCAATTGTCGCCATTTCCGTCGAGGTTACGCCACTGCTCTACCGGACTGCCATCATTGGCTGTCTTGAAGGCACGTGGGGGGGGATGGGGGACGGGGGGGACACCGGACCACGGAGACGTGGTAGACGACCCGGGGACATTTAAACTCGGTTGCAATTGTATACAGCGCACGCGCTGTAATAATCATCCATTTTGAACCTTTGGCACCCTGGGGCATGGAATTGGCATAAATCCAAGAAATCGTTACATATTTCATGCTCCCCAATGTTGATTGCATCTGCAAAGTTCATTGGATATTACAAATGTCGTGATCATACCTTACTAAGTTTGGTGGATTTTGCAAACTGTTTAGGAGAGATAATGTGACAGACGACAGACAGAAGACAGACAGACAGACAGACAGACAGAACAGACAGAAGAGCCCCAACCTCACCTTCTATCATTTCAGTGCCTCGTCTTTGGTACGTGTGATATTTTCCTGTCGCCATTGAGGATGGTCGACGAGAGTCCGGTGTTTTACCAGCAGGTGAGAGCAGCGCACCTCCCCACCAGGACATTCTCAACAGTTTTCTCCAAGCTTGGCCGCTCCCACTGACTACGTTTAGTGTGTGGTTGAAATAATAAACAGAATCTGCGGTTCGATAAACAAACAGTCACACATCAAGACAGCTACATTTAAGCTACAGATGACAAATAAACAATATGCAAATCATCTAATTACATTTTATGGTGGTTGTGAGGTTGGGGGATGGGGGAGGGGGGTGGGGGTGAGGGGAGGGTATCGGATATGCAATTATCGTGCGGCCTTTAACCAATGTTTAGTCACAGTTATTTATGGCTTTTGGACAATGTATTGAAGACATGGCTTGCCCTGTCCAACATGTCGAACTGGACGAGTAGGTGTAGGGGAGGGGTGTGATGCAGCATCTTTCATTCCCCCAATGGACAACGTCCTCCTCTCCCCCCTCCAAAACACCATTTATGTGAGATTGGGGGGGGAGGGTGAGCCTCAGACCACTCCCAGTCCTCAATGGTGGAAAGTCTGAGCAACGATTGGTCCCACACCTACCCAGTCGTGATTGCAGGACCCTCTGGGAAGACAACACCATCCCCCCCCCTCGTTCCTTGCTTATGCTTTCATTACCAGGGTTGATCAGCGGGTGGGAGGAAGGAGACTGCGAAGAAAGGGGATGATCTTGCCTTTTCACTCACTCTCTTGTGCTCTTACTCAATGATAACTGAACATGCATTCTTGGCCTGGGTATCTTGTGCTTTTGTTCCACACCACTGGGATGTGAGCTGTTGGCACATTTTGCCCTCGTAAGCTGCTTGCCTACCCCCTTATGGGTCACACACCTGCCATGCAGTCTGGGCTCCATCACCTGTGCTATTTCTCTCTCACCTGACTAGTTCAGTGTGAATGGGGGTCATGTGTATGCGGCCCATACGATAGTAAGAGGTTTAATTTCCTTGCCGTGCTGATTGCTTTTAGTTTGTGACATGTATTCCTTGAGAGGACTAGAATCTATACAGAGAAAGAGATGTTTTTGGAATCCCGCTGTGCACCATTCAACCATCAGTGATGGTCATAGTCAGGTATCGGGGAGCATACGTCAGAGCAGCGCGTTGCTGCGTCCACTTTCCGCGTACTCTAGGGCAGCGTTTCTACAACCTTTGATGCCCATGAATCTCTC
>CM068957.1:127606337-127621309 GCA_035128595.1 Eptatretus atami
CATATTTCAAAGTCAATACTGAATTTTGGTATTTTTTTGCTTCGTTTTTTGTGTCTAACTCAAGAGGAAAACTTTTTGTAAAGTCTTGAAAACATGACATTGTGCACCTACTGCACCTACTGCTGAATTTATATCTGTTAACTAATGTATGTTGTTTGTTTCTCTTTCCAGAAAACTTCCAAGCTGGTGATACTCACAAGGATCTTTGTGTTGTTTCCTGATTTGGTGACAATATGCCACGTTGTTGCAGCTGCTTTGGTTGTAAGAGGGAACTATGATGCGGAGTCCTTATGTAAAGGGTCCATATCCTTCCCAAAGATCCTGAGGAGAGGGAGGATGATATTGGCAATGCACAATGAGAAAGAAAGCTTGAGGTGCTAAAGGAGATATATATATATATATATATAATATTTGTGAGACACATTTCAATTGTGATTGGGTGTCAGTTGGGGTGGCAACCGCCAAGAACCCCCATCAATGATTTCCCTGGAGTACCCGAAATCAGCTTTGAGCAGGTACCTCAGCCCCACGCCCAACATCATCTTTATGTCAGAATCAAGGCTAAGAACGTGCAGGCAGCCTTGATGGACGGCTGCAGACATATCAAGTTTCGACCACTTCTGTGCTAAAACAGCTCCTATTTTCCTGGATTTGTAACGGTCATAAAAACAACAAAGAAAAACCACTTACCTATCAAGAACTGATGCAACTGCGACAAACTGTCAGCAGTTTTTCCATTTCCAACAAGTTCACTCACTTTTGGATTTCTATCTTGAATAGAAGTTGAGAAAGATGGCATTGAGGTCCAAACGATTTTTCCTTTGCAGAAGACGCCTGCTCTCAAAAATGGTCCAGATTAATCATAAATTGACCAATAACACTATGAATTGCACAAGCAAGGAAATTCTTCAGCTTGTAATAAGCCAGCCTCTGGTTGGATGACTGAGGCAAGAGTTCCCTCATTTCAAACCTTCCTTTGTCGCAGCTGCATTCTTATGTTCAAACCTCTTGACTCGTTGCGATTTGATACTGATACTATGATTTTCCGCAATGCAAGCTTCAACAACATATCACGCCAGTGCACACAATGATTCGTTCGATGCCGGTTATCAATTCTACCATCAACAAAAAAAGGTAAAACAGATGCTTGTAGTGTCAGCAGGACTCCAACCTCAAACCTGTTCGACGCACTTAACCACAGCCAGAGTTTGGTCAATTTAATGTTGACGAGGTAAGCTGGTGAGACATTGCGATTTTCTGGAGACAGTTTGTAGGATTAATGGCCTCAAAATGCAGCAGCGGGTGGTGAACATCGATGGCTTGCTTCACATGCTATGGTTGTTGAAGTTGCCTCCATTTCGGTGTCCACGCTATATTCTACGCATTTTGCCCTGCAAAAACTTAACTGCCGATCAACTGAAGAAACTCCTTATCGAAGCTGCATCAGCTGTAGTTGGTGCTGGCGTACTGTGATTTCTTTGATATTGACAAAGTTGCAATACCAACCGCAGTGTTTATTCAAACTTGGTGACTAGGAAGTTTTGCCAGCTGCTGTCAATTCAAGGGCATCTATGTTCTTAGTGTACGACTACGTGCACATCTTCAAAAATTTTCGCAACAACTGATTACTGTTGATGGCAAGACACCTTCATTTTGTCGTAGATGGTATAGTACAAAGCTTATTTGGAGTGATATTCAGAAGGTTAATGGAGATCGACCGGCGCTACTCCTATCGCATTAACCAGCCTTGACGCACACCACTGGTTTTCTCCCAAGCCCCTTCACGCAGAGCCCTACATTGGTATGCCAATTTCAATGACAGACTGTCGCTGCTTTAACAGACCTTGAAGGATTCAACACTGGGCATCAGCGAAGGCACAAATCATCTCACCCAGATAATGCAGTGAGTGGTTCACAGATGATGAACGTGAAAGACCGTTTTTCAGCTATCCATTGCGCGACGAATCCATGACAGCTTGGAACAGCAGACTGTACAAGTTTCACTAAGGCTGGACAGCCTGCAAATATATCTACGTGCGGCATGGCAGGAGGTGGTGGTCGTAAGCATGAAGCTAACTCAGCAACTGCGAGGCCTTTCACTGTGTCCACACGTAATAACTGTGATGCTGCCAATTGCTTCTGGCAGCAAAGACTTTGACTAACGTTCTTGCTATATTGCAGATGAGCCTTGGAAAAGTTTTTGGCCAAGCCGGCAAAGAACCGGTGGAAACTTCTCATGACTAGTTGAGCATTATTGGCTGCAGCTTAAAATTGTAAATTTGCAAACACTTCATTAAGCATTGAAACTTATGCCGAATCTTAGTTCTCATGTGATTGATTCGACAAAGACTGTACAAACTTCCATAATCCAGATGAAAGCGAAGTGACTCATTGACGAGATTACTCCTCAGACACTCAGGATCCTTGGGGTCTGACGATGCCTTTAAGCATAAGTAGTTTATTTGGGCCGGACACCTTTTCATAATAGGCGATAGCACTGGTAAGGAGGAGATCAATTGATGATGAAGATGGTAACGAGGTGTCATCTGTGCTTTCTAGATAATTTGAATAGAGGTGGTTGAGTGTGTCGACTATGTCAACGTCTTTTTTGTACATAATGCCTATAATTTGTATGAACAAGACTAAAATGCGTTGGCGATTTCATTTTGCTGAGCTTTATCTCTGTAGAATTGCAACCTTTGCCTAGTAGTAATGCTGCATGTACTACTTTATGCTAACCATTCTATTGAAAGCTCCATGTCTCAATGTAAGTGACAACGAAAAAGCTTTGGGATGCCTCAGGAGGAAGAAAAGCTCTCGCACTAGTGATAGACATAGACATAGTTGTAATAGGCATAGTGTTGTGGACATGCATATAATGTTTATGTAATAGCGTATATGAAATAAAATATAAAGTTTGACAGCTCTACACACTTGCATCTTATTAACAATCAGCCACATCCTCACCGCTTTAATGAGTTAACACAAAGAACAGGCAAAAAATAACCAAATTCAGCAATTTGACCTGAAATATAGACCTTTTGGACCTTGAAGATGACCTCAGGTGGTGTTGAAAATGACACTAATTTGAACTCGCCGTCTAAAACAAAACCTATATGGATCCCGAGATAGTGTCTCTAGCCTTTAGAAGTCATTTAAGCCCGGGACCAAGTTAATCCTTCAGATCAAGTTACAAAACCCCGAGCAGGAGAGTTCCAGTCCTTCTCTATAGGAGTCTATGGTATATATTATAGTATATATATAATTATATGTATATGTATAAATTTATATATATTTATATATATATATATATATATATATGATATATATATATATATATATTGGTGGGAGAGCGATGTGTGTGGTTGGGCCATGGGACTCGTGTTGAAAGACATGGCATGTGCTCCCCCGTTTCATCTAGTCATCAGGTGTCTGGGCTTAAATGTGGGTTGGTCGTCTATGTTGTTCTAATGTTTGTTTGTGTTGTTTTTCACCTTGATGTTTAAAGTCTACTTCACTGCCATTGCAGCGTTGCTTGTTAAAAGAAAAAAAATTACAAATCAATTTTTCTTCAAAATTCAAGCACTTCCATCTATCCAGGTTTTCTCCTACATCTTGGTTCTTGTTTCCTTTACATTCTTTCTACTTTTTCACATTTCTCATTATTCATTCTAATGCTTGCTTTTTCTTTCTTTTATCTCTACTTGGCTATTTCTCTTTTTCTTTTATATATCTTGTGTAAGAAGTGCTTTGTGTCAGAATTTTTCTGTGAGGTCCACTTGGCTGTGCGGATGGGTTGAGGGTAGTGGAGTAGCAGATAACCCAATCTTATCCAGGTTCTTCTATGAGTCCATCTTGCTCCTTATTATTACTCGTCAGGTTCCTTCTGATTGGTTCCATTGCGTATGGTTACCCCGTTTGATCTCCACGAAATGTTTTTGTTGTTTCTTACAGCGTAACTCTAAAAAAAGAAAACAATCTTATGAAACGAGAAAATTGTGCATGTTCAGATTGGGAGACAATCATCGTGCAAATAGTGGAAAAGGTTTCATCTTCCTTGGGTTTGCTAACATTAAAGTTAGTGGAGAAATGAAGGAGAAATTCAAGATCACTAAGCATTGGTTGAACAGCAATGTCAGGATTAACAAAAATTTGGAAAATGCAAAATATACAATACAAACCAGAGGAGGCTATGATGCTCTGGTATTTCCACTGCAATGTATGGTGTGAGTCGTGGACAGTGAAGAAGAAATGATGAAAGAAGATTGCAGTAAATGAAATTGGTTTGGAGACAATGTTAAATATTTCCATAAACAGAAGGAGAAACAAAAATCGGTACCTGAAGGAATAGACATCACATGTACATGTTGAAGGCTGATGCAATGAAACAAACCATACTTTGGACAAATCATGAGTGCAGAAAACGAAGGTGTGGAGAAATCAACCATGCTGGGTTATCGAGTGAGGGAAGAAGAGAGGGTGGACCTTGTCATGTTTGGATGGTTGGGGTAAAGACTGGCAACCAGCTCTCTGGCCAGAGCTTCGGGAAGCAGTGGCAGGACAGGGATATTTAACAAATCTGCTCGTGAATGTCACAGAATCGACGCGACTTGACGGAACGAGACGACTTTATAACTTAGGATAATGAAAAAGTAACAAAAAGTCTGCTTTGTAGACCAGGAAACCTTTAAGCCTACACTAAAAAGCAGCCTTCCTTTTTCAAGGGTATGCACAACTTTCAAGTCCTCTGGAACATGAGCGAGGATTCCCGGTGTGCAGCTTGGGTTTTAAAAATGTAAGCCGTCAGCGTATGTGTTGGATCTGTACCAGCCAATATTTCATGTTTCACCCTTGTTTGCCCTAATCACAACCGTCGTCATGACTTGCATACAAATTTTCACTCCAAGGTGTCTTGAGGGCCGTTAATTAATTTGATCATTAATATGTATGAAACTTGTGAAGAGCTGGGCGAAGATCATTAGATTAATGTGGTCATCATTGTTACTTCCGCTCAATATGTACTGATAATTGAATTTGTGGGTAGCCCTTTGAAATGCTTCAGTCTGTCATATAAACTGTGTGTGTGTGTGTTATATCTATTTACTTCTTAAACTTAAAATTTCCCTTCCCCACCTGTCCCTCAATCCCTCCAGCCATACCCTTACTCTTACCCTTAACCCCAACCTCTTTTCCTTCTCTAACTCTTACGAACTCCCTACCTCTACTCTCTTCCTCCTATCATGGCTTCCGCTTTCTCTTTTCAATTGATATTTTATTTAATTTGGCACTACCCTCCTGCACTAAACAGCCTTCCTTTTTTTTCAAAGGGTACCCGCACAACTTCCAGTCTCTAACGTGAGCTAGGTATTCCAGATAAGGCAAAGCTTGGTTTTAAATTAAGCCGTCAGCGTATGTGTTGATCTTACCAGCAATAAATTTCATGTTCCACCTTTTTGTTTCCCTAATCCAATCGTCACATGAACTTCATAACAAATTTCACCTACCAAAGGTGTCTGAGGGTAGTTAATTAATTTGATAATTAAGCATTGTATGAAACTTTTGAGAAGAGCTGGGCAAAGATCACTTCCTCCAAGTCTGCCGCTATTTATATCCTTTTGCTGCTGCTGCTGCTGTATCCGAACACCACCCTTACCCCATTATTTTATTCTGTTAAATTAACCTCCGCCAATCGAAGATGGTACTGTTTTCACCTGATTCACTTCACCTTAATAATAATGCCCATCCTAAGTTAGCTGTTTTCACCCGCTGTCTGTTTGTTTGTGAACAGATTATGGAAAGAACCCTCGGGATTTCCGACGAACTTGGGCTGGGGGGTTAGGTATGGTCCAATGGATATTGCCATTAGATCTTTGGACTTGGTCGAAAAGTCCAATATGGCCGCTATGGCGGCATTTTGAAAAATTTTGAATTTTTGTTTTTGTATTTCTACATGTTTTAAGTGATTTCCCACCCCCCCCCCCCAAAAAAAAATTTAGAGACAAAAAAAAAACAAAATTTTGCAACTTTTTTTTTCAAACAAAATTCGATTTTTTTTTTTTTTTGCATTTTTCTACCATTTGTTATAATGTGATTTCCAACAAAAAACTGCCAAAATTATAATTGCGGCTGGAATTTTGTGAACTTCCAGGTGATATACCCACGTAATCAATTTCCTGTCTCCAAGGAATCTAGTTTATGAACGAATGAATTGAGTTATGTAAAAGTTAACAAGTAAAGGGAAAGTTGCAAACTATCACATCTGTGAAGCACTGTTGACGTCAAATTGAATGAATAGGAATATTAGGTTCACTTGAGTGACCTAGCAGTATTGGCGCGGTAGGTTTTTGCACTCTATAAGCGAGTGCTCCCCCTCTAGTTTAACACGACTAGTGTTTCACTACGGTCCTATTTTTTTTTTTTGGTCACGGATCAAAAAAACTCGAAAAACATTTTCCATGAAGAGTAATTACATGTCTTCTTCTGAACTGGGCAGTGACTTGTACGCGGCCTCAATGGTGGTGTCCAGGAGGCGTTTAAAAAGAATAATAAAACAATGTCAGCGGAGGTGAAATTTGCTGCACATGATGTGTAAACACAATGCAAGAGTAAACGAGTGTTCATTACTAACGTGCAATGTCAATAATGAAGATGGAAGCACACCTGTAACTGGCCGAGGTTCAGGCTTTGCACTCCACAAGGCTGCACATCACTGGTCGGTCATGAAATGAGGTGTGGTGAGCTTTGAAGCATTGGGCTTTTTTCCTTGGAAGGCTATGCTCAGTCTGTTCAACTCATTTCTGATGCTGGTAAAATGCATATAAACTTTTCATTGAATACATTTGTTGTTTAGATCTTCACCAAAGCTAACCAATACCAGCCTTCTTGGAGACTTGTATTCTGTTCCCATACATTGACAATGTAGTTGCACCCCTGTTTCTGGTTTTTTCTCCCCCCCCCCTTCTCGCACCCTTCCTCCTGTTCACTTTGTCTCTTTCTTTCCTGTGTCATTTTCCTCCAAGTCTGCCACTATTTTGTCCTTTCGCTGCTGCTGCTCTCTCACCACCCCCTTACCCAATTCTTTCTACTGTTAATTTTGTTTCTGTTATGTCCTGATTCGTTTGTGTGTCCAACTCCTCCATGAGCCTCAACTCTGTTTTCCAATAAATAAATAAACATGCCAATGATTACCAAAAGTAGAGCTGTTGCTTCTTGTTTTTTTTGTTTTTGGTTTTTCTCTTATGTACAAAAGGAGAAAAGAGAGGAAGTTTTTTTTGTTTGTCTTGTTTCATTTTAAATGTGGTCCCTCAATGGCAATGAGGTAAGAGTTTAAAACTTTAAAATCGATTAGTTTTTTGATGATAGAGAGAGACAGACAGACAGAGACGTGGAGATATTTCACTTATTCATTGGTGATCCTCAATAATAAGTGATCTGGTCGAAGAGTCATCGTAGTTCGTGTTTTATTTTGGCGGAACTCTCTAACCTGGAGTTTCTGCCAGTTTATGCTCATGGTTTCAATAGTTCCCGGGTAGAAAGACAATGGCCATAGTCACCTACTACAACTTATAAAACAAAATGCTAATCGTTGAATCCCTCCTGCTTAAACGTGAATTTAATATTTAAATTATTTATACAAATGGATAAATTGTATGTAAGGGTAAGCCGACACAGGCATGTGCTTGCGACACGTTCATTGACTACGCTTCCTCGACACCTCAACCGAACATTCACCACTTAGGTGTGTACCCTCACCAATGGGGGGGTTTAACATTCGGTGTTCAACTCTCACATTCCTTGTCCTCAGCCCGTCGCTCTATGTAACTGGGCACTTTTACAATGTCTGCAGATCAACTTGGAAGGCAGCTGACTGTGCCTCTCTGCAGCAATAGCAGCTAGTGCTTATAAAATAAGTGACATAAAGCTGCTTTGGCTCAGACGGGGCTTTTTCGACTTTGGGGATATGCTCTTTCTGTGGAGCAGCGCTTCGCAATTGGTGAAACTTGGCCTGGTACTGACACGCGTCGTCGCTTTCAAATGTAAAGAGGCATTTCTCCCGTGGACAGCAACATAGAGCAAACTTTCGGCGATTTTAAAATTTATTTGATTTTGTTGGAGGTCGGGTGGGGGTAAACTTGCTCTGGGTTTTCCTCAATTCTCTCCCTTTTATCATTTGCGTCTTTCATTTCCTTATTTATTCCACCTCTTTTTTTTTTTTAACCCTACTATTTGCATTGGCCTGTCCAGAGTGCTTACTCCTTGAGTTTGAGCTCAATCTGAAGGAATAGGGCCTCGCTAAATCTGCATTGGTTGTCCAGTGCTTTGCAGGCAGGCATGCATGCAAGGTTGTGCTTAAAAACGCCAGGAAAATTGTGGAATTTTTTAGGGTTTTCTCCTGGTTCAATGTATCCACGATGGTACTTGTAACTTTCTAAAATTCCGTTTACTTTTGAAAGTTACTCATTTTCGCAAACCATTTTTAATGAACCACGTGAAAAACCAATTGTTTTGAATGAAGTATCCTCTTCCATTCCATCTCTTTAAAACTTTTTGTGAGATTATTTTATGTAGTGTTAATCACATAATATGACAGATTTGCAATGCATTTGCGCTGTTCATAACAACTTTGTCTGATTGTCACATTCAGGTTTGCCTAAGCTACTGATGGCGGTAAAGCTTGCTCTCAGTAGTCTTTACTCCATGGCAGAATTTTTCTTCTTCACATATTTGAACATTTTGGGTGTAATTATACATGCTTGAATATTTAACTTGGCGTAGCGTTAGAAAAAGACTTGTGATTTACAAATGTGAATTTCAGAATGAGATTTGACATTTTCTTTTGTGAGATCACTGTATTTTAGTACAGAGCATTTTGAGAGGTTTTTGACCAGGATTAACTAACTTTGGTGTTGTGAACGATCTTGTTGTAGATTACATACCAGATTCGCTCTGGGCATGCGGAACTTTGAACCTGCTTCTCAATAAGCAGGCGATGCTAGCTCGGCCAAGAAAGGAGGCGACTGGGGGTTCTTTGGGAAAGGTTTGTCCATCCTTTTCAAAAAGCTTTGTAGTCTCGTAAAGAAAAACGGCAACAGTTATAGCACAGGCGTACCTAGTTCCCTCCGTCACTGAAGCAAAAAAGAATTGTTCGGTAATGATCGAATGTTCTAAAAGACCAAACTTGGTTATAAGTATAATGTTCGGAAGCCCGGGTGTTCCAAGCTGGGCTTGATCAATATTCTTCATACCCTGCACTAGAAATGTTTTTTTTATTTGTTTTTTTTAACGTGATTCCTGTCAGCCATTGAGGATAGGGCCAAAAATAATATATACATATCTCAAAATAGCTTTGGATGGTTAGAACGAAACCTTGGTGGACAGTTGGGTGTGCTTCGATTTTGGTGAGAACCGTATGCGAGTGTTTTTTCAATTATTATTATTTAAGTGACTTAGCAAAGTACTCGGCCTTGCCGGCAATTCTGCACTCCTCTCACTCACCCCTCCCCTTCCTCTCCCTCCTCCCAACCTCTCCCCTCCCACCTCCACCTTACCCTCTGCACACCCCATCCCTTTCCCTCCCACCCCATCCCTTCCCCTCCACAACCCTATCTTCCCCATCCAACCCCCATCCCGTTCCCCTCCACATCCCAACCTTTCCCCCTTCCAACCCACCCCTCCATCTTCCCACCCTCTTCACCACACCTCCCCTCCCTCCTTCCCCTCCATCTTCCCATCAGAGGAATTTTTGCAGGTTGTTATCAATAGTGTACTGTAATAAGAACTTTCTAAAAAGGTAAAGATGAAATATCCCATGGCCTCCCAACTAATTCATTAATGTACCAGGCATTTCATTCGACCAAGCCAATTTTTG
The DNA here is from genome assembly GCA_035128595.1 of Eptatretus atami. Lineage (NCBI taxonomy): Eukaryota > Metazoa > Chordata > Myxini > Myxiniformes > Myxinidae > Eptatretus > Eptatretus atami. The sequence continues at coordinate 127,616,206 of CM068957.1, forward strand.
GGTTGCCTCAAATATTATTTATCAATCATAATATGTGAATTACATGCCCCATCAGTTTGGTTTAGGACTTGAGGGTGGGTGTGGGCTTTAACCTCATGGCAGTTTCATAGGCAGGCCAATTCAGCAGCGTTTGCCATCCTTCGGATGATGTAAGGCGGACGTTCCGTCGTCAGCGTTTAATACAGGAATTAACATTCAAACAGCACGTTCAGACAGGTTCAAACAGCATGTCCATTTTAAAAGAGAATTATAATAACGGACTTTCCTTGAGGGATGAGATTTGTGCTTTGGCACGTCACCTGGACGCCACCATCAATGGAATTTCGACCCTCTGAGTGGTAATGAAAGGCACTTTATTATTTATTAATTATTATTATTTTAAGTATAAAATAAAAGGCACATTTTTAGTAGTGATGGGCGATCAATTTGATCCGAGTACAGTACTTTTTTCTTTCTTTCTTGAGATCGATGAATCGAGTACAATTCCGAGTACCTTTTTTGTTTTCCTTTTTTTTGGGTTGGGGGGAGGGGGGAAGTTATGTATGAACTGATGCTTGAGAAAGAAACGGTGGAGCGGTGGAGTTTTATAATATTTTTTTCTCCTTAAATTGGAAAGAGCAGTAAAAGAGTTTGGGTTGAGTTCATTAGAAACATCTCTTTTACAGAAAATAATAATATAATAAATAATATATTGAATCTAAATGACAAATGCCAATCACTGTCAAGGAAGTGGGCTGTGATAATGATGTATGTCTGAGTTTGAGAAGATGTCCAGATGTCTGTTGTTGGAGAGCAATGGAAGTAGCAGTATCAATTGGTCATGGCAGCTTTGCCCTGATTATTGAATAGCTCTAGAAAGCTTAGTTCGCATGATTGTTTGACGACTTCAGATGTCATATTTAACATTCCAAAGACCTGACAAAGTCTTTGAAGCAAATTATTAACAACAGATATGGGCTGCATGTCTCCCAATGATCATATCTAATCGTCGTCTGGTCATGTGATATTGTCGCTTGGGGAAATCAGTCCTTCTTGGACCTTTTATAAAAAGGTGCTTTTCAATGATCGATTGTGAAAGCGAACATTTGCTGTCCGCAGACTTTGTTTCTTTTAAGTCCGCATTCTCAAACGTCACTAATAAGGTATCATCTCTGGTGTTTGGTTTCAAGATGTTTTATCGCATATTGGACGTAGTTCAGTGATGAGCAAATGTGTTGAAAAATTGAGCGTCACTTTCGGACTGTTTCTTTAACCTTCCGAAATAGTTCAAACTGTACTTCGTGGAAACCTTTTTAACAAGACACATTTCAAAACTTTAATACTTACACTATCAGTGATGTATTGGCCTTCCCTTCCATCAGCCAAGCAATCGGCATGCTTTAACCGGCCAACTCTAAATGCCTTGCTAAATTGATTTAAAAGGAAGATGCTATATCGTTTGTGTTTTAGTTGGCAAAGTGACTTGCTTTTGTTTGCAAGTGACTGTTGCAAACGGGGGCACTCATTGTTGGAACTATATCCCTGCAATGGGATGGGATGGATATACGAGGTGTGTTCAAAGTATCCAACTTAATTTTTCCGTCGCGTAAACAATGAAGCTAGGGAGGCGTGGTTTGGTGCAGTATGTAGGGCAATCCTAATCTTATCGTGAATATTTCCCGCCTGCAGAAGTTGTTAGTCCGCCGCAGACCGCCGATGAATGAGGAGTGTAAGTGAGCGCCGTCCGAATTTTGTTTGATGAACAATGACGGATCAATGTGGTCTCATCGCCAGTGATCACTGTGTTGAAAGAAGTGGGTCCCTGTTCACAGTGCCTCCAGCATGTCCTGTGCGTCTCCAAATGGAGTTGCTTTCTGCTCATTCGTAGCAGCTTTGGCACGAACTCGCTGAGATGCTCCTTAAGCCCAAATCCTCAGTTCACAATGGAGATGAGCAGATCCAATGCTGACCCCGCCTCGTCTGCAGTCTCTGATCGCGATTCGACGATCCTGCATCAGCAGGGTCCCTCTACTTGGTCAATGACGATCTCATTTCGGGATGTTAGGGCTACCGAATGTGCTTCACTTTCACTGATCGTCGACATCCTTGAAGCGGTTGTACCACTCTTTATCTGTGTGGTGCCCATTGCTTCGTTCGCCGAAGGCCTGTTGAATCTTGCGGATCGTTTCCACTTGGAATCGCCAAGCTTTCACAAATTTGATGCAGTAGCGTTGTTCAAGTTTTTCCGTCATTTTGTCAAAACGAAAATCCGACGGAGCCACTTACACTTCTCCCATCGCGGTCCTGTCGGCGAACTGACAGCTTCTGCAGGCGGGGAAAATATTCACGCATAACAGATTAGGATCGCCTTACAATCGTGCACCAAACCACGCCTCCCTAAGCTTCATTTGTTTACGCACGAAAAAATTAAGGTTGGGATACTTTTTGAAAACACTCGTATATATCTCGATATATCTATCTCTCTCTTCTCTCTCTCTCTCTCTCGATCTCTCGATCTCTCGATCTCTTCGATCTCCTTCGATCTCTCGATCTCGATCTCAGATCTCTATCTCTATCTCTATCTCGATCTCTATCTCCTATCTCTCTCTCTAATCTTATCTCTCTCTAGATCGATATCTCTGCTCTAAGATCGATATCTCTCCTCTAGTCGATAATTCTCTCTCTAGATCGTCTCTCTCTCTCTAGATCGATCTCTCCTCGATCTCGATATCCTCCTCTCGATATCCGCCCGTCTCTGATTCGATCTCTCGACGATCTCTCTCTCTCTCGAACGATCTCTCTTCACGATCTCGTCTCTCTCTCGATCTCTCTCGCTCATCATCTCTCGTCAGATCTTCTCTCGATCTCTCTCGCTCTCGATCTCTCTCGAAATCTCTCTCGATCTCTCTCGATCTCTCGTCGATCTCTCTCGATTCTGCTCTCGCTTCTCTCTCTCTCTCTTCTCTCTCTCTCTCCCCTTCTTCTCTCTCTCTCTCTCTCTCTCTCTCTCTCATTCTCTCTCTCTCTCCAAGTCTCTCTCTCTCGATCTCTCGATCTCTCGATCTCTCGATCCTCGATCTCGATCTCTCTCTGATCCTCGATCTCTCTTCTCGATCTCGTCTCCTCTCTGTCTCTCCGATCTCTCTCTCCGATCTCTCTCTCTCTCTCTCTTCTCGATCTCTCTCATCTCGATCTCTCTCGATCTCTCGATCTTGTGATCTCCTCTCTCTCTCTCGATTCCTCTCTCGATCTCTCTCTCTCTCTCTCTCGATCCTTCTCTCCTCGGATCTCTCTCTCTCGTCTCTCTCTCTCCTCTCTCTCCTTCTCCATCCTCTCTCTCTCTCTCTCTCGACTCTCTCTCTTCGAACTCTCTCGATCTCTCGATCTTGTCGAGATCTCTCTCTCTCTCTCGATCTCTCTCTCCGATCTCCCTTCTCTCCTCGATCCTTCTCTCGATCTCTCTCTCTCTCTCTCTCGATCTCTCTCTCTCTCTCCTCCTCTCGATCTCTCTCTCTCTTCGATCTCGATCGGTCGATCTCTCTCGATCTCTCTCGATCTGATTGATCTCTCTCGATCTTCTCTCGATCTCGAATCTCGATCTCTCTTCGATCTCGATCTCTCCTTCGACTTCTCTCGGGATCTCCTGATCTCGAATCTTCTCTCGATCTCTCTCATCTCGATCTCTCTCGATCTCGATCTCATCGTCGATCTCGATCTCTCTCGATCTCGATCTCCTCGATCTCGATCTCTCTCGATCTCGATCTCTCTCGATCTCTCTCGATCTCTCTCGATCTCGATCTCTCGATCTCTCTCGATCTCGATCTCTCTCGATCTCTCTCGATCTCGATCTCTCTCGATCTCTCTCCGATGCCCTCTTCGATATCTCTCGATCTCGCTCGATCTCGTCGATCTCGATATCTCTCTCTTGACTCTCTCTCGATATCTCTTGAACTCGATCTATCTCGTCTCTCTCTCGATCTCTTCTCTCGATATCTCTCTCGGATCTCTCCTCCGATCTCTCTCGTCGATCTCTCCTCGATCTCGTCTCTCGAATCTCCCTCTCGTCTTCTCTCTCGATCTCTCTCCTCAGATCTCTCTCTCTCACCGTCGATCTCTCCCTCCTCGGATATCCCCTCTCGATAGTCCTCTCGACTGGCGGTACTGTGATTTCTTTGATATGTGACAATTGCAATACCAACCGCAGTGTTTATTCAAAACTTGGATGACTAGGAAGTTGCCAAGTGCTGTCAATTCAAGAGCAATCTATGTTCTTAGTGTACGACTACGTGCACATCTTCCTCTGGATTCGCTCGGCAGATGGTAGCTGAGAACGGTCTTTCACTTTTCTCTTGAACTCACTCTCATTATCGGTTGGGAATGATTGGCCTTCGTAGCCTGATCCTTGAACGTCTTTGCAAAGCAGAGTCTTTTGTCATTGAACTTGGATACCATGTCGCTCTGCGTTGAGGGCTTGGGGAAACGTGGTGTGCTGCTGGTTAAGTATAGGGTAGCGGCATCGCTTTATCTTCTGTATCTCGTAGCTTTTTATCTTACATCTCGACAATGCGGTGTTAGCAATCCAACGCTAATCCGTTGTTGCGACATTTTTAAATGTACGCCTAGTCGGTACACTAGATTCGTGTTCTTGATTGCACACTTGGCCCTTCGGGTTCCAGTTTTGCGATACACACGCGTTGGATTTGCACTTTCACATTCAGTCACGTACGCGTTAATTCATGCTGATGCAGCTCATGCATTCCTTCACACTCGTCGGCAGTTAGTTTTTTGCAGGGCACAATGCGTACTAGAATATCCATGTCCACCAATGGCCAGGCCTTCACCATGCCTGTACGCAGCTTCTCGTGTCACACGTGCTGCATTCTTGGCATCTCCAACCTGCCTCCAGAAAATGCACTGTCTGACCGCTTTACCTCCGTCAACATTTAAGTACCAAACGCTCTGTGCGTTTAACTGGTCGAAAGTTTTGAGTTGGAGTCCTCGTGACACTAGCAAGATCCTCTTTACCTTTTTGTATGTAGATTATTAAGCCGATCGACAAATATTTTGAGCACTGGTATATGTTGTGCTTGATTGCGAAAATCATTAGTATCATCTCTTTTTTTTT
>CM068957.1:127621334-127634383 GCA_035128595.1 Eptatretus atami
CCAGACAGCCTTGGACAGCAGACTGTACAAGTTTCACTAGGCTGGAGCAGGCCTGCCAAATTATATCTACGTGCGCATGGCAAGGAGGTGGTGGTCGTAAGCTGAAGCTAACTCAGCAAACTGCTGAGGCCTTCACTGTGTCCACACGTAATAATGTGGATGCTGCCAAATTGCTTCTGGCAGCGAAAGACTTTGACTACGTTCTTCCTGCTATATTTGCAGATGAAGCCTTGGAAAAGTTTTTCGGCCAAGCCAGGCAAAGAAGCGGTGGAAACTTCTACATTGACGTAGTTGACATTATTGCTGCAGCTAAAATTGTAAATTTGCAAACACTCATTAAGCATGACATTATGCCGAATCTAGTTCTCATGTGATTGATTGCGACAAGAACTGTACAACTTCAATAAATCCAGATGAGCGAAGTGAACTCATTGACGAGATTACTCCTCAAGACACTCAGGATCCTTGGGGTCTGACGATGCCCTTAAGCATAAAGTAGTTTATTTGGCCGACACCTTGTTCATAAATATGGCGATAGACTGGTATGGAGGAGATCATTGATGATGAAGATGGTAACGAGGTGTCATCTGTGTTTCTAGATAATTTGAATAGAGGTGGATTGAGTGTGTCGACTATGTCAACCGTTTTTTTGTACATAATGCCTATAATTTGTATGACAAGATAAATGCGTTGCGATTTCATTTTGCTGAGCTGTTATCTTCTGTAGATGCACCTTTAGCTAGTAGTAATGCTGCATGTACTACTTTAGCTAACATTCTATTGAAAGCTCATGTCCTCAATGTAAGTGACAAGAAAAAGCTTTGGGATGCCTCAGGAGGCAAGAAAAGCTCTCCAACTAGTGATAGACATAGACATAGTTGTAATAGGCATAGTGTTGTGAATGCATATAATGTTTATGTAATACGATATATGAATAAATATCAAAGTTTGACAGCTCTACACACTTGCATCTTATTACAATCAGCCATCTCTCACCGTTTATGAGTTAGACACAAAAACAGGCAAAAAATACCAAATTCAGCAATTGACCTTGAAATATGACCTTTTGACCTTGAAGATGACTCTCAGGTGGTGTTGAAAATGACACTATTGAACTCGCCGTCCTCAAAAACCCCTATATGGATCCCGAGATAGTGTCTCTACCCTTCTAGAAGTCATTTTAGCCCCGGACTCAAGTTAATCCTTCAGACTCAAGTTACAAACCCGAGCATGGGAGGTTCCAGTCCTTCTCTATAGGATCTATGGTATATATATATATAAATAAATATATTATTATATAAATATATAATATATATATAATATATATATAATATATATATATATATATATATTATTTTGTGGGGGGGTTTGGGGGGGGGAAAAAAAAAAGCGAAATTGTCGTGTGGCTTGGCCCATGGGACTCGTGTGAAGACATGGCATGTGCTACCCGGTCATCATGTCATCAGGTGTACTGGCTAAATGTGGGAGGTTGGTCGTTTAATGTTGTTCTAATTGTTTGTTTGTTTTTCACCTTGATGTTTAAAGTCTACTTCACTGCCCATTGCAGCGTTGCTTGTTAAAAGATAAAAAAAATTACAAATCAATTATTTCTTCAAAAATTCAAAGCACTTCCATCTATCCAGGTTCTTCCCTACATCCTTGTTCTTTGTTCCTTTCACATTCTTTCTACTTTTTCACATTTCTCATTATTCATTCTTATGCTTGCTTTTTCTTTTCTTTTATCTCTTACTCTATTTCTCTTTTTCTTTTATATATCTGTGTAAGAAGTGAATTTGTGCAGAAATTTTTCTGTGAGGTCCACTTGGCTGTGCCTGGATGGGTTTGAGGGTAGTGGAGTAGCAGATAAACCCCAAATCTTATCCAGGTTCTTCCTGATGAGTCCATCTTTGCTCCTTACTTATTACTTCAGGTTCCTTCTGATGATTCCATTGCAGTATTTGGTTACCCGTTTGATCTCCACAGAAAATGTTTTTGGTTTTCTTACAGCGTTAACCTAAAAAAAAAAGACAAATCTTATGAACCGAGAAAATTTGACATGTTCAGATTGGGAGACAATCACGTGCAAATAGTGGAAAGTTTCATCTTCCTTGGTTCTAACATTAAAGTTAGTGGAGAAATTGAAGGAGAAATTCAAAGATCATTAGCATTGGATTGAACAGCAATGTCAGGATTAACAAAAATTTGGAAATGCAAATATATAACAATACAAACCAAGAGGAGGCTGATGAATGCTCTGGTATTTCCACTTGCAATGTATGGATGTGAGTCGTGGACAGTGAAGAAGAAATGATGAAAGAAGATTGCCAGTATTGAAATGTGGTTTTGGAGACAAATGTTAAATATTCCATAAACAAGAAGGAGAAACAAATCGGTACCTGAAGGAATTAGACATCCATGTACATGTGAAGTGCTGATGCTGAAAACAAACTCATACTTTGGACACATCATGAGTGCAGAAAACGAAGGTGTGGAGAAATCAACCATGCTGGGTATGAGTGAGGGAAGAAGAGAAGAGGTGGACCTTGTCTATGTTGGATGGTTGGGGTAAAGACTGCAACCAAGCTCTCTTGGCCAGAGCTTCGGGAAGCAGTGCAGGACAGGGATATTTGAACAAATCTGCTCGTGAATGTCACCAGAAGTCGGACGCGACTTGACGGAACGAGACGACTTTATAACTTAGGAAAATGAAAAAGTAACAAAAAGTCTGCTTTGTAGACCAGGAAACCTTTAGCCTACACTAAAAGCAGCCTTCCTTTTTCAAGGGTACTGCACAACTTTCAGTCTCTGGAACATGAGCGAGGATTTCCCGGTGTGCCAAGCTTGGTTTAAAAATGTAAGCCGTCAGCGTATGTGTTGGATCTGTACCAGCAATAAATTTCATGTTTCACCCTTGTTTGCCCTAATCACAACCGTCGCATGACTTGATACAAATTTCACTACCAAGGTGTCTTGAGGGCCGTTAATTAATTTGATCATTAATATTGTATGAAACTTGTGAAGAGCTGGGCGAAGATCATTATGATTAATGTGTCATCATTGTTCTCGCTCAATATGTACTGAAATTGAATTTGTGGTAGCCCTTGGAAAATGCATTCAGTCTGTCATATAAAACGTGTGTGTGTGTGTGTTTATGATCTATTTACTTCTTAATTAAAATTTCCCTTCCCCCACCTGTCCCTCAATCCTCCAGCCATACCCCTTACTCTTACCTTAACCCCAAACCTCTTTCCCTTCTCTAACTCTTACGATACTCCCTTAACCTCTACTCTCTTTCTCCTATCATGGCTTCCCTTTCCCTTTTCAATTGATATTTTATTAATTTGGCACTACCCCTCCTGCACTAAAAGCAGCCTTCCTTTTTTTCAAGGGTACCGCACAACTTCCAGTCTCTGAAACGTGAGCTAGGATTCCAGATAGGCAAAGCTTGGTTTTAAAATATAAGCCGTCAGCGTATGTGTTGGATCTGTACCAGCAATAAATTTCATGTTCCACCCTTGTTTTCCCTAATCCCAATCGTCACATGACTTCATACAAATTTCACCACCAAGGTGTCTTGAGGGTTGTTAATTAATTTGATAATTAACATTGTATGAAACTTTTGAGAAGAGCTGGGCAAAGATCACTTTCCTCCAAGTCTGCCGCTATTTTATCCCTTTTGCTGCTGCTGCTGCTGTATCCCACCACCCCTTACCCCATTATTTATTCTGTTAATTAACCTCCGCCATCGAAGATGGTTACTGTTTTCACCTTGATTCACTTCACCTTAATTAATAATCCCATCCTAAGTTACTGTTTTCACCCCTGTCTGTTTGTTTGTGAACAGTATTATGGAAAAACTCCTCGACGGATTTCGACGAAACTTGGTGGGGGGTTAGGTATGGTCCCAAGGATCATGCCATTAGATTTTGGACTTGGTCCAAAGTCCAATATGGCCGCTATGGCGGCCATTTTGAAAAAATATTTGAATTTTTGTTTTTGTATTTCTACATGTTTTAAGTGATTTCCACCCCCCCCCCCCAAAAAAAATTTAGAGAAAAAAAAAATTTTGCAACTTTTTTTTCAACAAAATTTCGATTTTTTTTTTTTTTTGCATTTCTACATGTTATAAGTGATTTCCAACAAAAAACATGCCAAAATTATAATTGCGGCTGATTTTGGAACTTCAGGTGGATATACCCACGTAAATCAATTTTGTCTCAAGGAATCTAGTTATGACGAATGAATTGAGTATGTAAAAGTTAAAAGTAAAAGGGAAAGTTGCAAACTATAACTCTGTGAGCACTGTTGACGTCAAATTGAATGAATAGGATATCAGGTTCACTTGAGTGACCTAGCAGTATTGGCGGCGGAGGTTTTGCACTCTACCGAGTGCTCCCCTCTAGTTTAACACGACTGTGTTCACTACGGTCATTTTTTTTTTTTGGTCGGGATACAAAAAAAACTCGAAAAACATTTTCCATGAAAGAGTAATTACATGTCTTCTTCTTGAAATGGGCAGTGACTTGTACCCGGGCCTCAATGGTGGTGTCCAGAGGCGTTTAAAAAGAATAATAAATACAATGTGCAGGGAGGTGAAATTTGCTGCACATGATGTGTAACACATGCAGAGTAAAACGAGTGTTCATTTACATACGTGCAATGTCAAATAATGAAGATGGAAGCACACCTGTAACTAGGCCGAGGCTTCAGGCTTTGGCACTCTCACAAGGCTGCACATCACTGGTCGGTCATGAGAAATGAGGTGTGGATGAGCTTTGAAGCATTGGCTTTTTTCCTTGGAAGGCTTCATGCTCAGTCTGTTGCAACTCATTTCTGATGCTGGTAAACATGCATATAAACTTTTCATTGAATACATTCTGTTGTTTAGATCTTCCACCAAAGCATAACCAATACCAGCCTTCTTGGAGACTTGTATTCTGTTCCATAATTGACAATGTAGTTCACCCCCCCCCCCCCCTTCTCCACCCCTTCCCCCTCCTGTTTTCACTTTGTCTCTTTCTTTCCTGTGTCATTTCTTCCTCCAAGTCTGCCACTATTTTGTCCCTTTCGCTGCTGCTGCTCTCTCACCACCCCTTACCCAATTCTTTCTACTGTTAATTTTGTTCTGTTATGTCCTGATTCGTTGTGTGTTCCAACTCCTCCATGAGCCTCAACTCTGTTTCCAATAAATAAATAAACATGCATGATTACCAAAAGTAGAGCTGCTGCTTCTTGTTTTTTTGTTTTTGTTTTTTTTTGTACAAAAGAAAAAGAGAGGAAAGTTTTTTTTGTTTGTTTGTTTCATTTTAAATGTGGTCTCCAAATGGCATTGAGGTAAGAGTTTAAAACTTTAAAATCGATTAGTTTTTGAGATAGAGAGAGACAGACAGACAGAGACGTGGAGATATTTCAACTTATTTCATTGGTGAATCCTCAATAATAAGTGATCTGTGAAGAGTCATCGTAGTTCGTAGTTTTATTTTGGCGGAACTCATCTTACCTGGAGTTTCTGCCAGTTTATGCTTCATGGTTTCAATAGTTCCCGGGTAGAAGACAATTGGCCATAGTCACCTACGTACAACTTATTAAAACAATGCTAATCGTTGAATCCCTCCTGCTTAAACGTGATTTAATATTTAAATTATTTATACAAATGGATAAATCTGTATGTAAGGGTAAGCCGACACAGGCCTGTGCTTGCGACACGTTCATTGACTAAGCTTCCTCGACACCTCACCGAACATTCACCACTTAGGTGTGTACCCTCACCATGGGGGGGTTAACATTCGGTGTTCAACTCTCAATTCCTTGTCCTCAGCCGTCGCTCTATGTAACTCGGCACTTTTACAATTGTCTGCAGATCACTTGGGAAGGCACTGACTGTGCTCTCTGCAGCAATAGCAGCTTGTGCTTAAAAATAAGTGACATAAAGCTGCTTTTGGCTCAGACGGGGCTTTTCACTTTGGGGAATATGCTCTTCTGTGGAGCAGCCTTCGCAATTGGTGAAAACTTGGCCTGGTACTGACACGCGTCGTCGCTTCAAATGTAAGAGGCATTTCTCCCAGTGGAGCAACATAGAGCAAACTTTCTGCGATTTTTAAAATTTATTTAATTTTGTTGGAGGTCGGGGGTGGGGGTAACACTTGCTCTGGGTTATTCCTCATTCTCTTCCTGTTTATCCATTTCGCTCTTTCATTTCCTTATCTTTTCCACCTCTTTTTTTTTAACCCTACTATTTGCATTGGCCTGTCAGAAGTGCTTACCTCCTTGAGTTTGAGCTCAATTCTCGAAGGGAATAGGGCCTCGCTACACTGCAAATTGTTGTCACAGTGCTTTGCAGGCAGGCATTGCATCAAGGGTTGTGCTTAAAAACGCCAGGAAAATTGTGGAAATTTTTTAGGTTTTCTCCTGGTTCAATGGTATCCAACGGTATGTACTTGTACCTTTCCTAAATTCCGTTTACTTTTTGAAAGTTACTCATTTACGCACCATTTTTATGAACCAACTGAAAACCAATTGTTTGAATGAAGTAATCCCTCTTCCATTCATCTCTTTAAAACTTTTTTGTGAGATTATTTTATGTAGTGTAATCACATGATATATGACAGATTTTGCAATGCATTTGATCTGTTTCATACAAACTTTGTCTGATTGTCACATTTCAGGTTTGCCTAAGCTACTGATGCGGTAAAGCTATGCTCTCCAGTAGTCTTTACTCCATGGCAGATTCTTCTTCACATCATTTGACATTTTGGGTGTAATTATAATGCTTGAATATTTTAACCTTGGCGTACTGCGTTAGAAAAGACTTGTGATTTACAAATGTGAATTTCAGAATGAGATTGACATTTTCTTTTGTGAGATCACTGTATTTAGTACAAGAGCATTTTGAGAGGTTTTTGACCAGGATTAACTAACTCTTGGTGTTGTGAACGATCTTTGTAGATTACATTGACCAGATTCGCTCTGGGCATGCGGACTTTGAAGCCCTTGCTTCTCAATACAGCGATTGCAGCTCGGCCAAGAAAGGAGGCGACTTGGGGTTCTTTGGGAAAGGTTTGTCCATCCTTTTCAAAGCTTTGTACTCGTAAAGAAAAACGCAACAGTTATAGCACAGGGTACCTAGTTCCCTCCGTCACTGAAGGCAAAAAAGAATTGTTCGTGTAAATGGATCGAATGTTCTAAAGACCAAAACTTGGTTATAAAGTATAATGTTCGGAAGCCGGGTGTTCCCAAGCTGGGGACTTGATCAATATTCTTCATACCTGCAATAGAATGTTTTTTTTTATTTGTTTTTTTTAAAGTGATTCTTCACCATTGAGAGATAGGGCCAAAATAATATATAACATATCTCAAAAAGCTTTGGATGGATTTAGACGAAACTTGGTGGACAGGTTGGGTGTGCTTCGATTTTGGTGAAGAACCGTATGCGAGTGTTTTTTCAATTATTATTATTAAGTGACTAGCAAAGGTACTCGGCCTTGCCGGGCAATTCTGCACTCCTCTCCTCACCCCTCCCCTTCCTCTCCCTCCTCCCACCTCTTCCCCTCCCACCTCCCACCCTTCCCTCTCCACACCCCCATCCCTTTCCCCTCCACACCCCCATCCCTTCCCCCTCCACACCCTATCCCTTCCCCCATCCACACCCCCATCCCTTCCCCCTCCACATCCCCAACCTTTCCCCCTTCACAACCCACCCCTCCATCTTCCCACCCCCTCCTTCACCACACCTCCCCCTCCCTCCTTCCCCTCCATCTTCCCACAGAGGAATTTTTGCAGGGTGTATATCAATAGTGTACCTGTACATAAGAACTTCTAAAAAAGTAAAATGAATATCCCATGGCCTCCCAACTAATTCATTATGTACGCAGGCATTTCATTCGACCAAGCCAATTTTTGTTGCCTCAAATATTTATTTACATCACATAATATGTGAATTACATGCCCATCAGTTTGGTTATAGGACTTGAGGGTGGGTGTGGGCTTAACCTCATGCAGTTTCATAGGCAGGCCAATTCAGCAGCGTTTGCCATCCTTCGGATGGATGTAAGGCTGGACGTTCCGTCTGTCAGCGTTAATACAGAATTACATTCAAACAGCACGTTCAGACAGGTTCAAACAGCATGTGCCATTTTAAAAGAGATTATAATACGGACTTCCCTTGAGGGATGAGATTTGTGCTGCGACCGTCACCCTGTGTACCCACCATCATGGAATTCGAACCCTCTGAGGTGGTAATAAAGGCACTTTATTATTATTATTATTATGTTTAAGTTATAAAATAAAGGCACATTTTAGTAGTGATGGGCGATCAATTTGATTCCGAGTACAGTACTTTTTTCTTTCTTTCTTGGAATCGATTGAATCGAGTACAATTCCGAGTACCTTTTTTGTTTTCTTTTTTTGGGGTTGGGGGGAGGGGGGAAGTTATGTATGAACTGATGCTGAGAAGAAACGGTGGAGCGGTGGGAGTTTTATATATTTTTTTCTCCTTAAATTGGAAAGAGCAGTAAAGAGTTGGGTTGAAGTTCATTAGGAAACATCTCTTTTTACAGAAAATAATAATATAAATAAATAAATATATTGAATCTAAATGACAAATGCCAATCACTGTCAAGGAAGTGGGCTGTGATAATGATGTATGTCTGAGTTTGAGAAGATGTCCAGATGTCTGTTGTGAGAGCAATGGAAGTAGCAGTATCAATTGTCATGGCAAGCTTTGCCCTGATTTATTGATACTCTAGAAAGCTTAGTTCGCATGATTGTTTGACGACTTCAGATGTCATATTTACATTCCAAAGACCTGACAAAGTCTTTGAAGCCAAATTATTCAACAACAGATATGGGCTGCATGTCTCCAATGATCATATCTATCGGCGTCTGGTCAATGTGATATTGTCTTGGGGAATCAGTGCCTTACTTGGACCTTTTATAAAAAGTGCTTTCAATGATCGATTGTGAAAGCGAACATGTTGCTGTCGCAGACTTTGTTTCTTTTAATCCGCATTCTCAAACGTCACTAATAGGTACTCTCTCTGGTGTTTGGTTTTCAGATGTTTTAGCATATTGGACGTATTACAGTGATGAGCAATGTGTTGAACAAATTGAGCGTGCAACTTTCGGACTGTGTTCTTTAACCTTCCCGAAATAGTTCCAAACTGTACTTCTGGACCTTTTTAACGACACATTGTCAAAACTTTAATACTTATCACTTATCAGTGGATGTATTGCCTTCCCTTCCATCAGCCAAGCAATCGGCATGCTTTACCGGCCAACTCTAAATGCCTTGCTATTGATTTAAAAGGAAGATGCTATATTCGTTTGTGTTTAGTTTGCAAGTGACTTGCTTTTGTTTGCAAGTGACTGTTGCAAACGGGGCACTTCCATTGTTGGAATATATTCCCTGCAAATGGGATGGGATGGAATATACGAGGTGTGTTCAAAAAGTATCCAACCTTAATTTTTCGTGCGTAAACAAATGAAGCTAGGGAGGCGTGGTTTGGTGCACGTATGTAGGCAATCCTAATCCTTATGCGTGAATATTTTCCCGCCTGCAGAAGTTGTTAGTCGCCGACAGACCGCCGATGAGTGAGGAAGTGTAAGTGAGCGCCGTCGAATTTTTGTTTATGACAAAATGACGGATCAATGTGGTCTCATCGCCAGTGATCACTGTGTTGAAGAAGTTGGGTTCCCTGTTCACAGTCTCCAGCATGTCCTGTGCGATCTCCAAATGGAGTTGCTTCTGCTCGAGTTAGCGCTTTGGACGAACTCGCTGAATGCTCCTTAAGCCCAAATCCTCAGTCACAATGGAATGAGCAGATCCAATGCTGGCCCCGCCTCGTCTGCAAGTTCTCTGATCGTGATTCGACGATCCTGCATCAGCAGGGTCCCACTTGGTCAATGACGATCTCATTTCGGGATGTTGAGGGCCTACCAGAATGTGCTTCACTTTCCACTGATGTGCGCGCATCTTTGAAGCGGTTGTACCACTCTTTTATCTGTGTGGTGCCCATTGCTTCGTTCCGCGAAGGCCTGTTGAATCTTGCGGATCGTTTCCACTTGGGAATCGCCAAGCTTTACACAAATTTGATGCAGTAGCGTTGTTCAAGTTTTTCCGTCATTTTGTCAAAAACGAAAATCCGACGGAGCTCACTTACACTTCCTCACTCATCGGCGGTCTGTCGGCGACTGACAGCTTCTGCAGGCGGGAAAATATTCACGCATACAGATTAGGATCGCCTACATACGTGCACCAAACCACGCTCCCTAGCTTCATTTGTTTACGCACAAAAATTAAGGTTGGATACTTTTTGAAAAACCTCGTATAATCTCGATATATCTATTCTTCTCTCTCTCTCTCTCTCGTCTCTCGATCTCTCTCTCGATCTCTCATCTCTCGATCTCTATCGATCTCTACTCGATCTCGATCTCATCTCTATCCTTCTTCTCTCTAATCTCTATCTCTCTCTAGATCGATATCTCTCTCTAGATCGATATCTTCTCTCTAGATCGATATCTCTCTCTAGATCGATCTTCTCTCTCTCTAGATCGATCTCCTCGATCTCGATATCTCTCTCTCGATATCGTCTCGATCTCGATCTCTCACGATCTCTCTCTCTCTCACGATCTCTCTCTCAATCTCTCTCGTCTCTCGATCTTCTCGCTCTCGATTCTCTCGATCTCTCTCGTCTCTCCGACTCTCGATCTCTCTCGATCTCCTCTCGATCTCTCTCGATCTCTCTCGATTCTCTCGATCTCTCTCTCTCTCTCTCTCTCTTCTCTCTCTCTCTCTCTCTCTCTCTCTCTCTCTCTCTCTCCTTCTCTCTCTCTCTCATCTCTCTCTCTCTCGATCTCTCCTCTCGATCTCTCGATCTCTCGATCTCTCGATCTCGATCTCGATCTCTCTCTGATCTCGATCTCCTCTCATCGTCTCATCTCTCTCTCTCTCGTCTCTCTCTCGATCTCTCTCTCTCTCTCTCTCTGATCTCTCTCTCTCGATCTCTCTCGATCTCTCTGATCTCTCGTCGATCTCTCTCTCTCTCTCCGATCTCTCTCTCGATCTCTCTCTCTCTCTCTCTCACGATTCTCTCTCTCTCTCGATCTCTCTCTCTTCGATCTCTCTCTCTCTCTCTCTCTCGATCTCTCCTCTCTCTCTCTCGATCTCCTCTTCTCGATCTTCTCGATCTCCGATCTCTGTCGATCTCCTCATCTCTCTCGTATCTCTCTCGTCTCTTCTCTCCTCGATCTCTCTCTCCGATTCCTCTCTCTCTCTCCTCTCGATCTCTCTCTCTCTCATCTCGATCTCTCTCTCTCGATCTCTCCGATCCTCTTCGATCTACTCTCGACTCGATCTCGATCTCGATCTCGATCTCTCTCCGTCTCGATCCTCGATCTCTTCGATCTCGATCTTCTCTCGATCTCTCTCGACTCCTCGATCCTCCTCGTCGATCTCTCTCGATCTGACTCTCTCGATCTCGATCTCCTCGATCTCTGATCTCTCTCCGATCTCGATCTCTCGATCTCGATCTCTCTCGATCTCATCTTCTCTCGATCTCATCTCGATCTCTCTCGATCTCGATCCTCTTCGATCTCCTCCGATCTCGATCTCTTCGATCTCTCTCGATCTCGATCTCTCTCGATCTCTCTCGCATCTCTCTCGATTCTCGATTCTCGATCTCGATCTCTTCGATCTCGATATCTCTCTCTTGATCTCTCTCTCGATATCTCTTGATCTCGATCTCTCTCGATTCTCTCTCTCGATCTCTCTCTCTCGATATCTCCTCTCGAATCTCCTCTCTCCGATCTCTCTCTCGATCTTCTCTCGATCTCTCTCCTCGATCTCTCTTCGATTCTCTCTCGATCTCCTCTCGATCTGATTTCTCTCATCTCTTCTCGATCTCCTCGATATCCCTCTCGATATCTCTCGATCTCTCGATCTATCTCAATGTCTCTCCTCTCTCTCTCTTTCTCGATCTCTCTCTCCGATCTCGATCTCTCTCTTCTCTGATCCTCGATCTCTCTCTCTCTCTGATCTCGATCATCTCTCTCTCTCGATTCGTCTCTCTCTCTCGATCTCTCTCTCTCCGATTCTCTCTCTCGATCTTCTCGATATCTCTCTCTGATCTCCTCGATATAATTCTTTCTCTCTCTCTCGATATATCTCTCTCTCGTATATCTCTCTTCTGATATATCTCTCTCTCTTCTCTCGATATATCTCTCTCTCTCTCGATATATCTTCTCTCTCTCTTCGATATCTCTCTCTCTCTCCTCTCTCTCCATCATTCTCCTCCTCTCTCTTCTCTCTCTCTCGATTATCTCCCTCTCTCGATCTCTCTCTCTCTCGATCTCCTTCTCTCTCTCTCTCTCTTTCTCTCTCTCTCTCATCGATTCTTCCTCTTCGATAATCTTCCCTTCTCTCTCCGCGTCTCTCCTCTCATTCTCTCTCTCTCTCTCTCTCTCTCTCTCTCTCTCTCGATATCTCTCTCTCTCTCTCGATATCTCTCTCTCGATATATCTATCTCGTCTTCCCCTCCTCACATTGTGCCTGACCAGAAATGGCTATTAAAATGAATTTTGCATTTTAAAACTTCAATATCCATACAATATTATATCAAATTTGAGGTAAGATATAGCTGTGGGAAAGTCAGTCAGCAAGCCTTATAAAAGAGGGCTATGGGACCTCTGATTAGGAGCCTTTTCTTGTTTTTCTCACACTGTTAACTGGAGTAATCAGCCCAGCAAGAGGTGAAAGTGCGGCATCTGCGCTGCCATTATGGGATCAATGAATAGACTGTGTGGTAAATGTGAGTCAAATATCTGTGAAAATGTTCCTGCCAGCAAAGCACAAAAGTGTCAATCCAATCCTATGATCCTCTTATTGAAAGGATGGGAAAAGTGCTTATGTTTGGATCGTCGACCAAAGTGTATGGTAGAAACCATTGCAGATTTTACCAACAATTCCACGAGGCACCCGGGACCGAGCTGATCAAATGGCCATCACAAGTTCTACATCCACATCTTTCTAACCTCCACCCTCCCCCCTATAGCAG
>CM068957.1:127645341-127656407 GCA_035128595.1 Eptatretus atami
CCCTGTTCTTTTTATGGTTTTCATCAATGATCCCTCCGACTCTCTGGAAAATCCTCTTTATCTCTTTGCTGATGACTCCACCTTTTGTCGTACCATCTGTCATCCCTCAGACCGACAAGCCGCAACTTTTTCGCTCTCTGCAGATCTGGATAAAATCATAAATTGGTCCAACATGCAGAACATGTCTTTCAATCCTGACAAATCTCACACTCTCAGTCTCTGTGCACGGATTAATTGATTTGGCAGGGTAATTTTGTTTTTGGGTCCATAACATTTACGGTGGATTTTATGTGCTGTTTATTGCTGTAACCAATAGAGGAGCTTGAGCTTAAATAATGTAATGGCTTGATTGTGTTGAACCTTTGTTTTTTTTTTGAGCAAAGATGAAAATAATTTCTGTACGTTTCATTTGTATTTGAAGAGGTACTGACTGCCTTGCATGATACACGGTTGCATCACTGTCTTGAATACCTTGGAGAAAAGTATCCACATTGCATTATTCCAAGTTAAAGCAGACTTCATAAACAAATCCGCTTGAATCCCTTTTGAAATAAAGCTTTAATTCGCAACTAATAGCTTTTGTTTTTAGCTTTTTGAATACGCTACTCCATATATATATATATAATGATATATGACCAGTGTGGAGTTGGCAGGATGGCCGAGATCAATTTGAGTTATGCACATTCGCCTCTAAGCTGTCTATCCTGAGTTGGAATCTTAACCGAGCTCTTAACTGTTCGTGAAACACTTAGGCCATAAACCCCACCCCCACCTGGCCAACCCCACAAGAATTGGAATAATTGTGGCCTTTCAAGAAAGAGAAGAAGTTGGGGCTTGTGTACAAGATGTTTTTTGTTTAAATTTGGACAATTCCAGTTTGGACCTTTCCCAGTGTAAGCCATGGACATTGTTCTTTCATTCGAAACACCTCACAATGGGCACTTCCAGGTTTGAATTCTGGCTGCATTTTTCTAGGTTGACGAGAGTCGGTTGAGTTCTCTGTTGAGGAATACCAAGTGTTGTATGACCGTAGTTTCTACAATCTCACATCTTCTCTATCCAGGTTTGAAATCACTTTGTTGACCGCTTGCCACATCTTAGTTAATTTAACCATATTCTTGTCAAAACGTGCAAATTGAGAGTTCTTTCAGCAGAGGGTGAGGTTACCAGGGTGTGTTCAGTTATCAAGTTTCTTGTAGACCGCTCACCAAGTGGCTCAAGCACTCAATCAAGTACTCCATCAAAATGGGTGACGAGGAACGGCTGGCTTGGCAAGTGATGGCAAGCTAATACCTCTGCCACTAAAGGTGGATGGAGGTTGTTTTCATCCCTGCCCGTTTGTCAGTGTTGTCTGTGAGCAGGATATCTCCAAAAAGCTATGGATGGATTTGGCCATCCATCCATCCAATGGGACCATACTCTGTGCAGAGCGTTGGTGCTGCTTAAGCAGACTCCTTGGCTATTGGGCACAATCCTGGATGGGTCGCCACTCCGACACAGTATACCAGCATGCTGGCACTCATTTTGCTGACCTCGGAAGGATGACAGGTCGAGTTAACCCCACCTGGTTTAATTCAACAGCTGAGCGGATTTGAACACAGGACCCTAGGATCCCAAGCCGCCACCCTAACCATTAAGCCAACACCAGGCATGGATTTGGCCGAAACTTTGTGAAGAGGTTGGAGTGTGTCATTGACGAATTGATTCAATTTTGGTAGAGATCGGATCGGATACTAGAACTTTTTAAGTGATTCTTCATGGGCGGATTGGGCCGAAATTGGTAAGACAGGCTGGGTGTGTGACAAGGACAAATTGATTAGAATTTTGTGCAGATCTGGATCCGGATCCGGATCCTATAATTTTCTAAGTGATTCTTTGCCACATTGAGGAGGCTGGCCAAAATCGATGTACAGTGTGCATGATATTTCAAAGGGTTATGGAAGGATTCTGACGAAACTTGGTGGGCAGGATAGGTTTGTGACGAAACAAACCGATTAGATTGGAAGAAGTTACTGGCAATGTAAAATGTTCAGCCTAGTGGAGGTATGCGCTCTACCAAGTGCTGTTCCTGTTGCTTACCCGGAAGGGGATGCCAGACTTGCAACGTCCCTGTCTGTCTGTCCATGTCTATGTATTTCGCTTCAAAAATGTTTTTTCTCTGCAACCACCTGTCGATCGATGAGAAAACTTTAAACATGGGAGGACTCCCAATGGAGAATATTTTATAACTGATTCATAGGTCACATGGTATGGCAGCCATATCGAATTAAAAGAAAAAAAATTGAACATCGAAAACCGCTCAACAAAAAAAAATTGAAACTTGACATATTTCATCAACTCCCCATGGGGTGTATAGTGTGATACCGACGATGTCATCAGTGACGTGGTATTCCAGCCATAATTGATTAATCGACATACTTATTTGAAAAATCTGAAACTTCATATATTGATATATGACCTGAAGTGAGTGAAGCATTTGACATCCTCGGTCACGTGGTCTGGTAGCCATAATGGAATGAAAATAAAAACGTTTAAAAAAAACAATCATTTTCATAACAGATCGATGTAAAACTTCACACATATGGTCAACTGGCCATGGGGAATATATATCGTTTCAATTTTATTTTTTTCATGTTCACCTTCATTGATGCAATTTTGCCCTGATGTGTACATAGTGGTCATTAAATATCCAAATAATCAATACAGTTCCTGATAATGGGCATGTTTGTGACATAGTGTGTATGGATGATATGGGTAAATGAACCATAATAGCAGTGGGCCTAACACTGGCGTGTTCAGTTAATGATCGGTTATTTTTTTTCAGAATGAGCGCGAGGCAAGACTTGGCACTCTACCAAGTGCTGTTCTAGTTGTAATGGTGCACACCCTTGGCTTTCCACTCTATATTTTGCAGTTCTTTCAGCAAACAAAAGCTTTTGTTAACATGCATGAGAAATGATAAATCCCTTAAGGTATTTTTCTTTGTGGTAAGCCGAGTGACCTCACTGCAGATGCGGAGAAAAATATTGTAAAGCCTTAGCATTTGCAAAGCTATGTTCATGGTTTCCTCAAACGAGGCAGACATGTTGATTAGAAAATTCCTTTTATTAAATGCCCCTGCAGCCAAAGCCAGAGGCATTATGTTTTTGGGTTGTCTGTCCATCCATGTGTTATTGTTTTTTTGTTTTGTTACCGCAATAACTTGTGAACCACTGAAGTGATTTCAAGCCAAACTTGACACAATTATAGACTGTAATACAAAGTGTAACTGATTATATTGTTGGGTTAAAAAGGTCAAATGCCCTTTTAAATTCATTTTTTCGACCATAACTCGAGTTGGAAGCATCTGATGTTTTCTTTCTTCCATTTTTCTCCTCCAGGTCTCTCTATCTCTCCCTCTCTCCCTCCCTCTCTCCCTCCCTCCCTCCATCTCTCCCTTCTCTCCCTCATGTGACCTTTA
Organism: Eptatretus atami; assembly: GCA_035128595.1. Lineage (NCBI taxonomy): Eukaryota > Metazoa > Chordata > Myxini > Myxiniformes > Myxinidae > Eptatretus > Eptatretus atami. The sequence continues at coordinate 127,648,802 of CM068957.1, forward strand.
ATTGAGATCAAAGGGTAACAGTGGGTCGACATTGAATGCAGGTGGAGGCATATCATTGACACATTCGCGTCAAATTCTATTTTCTAGTTTTCATGATTATTGTCATTTTATTTATGTATTTTATTTAACCTGTGCATTGATTTGATTCTCTTTTGTGAAGTGCATGCACTTATAACCTTCACCTTTGCATTTCATGTTATTTGATCTTCAGAAGGAATATTCGCTCAGAGTGGAGTTCTTCCATCCGTAACCACTTATGGCCCTTAGCAGTTGCATGGAATAGTCATGATCCCTGGGATCCCAACCAATTATTTCATCGGAATGCGACTTTTGAGTGGCATTGTAACTGCTGCAGATGTGTGTGTGGCCATTCCACGTACGTACACGTCGCTGCAGCTCGGTGCTTAAGCAAGCTTTTGGATTTTTTGGAATTGCTGTTTGATGCAATGAAATGTTGGTCGTGTTACAATGCCACCAAGCAAATAATCCCCCTCCACCTCCCCCTTCCATCCCCTATCAAGATGCATCTGTGCACGTGCTCAGATTGCAGAGTTTTCTCATGCCTCTATCGGAACATTTACACCTGGTTGAGCTTGGCTAATTGGTGATTCTAAAATTGTTTGCTGTGAATTGAAGGCAAAAAAATGTTCCCCCTCATAAAAATGTGTATAGCTGCAGTACATGTAATTTGTGTACACTATTTGTGTTTATTTATTTATTTTGGGTAAAACTGGTACTTCATCTTTGTTCTGGTGATGTCAGAGGCAAAGTAATGTAGCAATGACTGCGTGAATTCATGATTAGAAACTTGAGATCCGATGATTTGTTAATTCCTCGTTTTGTTTTGTTTGTTTTTTGCTAATCTGCATTTATAATTATGCTTTGAGAGTAGCAACACTGATTTGAAGGACAAATGGCTCACAAGACGCATCGCATTCCAAGGATTGCTTCACTTCATCCCTCTTCGTCCTGATCCACCGACTATTAGCTCGGGTTCGTTGAACTCTATTGATTTAACTTCCTTGCAACCCCTAGTTTGATAATTTGATTTGATTCGATCTGATTTGCATCGCTGCTAAATGATACTCTTTCAGTCCTTCTGGAGCATTGACAGCATGCTCAACCTTCCTGCTGTTTTGTTGATATAGTTTGCTTGACGACAACACCAATTGTTGGTCTGTGCATCAACTGGTCTGCAAGGCATTCAATGTTTGCTTTGTATTTGACTCATTCCATTTGGCGATGCAATTGTTATGATCAGGTGATGCTCTCTAGGATTTGTTCAAAAAAAATATTAATGAAAGTTTGCAAATCCAGGTGACCATTGCACACTGCCCATTTTAGGTGATGTTCCCAAGGAAATACCCTGTAAAGATCTTTCCACACTCTCCCCATCTACCCATCCCACCCCACCCCATCCACTTCCCAAGAGAGGAATTTTCTGTTATCTCAAAGCTTTCTCCTGGTCGTTCTCTCCCTCATCCCTCTCCTCCACGTTCCATATTAGTTGATGTTTACTCGTTTGTCATGCATTTCTTCGCCATTCATATTCACTTATGTGAGTACATTTTCCTCAAATTGCATTGAATAGAACGAGCAACAGATAGTCTGTCCAGTGAAGTTCATTTATTTATTTTCATTTTTGTTAATCCCATTCAGTTGGCATATCTGCCGTCTTAACTCTCTTAAAAATAAAAAAATAATAAATCTTCATTATCGTGATTTTTATTTATTTATTATTTATTTTCTAGTACTGGAGCGTTGTTGCATGGCTAGATTTGCCTTTGTCCTGCTTCTACATATATATCTCCATAGCAACAAACCTTTGCAATGCTGTGATGCATTGCAAGGAGATGACATCATGCAGACCTGCAGTTTCTCTGCCACAGTATATTGAAATAATCATTTTTGTGTACGCTTTTGCGAATTGTGTATTCTCGAAAGCTAATCTACATAAATATGATGCATAACATCTTTATGTTATCCTGTTTTAGATTCCTTAACATGTTGCGATCGCAATGTAAGCGGATAATAAAAAATGTCATCGCCTTTTTTGAAAAGCAGTTTTCACGGAGGTTTTAAAACCAAGGAGAACCTTTCTTGTTCTGATGTACCATACTCTGTTACAGAGTGTCAGAGCTGCTGAAGCATTTTATTGGCAAGTGTTATACTGGGTGGTTTGCCGTTGCCTTCCCGGCAGTAGTTATGGCAAGAATTTGGAGTTTGTTCAGGGTGCTGGCAATAGCTCACCTACTCTTCGCGAAGACAGAGTGGGGTCTTTAACATCCACCAACTAATGCTGGCAGATGGGGACACCCGGATTGATGTCTATTCAAGGGACAGTACAAACGTTGATGAATCGCTCTATAACTGTGAAACACCAGGATGATGGTTTTTAGTTACGTTGGATTCAACCCAGGTTCGAAAGCTTAGAGTGAGTGTGTGTACTTGGAGGCCATCCTCCCAGCCCAGGAAGAAGCTAACTGTCGTTAATTCAAAAGCTGATTGGTTGTCTGACAGGTGTCATTGGGAATGGCCTGCGTGGACATTCCATCTGTGTCATTCCCTTTTACAACCGTGCCAAGGTGCCTGCTTTGAAGTTTACAATAAAATGGTGCACACCTCTAACATTCAGGGGTGCAACATATTAACATGACATGCAACACACCTTTGTTGTTGGAATTGATCTTAAACCCTCACGTCTGGAACCTTGATTACGATTTTTTTGTTCTGGCTGTTTTTTTTTTTTTTTTTTAATCAATCGTGGATTTAAAGCGCTTGTAGACAGGCCACATACTCCACATGGCCAAAAGTATGTGGACACCTGCTCATCCAACATCTCTTTCCAAAATCATGAGCATTAATATGGAGTTGGTTCCCACTTTACTGCGATAACAGCTACCACTCTTCTGGGAAGCTTTCCATGAGATGTTGGAAGATTGCTGCGGGGATTTGCATCCATTCAGTCACAAGAGCATTTGTGAGTTCAGGCACTCATGTTGGGCGATTTGGTGTGGCTTGTAGTCGGCGTTCCAATTCATTCCAAAGGTGTTCGATGGGTTGAGGTCATGGCTCTGTGCAGGCCAGTCAAGTTCTTCTACACCGATCTCAACAGACCATTTCTGTATGGACCTCGTTTGTGCACGGGGCATTGTCATTCTGAAGCAGGAAAGGGCCTTCCCCAAACTGTTGCCACAAAGTGGAAGCACAGAATCATCTAGAATTCATTGTATGCTGTAGTGTTAAGATTTCCCTTCACTGGAACTAAGGGGCCTAGCCCGAACCATGAAAAACAGCCCCAGACCATTATTCTTCCTCCACCATACTTTACAGTTGGCACTATCCATTCGGGCAGGTGGCGTTCTCCTGACATCCGCAAACCCAGTTTCGTCCGTCAGACTGCCAGATGGTGAAGCGTGATTCATCATTCCAGAGAACACGTTCACACTGCTTCAGAGACCAATGGCGTTGAGCTTTACACCACTCCAGCCGATGCTTGGCATTGAGCATGGTGATCTTAGGCTTGTGTGCGGCTGCTCGGCCATGGAAACCCATTTCATGAAGCTCTCTTAATGACAGTGCTTGTGCTGATGTTGCTTCCAGAGGCAGTTTGGAACTTGGTAGTGAGTGTTGCAACCGACGACAGATGATATTTTCCGCGCTACATGCTTCAGCACCCGCGGTCCCGTTCTGTGAGCTTGTGGGCCTACCACTTCACGGCTGAGCTGTTGTTGCTCCAAGACATTTCCACTTCACAATAACAGCACTTACAGTTGACCGGGGCAGCTCTGTAGGGCAGAAATTTTATGAACTGATTTGTTGGAAAGGTGACATCCTATGACGGTGCCATGTTGAATGTCACTGAGCTCTTCAGTACGGCCCATTCTCCTGCCAATGTTTGTCTATGGAGATTGCATGGCTGTGTGCTTGATTTTTATACATCTGTCAGCAATGGGTATGGCTGAGATAGCCAAATCCACTAATTAGGAGTGGTGTCTGCATACTTTTGGCTATGTAGTGCATCAAATTTATTCATGTCACATTGGTGAGAAAGCACAGATTTTTAAAGTGCATTTAAGAATGGAACACTTGTTTTCTGCCAGAGTTTGATGCACTAACATTGTGCTTAATTCAGTAAAAGACGATGTGTGAAATGAACCATGACTAATATTTTGTTTGTGGACACCATTGACAAGTTCCCAGCCCCTCGAGGTCATATACAATATACACAAGGAAACTATATGCATAAGAGGCCGTTCAGCCATTATGCCTGTGCCACATCAACACCACACCAATTTATCCGGCAAAACGACGCAATTTCATTGAGGGAATGTGGATGAGACAATGTGGCATGCCCATGGACATCCAAGGTGTCACAAGTAAAATGTGGAAATGTATTAATTTTATTATTTAAATAAAAAAACAAAGCAGCAATTTTAATTTTCTTGGAAAAGTCTAAACTGCACACCAATATTCGAGATGGGGCCTTAGCTAACAACATCCTATGTTGGGTGGGTGGGGGGGGGGGGGGGAAGGTGCCTTCATTGAGAGACAAACAACACCAACCGAACACCATCTCTCGATGAGACCCCACAAACACGACACTCCACCTACAATGCATACAATCAGCCATCAATACTCGGGTTACTTAAAGGTCCGCCAATATCCCTATACCCTTATATTCCCAACGCTTTCTAGGTACCTTACTCATTCCAATTTAAACTTATCAATTGTTTCTGCTGCTACTACCTTTCCAGGGAGACCATTCCAGGCATTAACTACACTCTGAGTGAAAGACCCCTGCCTTACCACCATCTCAATTCTCCTCTTCTTTACTTTCAGACTATGGCCCCTGGTCCTATTGTTGCAGAGCCGGTGTCGGTTGCGAGCACGACCGCTAGGTGAGCAGTAGGGTCGACTCTACCGAACACCCGGAATCTAGATCGTACCTTTCGGAAAACTCCGAGGGTACGGGTCCCTTACAGGACCGTGAATCGTCAATAAATCAACCACGTGGTACAGGTTATTTGCGAAACTTTCAAAATACCTAGAGGCCCACGTGGCGAACTACCGAGTATTCACACCCTCGATGGAACTCGTACGGGACGAGTCGTTTCCATGCTCACCGTGCGTAACCCGAGCGGATGGTTACCGAGGTCCCGTCGGTCCGATGCCACACAACTACTGCAACACTGGCCTTCTTTAATTCCCCAACACGCACCGTGTTAAACCAATGAAAAAACCAAAAACGAGCTGATACATTTAACAGGGGATTTATTTACAATAGGGAAAGGGGAAACAACAGAGCAGAATTAACACCGAATATAGTCATACAATGTACAAAGAGCAAACACTTAACAATTTCTACTTACAGACGGGTCCACAAATACACACACCACACACACACACACACACACAACACACACACACACACAAGAAACAGTGGCCACGGCCTTTATTGAGGCCTCCAGCTCAGAGGGAAAGGCGAGCTGAAGACCAGAGCCTGCACTCGGACCTGTCCGCCTCGAGCGGGTACGTTGAGCTGCGGGTGGTGGGACTCGGACCGGTAGCAGCCCAGGCGTCCACACGACGGCCTTCGGCGAACGGAGGCTGGCAGTGCGACTAGCAAGACGAAAACTGGCTTTCAAAAGAAGAACACCCCCGTGACAAACGGACCTGACCATTTATCCTCCCCCACGCCCCCCCCCTCCCCTCCGTCAGCCGACCTCGTGTCGTGGTTTATGTCTTTCCTCATTGGATGGTTTGGCAAGCAGAATCGCTCTTTGCCTTCCCCAATGGCCAAAACGAGCGGCAAGTCCGTCGATTGGCCCAGGGGTGTGGTGATGTCACGCGGACGCCTTTCTCACCGTGCGGGTCTGATTGGCTGATCGGCGGCCACCTCATTCGCAGCACGCTGATTGGCGGGCCCCGCGAGGCTCCTCCTTGAACTCCGCCACCACAGGCGCCATGGCGTCGGCCAGAGCAAGGTGAGGTGGATGCTGTTGTTGTCGAAGAAGATTTATGGATGTAATTCAAATCCTAACTATCAAAATAACTTTGCAGCGCATGTATGTAGTTCCCATTAGACACAGGTAGGGGGCCCTAACTGAAACACACACTTATCGAAATAACTAAGCTACGGGGACGGCTGTCTGTCTGTGTGCACAAGGCTTCCAGATCGTAACACTATAACTGTCTACTCTGCTGAATAATTCTTCTGCACTTATTTTGTCCATACCCTTCATTATCTTAACATCTCTATCATATCTCATAACTGTGAAATCGCAGACATCAAATCAAAGCCATATCCCCAGACATTATCACGTGCTTCTGACATGGTGTGGCAACCTGCCCTGCTCATCAAACTCTCTTCCTATGGTATCCAAGGCCATCTCCACTCATGGCTCGCAAAGACTTCCTCTCCTGTCGAAGTCAATGTGTGGCCCAAAATGGATTCTCTCATCCCTCTTCCGTCCAGGCTGGCGTTCCTCAAGGCAGCATCTGGCCTGTTTCTCTATCCAAAACCACGATCTTTTCTACCCCCGTTAATCCACCCCAAACCCACCTCCTTCAAATTCCCTGTTGTGTAAGGTCCTGAAAGTCCCTGTGGTGTCAATCTCGTGTATCCCATGTTCCCAACCCCATCCCTCTCCCTTCCACAGATCTCCTAATGTTTCTTCCTCACTGTTTTGTCCTTCCTTCTCCCACCCCTCTTGTTTCCTGCCCCCCTTGTTGTGCATTGTGTGTTCGCTCTCATTTGAGCCTCGTCAATGTATACAACAAAAAAAAGAACTGTTTGAGCCATCCTGCTCGGGTGAAAACTTAACCTCCGTCTCCATTCGGTAGCAGAGGTAAAAACGTCCGTCATTTTGGGGTAAAATGGTTGGGTCTTCCCGATGTGCATTAAGTATAGTGTCATAACATGTAATATGATTGAGGATAATTTAATAAAACGTTGATGGTAACTGTAAAATCACAAGAATATTGTTTTCTGAGTTTTGAGAGAGAGGAAGGTTCAGGCTTGGGATTATAAAACAGTCCAACCAAATTATACTGCCCTTTGTTGCTGACGCTGGTTTCCTGGCTATCCGTAATTTATTTTTCCTTCATAGCAGTTGATGTGATGTCGCCATGTATTTGATTGCATTCCGTACGATGGATGGTGATCCGTTTGTGTAAGCGCTTGAGGACGAGTAAAACGGCTGAAAATCCTCCAAAATTATCTTTTCTGCTTTTCATGAACCTTTGATGAACAAACTGTACTTGTTTTTAATTTTTTTTTTCTTGGAAAAAAAGCATCGAGGCAAGTGTCGGCCTTATGATGGATTGGTGCGCAGGCAATGTTTGCCAGTTCTAAGAGAGGAAAATCATTTGATCAGTCCTTTGTACCTTGAGCAAGCACAAATTACCTGGGGTTTTTCATATTCCATGTATTCTTAAGAAATTGAATTTTGTGCTGACCTTAACATCGCTAAACCATCATTTTACAGAACACTCAAAGGAAAAATTATTTCCTCTTACCTTTTTACATCGCCATCTCCCTTGTCCCATAAACATCTCGATTAGTACATTTTCTCAAACCGTGAGCAAGTCCAAAGAGGTTTTG
>CM068957.1:127656422-127672406 GCA_035128595.1 Eptatretus atami
TTGTTCATGATTCTGGAATATGAACCAGCGGTTGACTTGAGTCGTTTTGCTAATCCTGTATAGATATCGAAATTTTAGCGTTTTCTTCATCAAGGTGCTGCCTGGTGATATTGTGTGCATGCATGCGTGCGTGCTGTTATTTAGATAATCACTGTTGCACTTCCACAAATATAAAAAATGCGAGTTGTGTTAACGGAGTAATGAAACATGATGGTTAATGAGTATCGACTGGAATACTTCGCTCTTAAATCTGCCATCATCATCGACGATCCTTTTGTGCACCTTGATCTTTTGGGTGGCGATGAGAGCTTTGCCTCTCTGAAGTTTTGAGCTGTTCATCCACATGCTGGAAGGGTTTCTTACTGGATACGTTTCACTTTTCTCGTAATGATCTTGGTGTTTTGAAAAAGTATAATGAGCAGAAAGCGCATCAGTCAGTAATGACCGGTTTTCTCACGGCTTGAGCCATTTTCAAGCAGTTGTTCAGTTTTGTGCAATGCTTGTATACTCATGAAGCAAGACTTTTTTTATTTTTGTAGATAAAGTCTGGGCTCGTTGAGTTAAACGCAGAACAAAATGCACCAACAGCAGAGTTGAGGGACAAAGTAGAGGGAGACTTGGAGGAATGAGTTATGAGGTGTAGGGGAGGACTCACAGGGTGGACAAGATGGATACAGAAAGGAAAACCTCTGGAAGGAAAGACTTGAAATTTGGAAGGAGGTGGGTTTGGGGGAGGTTAATGGCGTAGAAAAGATCATGATTTCTGGTTATTCTCATAAACCTTAAAGTGTTTATTGAAAAGGCTTCATTGCTTTTTTTAATGTGTTGGTAACTACTTAACTTGACATTCGTTAAAAACCAGCTGCTTCATGGTGATCATGATGCCACTGACTGCAGAAGTATCTATCTGGTTTCAGCTGACTCGTCGTGAGACTTGTTCATTGGAAGTCTCCTTTAAAGGCCTTTCCCTTCCCCTGAGCAGAGCTTATCTTGTCAGCTTGCACTGAACTCGAGGCCGCTCCAAAGGCACAGCGATGTGAAGCGATCCGTTTGATTCGACAGTTGCTGACTTTCTGCCATTTTGTCATTGCCGCAGGTCAAATGCAGAGGCCGTTTGAAGACGCCTCGTTCTTGCTCGAGGTTGGTAAAATGAGCGCCCCTGTGTTCACCGACTCTGGAGTGCATATCATTCTCCGCACGGCCTAGGCTCCGTCCCAGCCTGCAGGCTTCATGGGCTACACAAGGTCGTCCGTTCGCTGCATTGTCCTTGCTTTCCCAACGTGGCCATCGCTCCTGACAGCAGCCTTTTAGCAGGGAGACCTATAGCATAGAGATGCATTGGAATGAAACCTTTTTTTTTAATTTGTTTATTTTTTTTTCTTTTTGGCTTGTTTGTCTCTAGTGCACGGTATATAATTGATTTGGCAGGGTAATTTTGTTTTTGGGTCCATAACATTTACGGTGGATTTTATGTGCTGTTTATTGCTGTAACCAATAGAGGAGCTTGAGCTTAAATAATGTTAATGGCTTGATTGTGTTGAACCTTTGTTTTTTTTTTGAGCAAAGATGAAAATAATTTCTGTACGTTTCATTTGTATTTGAAGAGGTACTGACTGCCTTGCATGATTACACGGTTGCATCACTGTCTTGAATACCTTGGAGAAAAGTATCCACATTGCATTATTCCAAGTTAAAGCAGACTTCATAAACAAATCCGCTTGAATCCCTTTTGAAATAAAGCTTTAATTCGCAACTAATAGCTTTTGTTTTTAGCTTTTTGAATACGCTACTCCATATATATATATAATGATATATGACCAGTGTGGAGTTGGCAGGATGGCCGAGATCAATTTGAGTTATGCACATTCGCCTCTAAGCTGTCTATCCTGAGTTGGAATCTTAACCGAGCTCTTAACTGTTCGTGAAACACTTAGGCCATAAACCCCACCCCCACCTGGCCAACCCCACAAGAATGTGGGAATAATTGTGGCCTTTCAAGAAAGAGAAGAAGTTGGGGCTTGTGTACAAGATGTTTTTTGTTTAAATTTGGACAATTCCAGTTTGGACCTTTCCCAGTAGTAAGCCATGGACATTGTTCTTTCATTCGAAACACCTCACAATGGGCACTTCCAGGTTTGAATTCTGGCTGCATTTTTCTAGGTTGACGAGAGTCGGTTGAGTCTCTTGTTGAGGAATACCAAGTGTTGTATGACCGTAGTTTCTACAATCTCACATCTTCTCTATCCAGGTTTGAAATCACTTTGTTGACCGCTTGCCACATCTTAGTTAATTTAACCATATTCTTGTCAAAACGTGCAAATTGAGAGTTCTTTCAGCAGAGGGTGAGGTTACCAGGGGTGTGTTCAGTTATCAAGTTTCTTGTAGACCGCTCACCAAGTGGCTCAAGCACTCAATCAAGTACTCCATCAAAATGGTTGACGAGGAACGGCTGGCTTGGCAAGTGATGGCAAGCTAATACCTCTGCCACTAAAGGTGGATGGAGGTTGTTTTCATCCCTGCCCGTTTGTCAGTGTTGTCTGTGAGCAGGATATCTCCAAAAAGCTATGGATGGATTTGGCCATCCATCCATCCAATGGGACCATACTCTGTGCAGAGCGTTGGTGCTGCTTAAGCAGACTCCTTGGCTATTGGGCACAATCCTGGATGGGTCGCCACTCCGACACAGTATACCAGCATGCTGGCACTCATTTTGCTGACCTCGGAAGGATGACAGGTCGAGTTAACCCCACCTGGTATTAATTCAACAGCTGAGCGGGATTTGAACACAGGACCCTAGGATCCCAAGCCCGCCACCCTAACCATTAAGCCAACACCAGGCATGGATTTGGCCGAAACTTTGTGAAGAGGTTGGACGTGTGTCATTGACGAATTGATTCAATTTTGGTGAAGATCGGATCGGATACTAGAACTTTTTAAGTGATTCTTCATGGGCGGATTGGGCCGAAATTTGGTAAGACAGGCTGGGTGTGTGACAAGGACAAATTGATTAGAATTTTGTGCAGATCTGGATCCGGATCCGGATCCTATAATTTTCTAAGTGATTCTTTGCCACATTGAGAGGCTGGGCCAAAATCGATGTACAGTGTGGCATGATATTTCAAAGGGTTATGGAAGGATTCTGACGAAACTTGGTGGGCAGGATAGGTTTGTGACGAAAACAAACCGATTAGATTGGAAGAAGTTACTGGCAATGTAAAATGTTCAGCCTAGTGGAGGTATGCGCTCTACCAAGTGCTGTTCCTGTTGCTTACCCGGAAGGGGATGCCAGACTTGCAACGTCCCTGTCTGTCTGTCCATGTCTATGTATTTTCGCTTCAAAAATGTTTTTTTCTCTGCAACCACCTGTCCGATCGATGAAAAACTTTAAACATGGGAGGGACTCCCAATGGAGAATATTTTATTGATAACTGATCTCATAGGTCACATGGTATGGCAGCCATATCGAATTAAAGGAAAAAAAATTGAACATCGAAAACCGCTCAACAAAAAAAATTTGAAACTTGACATATTTCATCAACTCCCCATGGGGTGTATAGTGTGATACCGACGATGTCATCAGTGACGTGGTATTCCAGCCATAATTGATTAATCGACATACTTATTTGAAAAATCTGAAACTTCATATATTTGATATATGACCTGAAGTGAGTGAAGCATTTGACATCCTCGGTCACGTGGTCTGGTAGCCATAATGGAATGAAAATAAAAACGTTTAAAAAAAACAATCATTTTCATAACAGATCGATGTAAAACTTCACACATATGGTCAACTGGCCATGGGGAATATATATCGTTTCAATTTTATTTTTTTCATGTTCACCTTCATTGATGCAATTTTGCCCTGATGTGTACATAGGTGGTCATTAAATATCCAAATAATCAATACAGTTCCTGATAATGGGCATGTTTGTGACATAGTGTGTATGGATGATATGGGTAAATGAACCATAATAGCAGTGGGCCATAACACTGGCGTGTTCAGTTAATGATCGGTATTTTTTTTCAGAATGAGCGCGAGGCAAGACTTGGCACTCTACCAAGTGCTGTTCTAGTTTGTAATGGTGCACACCCTTGGCTTTCCACTCTATATTTTGCAGTTCTTTCAGCAAACAAAAGCTTTTGTTAACATGCATGAGAAATGATAAATCCCTTAAGGTATTTTTCTTTGTGGTAAGCCGAGTGACCTCACTGCAGATGCGGAGAAAAATATTGTAAAGCCTTAGCATTTGCAAAGCTATGTTCATGGTTTCCTCAAACGAGGCAGACATGTTGATTAGAAAATTCCTTTTATTAAATGCCCCTGCAGCCAAAGGCCAGAGGCATTATGTTTTTGGGTTGTCTGTCCATCCATGTGTTATTGTTTTTTTGTTTTGTTACCGCAATAACTTGTGAACCACTGAAGTGATTTCAAGCCAAACTTGACACAATTATAGACTGTAATACAAAGTGTAACTGATTATATTGTTGGGTTAAAAAGGTCAAATGCCCTTTGAAATTCATTTTTTCGACCATAACTCGAGTTGGAAGCATCTGATGTTTTCTTTCTTCCATTTTTCTCCTCCAGGTCTCTCTATCTCTCCCTCTCTCCCTCCCTCTCTCCCTCCCTCCCTCCATCTCTCCCTTCTCTCCCTCATGTGACCTTTAATTGAGATCAAAGGTAACAGTGGGTCGACATTGAATGCAGGTGGAGGCATATCCATTGACACATTCGCGTCAAATTCTATTTTCTAGTTTTCATGATTATTGTCATTTTATTTATGTATTTATTTAACCTGTGCATTGATTTGATTCTCTTTTGTGAAGTGCATGCACTTATAACCTTCACCTTTGCATTTCATGTTATTTGATCTTCAGAAGGAATATTCGCTCAGAGTGGAGTTCTTCCATCCGTAACCACTTATGGCCCTTAGCAGTTGCATGGAATAGTCATGATCCCTGGGATCCCAACCAATTATTTCATCGGAATGCGACTTTTGAGTGGCATTGTAACTGCTGCAGATGTGTGTGTGGCCATTCCACGTACGTACACGTCGCTGCAGCTCGGTGCTTAAGCAAGCTTTTGGATTTTTTGGAATTGCTGTTTGATGCAAATGAAATTGTTGGTCGTGTTACAATGCCACCAAGCAAATAATCCCCCTCCACCTCCCCCTTCCATCCCCTATCAAGATGCATCTGTGCACGTGCTCAGATTGCAGAGTTTCTCATGCCTCTATCGGAACATTTACACCTGGTTGAGCTTGGCTAATTGGTGATTCTAAAATTGTTTGCTGTGAATTGAAGGCAAAAAAATGTTCCCCCTCATAAAAATGTGTATAGCTGCAGTACATGTAATTTGTGTACACTATTGTGGTTTATTTATTTATTTTGGGTAAAACTGGTACTTCATCTTTGTTCTGTGATGTCAGAGGCAAAGTAAATGTAGCAATGACTGCGTGGAATTTCATGATTAGAAACTTGAGATCCGATGATTTGTTAATTCCTCGTTTTGTTTTGTTTGTTTTTTTGCTAATCTGCATTTATAATTATGCTTTGAGAGTAGCAACACTGATTTGAAGGACAATGGCTCACAAGACGCATCGCATTCCAAGGATTGCTTCACTTCATCCCTCTTCGTCCTGATCCACCGACTATTAGCTCGGGTTCGTTGAACTCTATTTGATTTAACTTCCTTGCAACCCCTAGTTTGATAATTTGATTTGATTCGATCTGATTTGCATCCGCTGCTAAATGATACTCTTTCAGTCCTTCTGGAGCATTGACAGCATGCTCAACCTTCCTGCTGTTGTTGTTGATATAGTTTGCTTGACGACAACACCAATTGTTGGTCTGTGCATCAACTGGTCTGCAAGGCATTCAATGTTTGCTTTGTATTTGACTCATTCCATTTGGCGATGCAATTGTTATGATCAGGTGATGCTCTCTAGGATTTGTTCAAAAAAAATATTAATGAAAGTTTGCAAATCCAGGTGACCATTGCACACTGCCCATTTTAGGTGATGTTCCCAAGGAAATACCCTGTAAAGATCTTTCCACACTCTCCCCATCTACCCATCCCACCCCACCCCATCCACTTCCCAAGAGAGGAATTTTCTGTTATCTCAAAGCTTTCTCCTGGTCGTTCTCTCCCCCTCATCCCTCTCCTCCCACGTTCCATATTAGTTGATGTTTACTCGTTTGTCATGCATTTCTTCGCCATTCATATTCACTTATTGGAGTACATTTTCCTCAAATTGCATTGAATAGAACGAGCAACAGGATAGTCTGGTCCAGTGAAGTTCATTTATTTATTTTCATTTTTGTTAATCCCATTCAGTTGGCATATCTGCCGTCTTAACTCTCTTAAAAATAAAAAATAATAAATCTTCATTATCGTGATTTTTATTTATTTATTTATTTATTTGTTCTAGTACTGGAGCGTTGTTGCATGGCTAGATTTGCCTTTGTCCTGCTTCTACATATATATCTCCATAGCAACAAACCTTTGCAATGCTGTGATGCATTGCAAGGAGATGACATCATGCAGACCTGCAGTTTCTCTGCTACAGTATATTGAATAATCATTTTTGTGTACGCTTTGCGAATTGTGTATTCTCGAAAGCTAATCTACATAAATATGATGCATAACATCTTTATGTTATCCTGTTTTAGATTCCTTAACATGTTGCGATCGCAATGTAAGCGGATAATAAAAAATGTCATCGCCTTTTTTGAAAAGCAGTTTTCACGGAGGTTTTAAAACCAAGGGAGAACCTTTCTTGTTCTGATGTACCATACTCTGTTACAGAGTGTCAGAGCTGCTGAAGCATTTTATTGGCAAGTGTTATACTGGGTGGTTTGCCGTTGCCTTCCCGGCAGTAGTTATGGCAAGAATTTGGAGTTTGTTCAGGGTGCTGGCAATAGCTCACCTACTCTTCGCGAAGGACAGAGTGGGGTCTTTAACATCCACCAACTAATGCTGGCAGATGGGGACACCCGGATTGATGTCTATTCAAGGGACAGTACAAACGTTGATGAATCGCTCTATAACTGTGAAACACCAGGATGATGGTTTTTAGTTACGTTGGGATTCAAACCCAGGTTCGAAAGCTTAGAGGTGAGTGTGTGTACTTGGAGGCCATCCTCCCAGCCCAGGAAGAAGCTAACTGTCGTTAATTCAAAAGCTGATTGGTTGTCTGACAGGTGTCATTGGGAATGGCCTGCGTGGACATTCCATCTGTGTCATTCCCTTTTACAACCGTGCCAAGTTGCCTGCCCTTTGAAGTTTACAATAAAATGGTGCACACCTCTAACATTCAGGGGTGCAACATATTCAACATGACATGCAACACACCTTTGTTGTTGGAATTGATCTTAAACCCTCACGTCTGGAACCTGATTACGATTTATTTTGTTCTGGCTGTTTTTTTTTGTTTTTTTTTAATCAATCGTGGATTTAAAGCGCTTGTAGACAGGCCACATACTCCACATGGCCAAAAGTATGTGGACACCTGCTCATCCAACATCTCTTTCCAAAATCATGAGCATTAATATGGAGTTGGTTCCCACTTTACTGCGATAACAGCTACCACTCTTCTGGGAAGGCTTTCCATGAGATGTTGGAAGATTGCTGCGGGGATTTGCATCCATTCAGTCACAAGAGCATTTGTGAGTTCAGGCACTCATGTTGGGCGATTTGGTGTGGCTTGTAGTCGGCGTTCCAATTCATTCCAAAGGTGTTCGATGGGTTTGAGGTCATGGCTCTGTGCAGGCCAGTCAAGTTCTTCTACACCGATCTCAACAGACCATTTCTGTATGGACCTCGGTTTGTGCACGGGGGCATTGTCATTCTGAAGCAGGAAAGGGCCTTCCCCAAACTGTTGCCACAAAGTTGGAAGCACAGAATCATCTAGAATGTCATTGTATGCTGTAGTGTTAAGATTTCCCTTCACTGGAACTAAGGGGCCTAGCCCGAACCATGAAAAACAGCCCCAGACCATTATTCTTCCTCCACCATACTTTACAGTTGGCACTATCCATTCGGGCAGGTGGCGTTCTCCTGACATCCGCAAACCCAGTTTCGTCCGTCAGACTGCCAGATGGTGAAGCGTGATTCATCATTCCAGAGAACACGTTCACACTGCTTCAGAGACCAATGGCGTTGAGCTTTACACCACTCCAGCCGACGCTTGGCATTGAGCATGGTGATCTTAGGCTTGTGTGCGGCTGCTCGGCCATGGAAACCCATTTCATGAAGCTCTCTTAATGAACAGTGCTTGTGCTGATGTTGCTTCCAGAGGCAGTTTGGAACTTGGTAGTGAGTGTTGCAACCGACGACAGATGATATTTTCCGCGCTACATGCTTCAGCACCCGGCGGTCCCGTTCTGTGAGCTTGTGTGGCCTACCACTTCACGGCTGAGCTGTTGTTGCTCCAAGACATTTCCACTTCACAATAACAGCACTTACAGTTGACCGGGGCAGCTCTGTAGGGCAGAAATTTGATGAACTGATTTGTTGGAAAGGTGACATCCTATGACGGTGCCATGTTGAATGTCACTGAGCTCTTCAGTACGGCCCATTCTCCTGCCAATGTTTGTCTATGGAGATTGCATGGCTGTGTGCTTGATTTTTATACATCTGTCAGCAATGGGTATGGCTGAGATAGCCAAATCCACTAATTAGGAGTGGTGTCTGCATACTTTTGGCTATGTAGTGCATCAAAATTTATTCATGTCACATTGGTGAGAAAGCACAGATTTTAAAGTGCATTTAAGAATGGAACACTTGTTTTCTGCCAGAGTTTGATGCACTAACATTGTGCTTAATTCAGTAAAAGACGATGTGTGAAATGAACCATGACTAATATTTTGTTTGTGGACACCATTGACAAGTTCCCAGCCCCTCGAGGTCATATACAATATACACAAGGAAACTATATGCATAAGGAGGCCGTTCAGCCCATTATGCCTGTGCCACATCAACACCACACCAATTTTATCCGGCAAAACGACGCAATTTCATTGAGGGAATGTGGATGAGACAATGTGGCATGCCCATGGACATCCCAAGGGTGTCAAAGTAAAAATGTGGAAATGTATTAATTTTATTATTTAAATAAAAAAACAAAGCAGCAATTTTAATTTTCTTGGAAAAGTCTAAACTGCACACAATATTCGAGATGGGGCCTTAGCTAACAACATCCTATGTTGGGTTGGGGGGGGGGGGGGGAAGGTGCCTTCATTGAGAGACAAACAACACCAACCGAACACCATCTCTCGACGAGACCCCCACAAACACGACACTCCACCTACAATGCATACAATCAGCCATCAATACTCGGGTTACTTAAAGGTCCCGCCAATATCCCTATACCCTTATATTCCCAACGCTTCTAGGTACCTTACTCATTCCAATTTAAACTTATCAATTGTTTCTGCTGCTACTACCTTTCCAGGGAGACCATTCCAGGCATTAACTACACTCTGAGTGAAAGACCCCTGCCTTACCACCATCTCAATTCTCCTCTTCTTTACTTTCAGACTATGGCCCCTGGTCCTATTGTTGCAGAGCCGGGTGTCGGTTGCGAGCACGACCGCTAGGTGGAGCAGTAGGGTCGACTCTACCGAACACCCGGAATTCGTAGATCGGTACCTTTCGGTGGAAAACTCCGAGGGTACGGGTCCCTTACAGGACCGTGAATCGTCAATAAATCAACCACGTGGTACAGGGTTATTTGCGAAACTTCAAAATACCTAGAGGCCCACGTGGCGAACTACCGAGTATTCACACCCTCGATGGAACTCGTACGGGACGAGTCGTTTCCATGCTCGACCCGTGCGTAACCCGAGCGGATGGTTACCGAGGTCCCGTCGGTCCGATGCACACAACTACGGCAACACTGGCCTTCTTTAATTCCCCAACACGCACCGTGTTAAACCATGAAGAAAACACAAAAACGAGCTGATACATTTAACAGGGGATTTATTTACAATAGGGAAAGGGAAACACAGAGCAGAATTAACACCGAATATATCATACAATGTACAAAGAGCAAACACTTAACAATTTCTACTTACAGACGGGTCCACAAATACACACACAACACACACACACACACACACACACACACACACACACAAAAAAAACAGTGGCCACGGCCTTTATTGAGGCCTCCAGCTCAGAGGGAAAGGCGAGCTGAAGACCAGAGCCTGCACTCGGACCTGTCCGCCTCGAGCGGGTACGTTGAGCTGGCGGGTGGTGGACTCGGACCGTAGCAGCCCAGGCGTCCACACGACCGGCCTTCGCGAACGGAGGCGGCAGTGCGGACTAGCAAGAAAAACTGGCTTTCAAAAGAAGAACCACCCCCGTGACAAACGGAGCCTGACCATTTATCCTCCCCCACGCCCCCCCCTCCCCCTCCGTCAGCCGAACCTCGTGTCGTGGTTTATGTCTTTCTCATTGGATGGTTTTGGCAAGCAGAATCGCTCTTGCCTCCCCAATGGCCAAAACGACGGCAAGTCCGTCGATTGGCCCAGGGGTGTGGTGTGTCACGGCGACCGCTTTCTCACCGTGGCGGGTCTGATTGGCTGATCGCGGCCACCTCATTCGCAGCACGCTGATTGGCCGAGGGCCGCCGCGAGGCTGCCTCCTTGAACTCCGCCACCACAGGCGCCATGGCGTCGGCCGAGCAGGTGAAAGGTGAGGTGATGCTGTTGTTGTCGAAGAAGATTTATGGATGTAATTCAAATCCTAACTATCAAAATAACTTTGCAGCGCATGTATGTAGTTCCCATTAGACACAGGTAGGGCCCTAACTAGAAACAACCCTTATCGAAATAACTAAGCTACGGGGACGGCTGTCTGTCTGTGTGCACAAGGCTTCCAGATTCGTAACACTATAACTGTCTACTCTGCTGAATAATTCTTCTGCACTTATTTTGTCCATACCCTTCATTATCTTAAACATCTCTATCATATCTCATAACTGTGAAATCGCAGACATCAAATCAAAGCCATATCCCCAGACATATCACGTGCTTCTGACATGGTGTGGCAACCTGCCCTGCTCATCAAACTCTCTTCCTATGGTATCCAAGGCCATCTCCACTCATGGCTCGCAAGACTTCCTCTCCTGTCGAAGTCAATGTGTGGCCCAAAATGGAGTTCTCTCATCCCCTCTTCCTGTCCAGGCTGGCGTTCCTCAAGGCAGCATTCTGGGCCCTGTTCTTTTTATGGTTTTCATTAATGATCTCTCTGACTCTTTGGAAAATCCTCTTTATCTCTTTGCTGATGACTCCACCCTCTGCCGTACCATCTGCCATCCCTCAGACCGGCAAGCAGCAGGTTCTTCGCTCTCTGCAGATCTTGAGAAAATCACAAACTGGTCCAACATGTGGAACATTTCTTTCAATCCTAACAAATCTCACACTCTCACTATGTCTCTCCGAAAGGACCATTTGGACCCCCCCCCATCTAATTTCTCAACAATCCTCTTGAAGAAGTCCTTTCTCTCAATCTTCTGGGTCTCACTATCTGCCATGATCTTTCCTGGGAAAGCCACATTTCCAAACTGGCCTCTAAAGCCAGTCGCCGACTGGGAATCCTCCGTCGTGCAAAGTCCTTCCTCGGCCCACCTGAGCTCCTGACCACATACAACACTTTCATTCGCAGCCTGATGGAGTACTGCTCTCCCCTCTGGGCTGGTGCTCCTGCTTCTCACCTTTCTCGGTACTGGGTAACAGGCATTTTGGATCATTGGTATCTCCTGAGATGAGGCTGAGACTTTGGGCCTCTCACTCTCTCACACAGGCAGGTCGGTGGTCTTTGTTTCTACCTTCTCCTCTCCGATTCTCCCCCCCCTGCTCTGTCTGCATATTGCTCTGTCTCCCCTCCCCTATTTCGCGGGCGCTCAAGGTCCACCAGCAACCCCCTTCTAGTAGAACTACCAAAATCACGAATCACTGCCCACCTTCACTCTTTCATTCCTCTTTTTTTTCCCCGCCTTTGGAATAAACTCCCACACCCTCTTCAATCCCATTCTTCCCTCCAGGTCTTCATTACAGATGTTCACCACCACCTCTTGTCTTCCCCCATCCAAAACCACGATATTTTCTACCCTCGTTAATCCACCCCAAACCCACCTCCTTCAAATTCCCTGTCGTGTGAGGTCCTGAAAGTCCCTGAAGTGTCCATCTTGTATACCCCGTGTTCCCACCCCATCCCTCTCCCTTACAGAGATCTCCTAATGTCTCCGTTCCCCACTGTTTTGTCCTTCTCTCTCCCACCCCTCTTCTCTCCTACTCCCCTTGTTGTGTGTTGTGTGTTGGCTCTCATACGAGCCTCGACAATGTATACAACAAAAAAAAAACCCGCCTCCTTTCTAGTGTATAGAGCCGTCTCCTTCAGCCGCTCCTCGTAGCTGAGTCGAGCCTGGCCTGGAATCAATCTCATAGTCACACTGTGCTGACCCCTCCCTTTGACAGCTATATCCTTCCTGAGTTGTGGTGACCAAAACTACTTGCAATATTCTCCATGTGGCCTCAATAAATTCCTGTACAATGTTAACACCACCTCTTTTGATATATAAATGATCTCCCACCGAATACAACCTAAAACCCAATTTGCTTTACCTATAGCTACCTGACACTGTGCTGCCTGCTTACCTCCCATATCTATTACCACCCCCAGATCCTTCTCCTGTGTGACATCTGGGGGTGGTAATATAAGCCTGCCATCTTACTTTCCTCACTAATAGTAGGGTGAATATTCTGATTCTGGCTCACTTTTCCCCATGTAAGTGAATGGGGGATTTTCAGCAATTCATATTTTTTTCCCCTAAAAAGTAAACCCCCTTTTTATCCCAAGGTACATTTATTTGTCTCCCCTTTTAACCTAGGGACACTTTTTTTCAAATAACCAATGCAATAAGATAAAGATTTGTTCAAGTAGTAAAGAAGTAATGTGATTTGTTAAAGGTGATTCTAAACAAATATCTGAAACATGTAAGCCGAGGGACACTCTTTTTCAAATAACCAATGCATATTGTTTAGCTCACTCCTCACTTCATTGAACCTATAAAGATTTTTCATTCTCAAATTCCTTCAATAGTTTAATTTTCTTTGCACAATAATCCCCATCTAAAATATTTAAAATAAACATTTGAATCTTTATATTTTTTAAGGATACCCTTTTTCTGCATACAAATGTTAGGGAGAGCTCTCTGACTCGAGACCCTTAGAACAAAAAGAGGAGAATTATTTTCTCTCCCACCTCTTAGTCCAGGAGGCCGAGGCAAATTTTGGTCATTGGTACCAAACAAAGTGCCCTGTTATAGTCAAGTTTTTTTGTAAAGATGGGTCCCTGGGGTATCAAAATCACTTGATAGCAAGGAAATATCGGTAGCTTATATCGTGTAATGGCACTGTTTATACGCGACCCCCTCTTGCACAAAATCGAAGATTTTCGATAATTTTTTACACCATGGATTTGAGTTGGGAGCGTTTTATACTGTATATACTTTAATGTGTATAATCTATATATCAAAAGAAAGCTCATGGAGTACAGTTTATAGTCGTTATAAACATAAGAAGAAATAAAAACACTCACAGACACCGACATGAAATACTGCGGACCCCTTGATGCGAAACAAATGTTTTTCTTCACTTAGAAAAAAATGTGTCTTCCAACATGTAGAAACGACATTAGAAACTTCAACTCAGGCCGATAATAACAGTACCTTGAATACATCAGTAGGGTGAATATACTGATTCTGGCTCACTTTTCCCATGTAAATGAATGGGGGATTTTCAGCGATTCATATTTTTTTCCCCTAAAAGTAAACCCCCTTTTATCCCAAGGTATATTTATTTGTCTCCCTTTTAACCTAGGGGCACTCTATTCAAATAACCAATGCAACAAATAAAGATTTGTTCAAGTAGCAAAGTAGTAATGTGATTTGTTTAAAGGTGATTCTGAAGAAATATCTGAAACATGTAAGCGAGGGACACTCTTTTTCAAATAACCAATGCATATTGTTTAGCTCATCATTGAACTATAAAGATTTGTTCATTCTCAATTCCTTCAATAGTTTAATTTTCTTTGCAAAATAATCCCATCTAAATATTTAAAAATAACATTTGAATCTTTATATTTTTCAAGATACCCCTTTTGTGTCATTATGAAATGATATACTTCTCTCATTGATCTCATCTGACCACCCCCTGAGTTGCATATCATTTTGAGATTGTAGTAAATTATTTTTCCATTGTTCAATTGATAACCATCAAAGTTTTCAGTCCATTCAAGGATATTTATTATTTTCTTACATCCTCTAACTTATTGGTTTTTAAATTGATTCTCTTATTTGTTTTATTTACCTTTGTTTTAGTTTTTTTTTCAATAAGACATATTTGATATTTTTCACATCATTTATGTTTTCCATTTATATACAAGACTGAGATTTTCTCCACTCTTTAGTTCATTAATACTTGGTTCGACCATTTATATATTGTGAAAACGCGGCGGTAGCCCTTAAAAACCCCACCCATCTTCCATCGTTAAACTTGTTGTTCCATATGGAACACAATCTATTCTATTCACTCTCTACATACAATATCCATTATGGAACAAAAATCTATTCCATTATCTAAAAAAATCTCTTATCATCAAAGGCTCCTAATGCCTTTTTATTTACTTCTTCACTATATATCTTATGTTTATAACTTCTTATTGTATTCATTTTCCTATATTCTTTTTAATCATCAAACAATTATAATAATTTCTAAAAGTTATTGATTTCTTTATTACATATTTCTTTATTCCTTTAACCTTTTATCAATCTGATCACCATACTTATAAGCATATGCCTTTGCTCTCAATCCAATAACTCACTCATTACTTTTCCACCAACTCATCCTTAACTTACCAATAACCTTTTCATTCTTTTTGAAACATAACTCGCTCTTCTTACTAAAATTACTGGTATAATACTCAAATATTTTCTTCATATCTTTATAAACATCATCAGTTTTTTATATCTAGAATAAAACTATCAGTGTCCATATACAACAATGAACATTTTCACCATACTCTTTCTTTAAGTCATTATACAAATAATCATACATCAATATCTTTGATAAATCAAGAACTGCTGTTCCAATATAAATTGGTTATCAATGACAATACTTTCCTTTTCATATGAATAGCAGAAAAGTTCTCTGAAAAACCTCTTCCTCTCAAAACTTGGTTTTATTTATCAATCTAGAAGCTTCTTTTCCAAGATGTTGCGAATCTAATTTTTGTCTGTTCTAACATTTTCATAGTTTTCCAAATACAGCATTATTCATTAATTTATAAAAGTCCCCTTCAAATTTTACTTTTGTATTTGCTCTCATAATCTGTATGAATTTAATATACTTTTCCATCAAGGACTTTGTTTAAATTTTAAAATCTATGAATTTTAGCTCTCTCACCGCAGCAGATAAATATTGTCTCAAGTTCCTTTGATGCAAAACATATCCCTCTTTATCATAAATTGTTGTTAGTAACTTTTCTGTTTGATTTACCTTTAATATTAAAACTTTTTATGATAATCACTTAACCATTCTTTCTTTGGGGTTTCTTCCTCAATAGCAAAAGGAAGGTCTTTATGCTTATTATGAAGATCACTCGGGTCCTAAATCAACTTCAAAATATAACCTTCTTCTTCCTCATTCAATTCCTCTTGAGAGAAATAACAATATTCATCAAAGCCTTTTCATAATCCTTTTCTTCCACCACTTAATTTACCATAACGCAGAGATTGAGACATGCCCACCATACAAATTATTAGCATAAAAATACATCAAATAATTACTATCCTTTTTTCACTCTCATAATTTGGAAGATATTTATTATTTGCTTTAGCATATCTTTTTGAAACATACTTGTGATATTCCCTCTCTTAGACTTCTCAATCATCAAAAGCATATCTACATCACTGATTAAAT
>CM068957.1:127698317-127708520 GCA_035128595.1 Eptatretus atami
TTTACAGAATCGGGAGGTAAGCAGATTTGACCTCTGAGGACCGTGAGAGGTCAATGACTCAAAGTATCAAAATATTGATGTTTGGCATCATTGGTTAATGGTAAACATGTTTATGATGTACAAACCATGCATTTGTGTTCCAATAAAAGTGTCTACATATTCCACACAGCGTTGGTAATTATTTACAGGTGTCTAGCTTTGACCTCTGAGGACAGTGAGAGGTCAATGACCTAAAAATATCAAAATATTGATGTTTGGCTTCATTGGTTAATGGTAAACATGTTTATGATGTACAAACCATGCATTTGTGTTCCAATAGAAGTGTCTACATATTCCACACAGTGTTGGTAGTTATTTACAGATGTCTAGCTTTGACCTACTGGTCCTTGACACGAGAGACATCATGGACACCCCAGTGGCAGAAACTGTGAGGAAGATTGAGTCCCTGTGTGAGGAGCAGTACACAAAGTTTGTTGAAGAAAGACTGGAACTATGCACAAAGCCAGTTACAGAAAACACTGCCCAAGAACAATTGCCACTCTTCAGTCGGCCACAGACCAAGACGCAGTCAAAGCAGCAGATCCAACTCGCCACAGTGAAGAGTGACTGTAGTCTCTTCTCGAGGCTGTATATTGCCTGCCAATCACGTTATGGGATCTGGACCAGTTCTTCTGCCACGAGAACCAGGCAGCCCCACCAGCATTATCAACAAGAGGAAAACTGCACCTTGGAGTCAAAGCAGCTCTACTACACTGCCTGAAATCAGACCAACCCGAAACCACAAGCGCACCTGGGGTTGATGCCACAATCCTTGACGGAGCAGCTATTGTTCAAATGCTCAAGCCTGTAATGGCAAAGACCTTTGAAGAGTATGTGAACACAGTCTTTGCACCTTACATCTCCACTCAACTCGAAAAGGTCAACAGACTCGACCTCATCTGGGATGTATATCTACCTGACAGCCTGAAAGGCACGACCAGACAGAAGAGGGGCAAGGGCGTCAGGAAGAGAGTGGCTCCCTCTACCATCATGCCTAAGAACTGGAAGGACTTCCTTCGTGTAGATCAAAACAAGACTGAGCTCTTTGGTTTCCTGTCACGAGAGGCCATTCGTCTTCCAATAGCAGATGACAAGGAAATGTATGCAACGTGGAACTTAGTCCTGTGCTCTCCTGCCGAGTCCGACTTGACAAGCCTCGCCCCATGTTCACACGAGGAGGCGGACACTCGCCTGCTTCTACATGGGCAGATGCTGTGCAGAAGGGGATCAGGAAGGTAGCCATACGCACAGTGGATACTGAGTTGTGGTACTGGCTGTGGCTTCATTCAACAACATCAATCCTGACGAGCTGTGGATAGCTCTTGGTACTGGATCCAGCTTCCGGTACAAGCTGTTCACCAACTGGCTGCCGCCATGAACCCAAGACAATGTGCTACTCTCCCCATCTTCCATGCCCTCACAGGGTGCGACACTGTGTCTTCTTTCGCTGGCAGAGGGAAGAAGACTGCCTGGGAGATTTGGAAAGTGTTCCCACAGGTGACTGATGCCTTTGAAGAACTCTTACGCATGCCAAGTGATGTCAGTGAGGAGTCAATGTCACTGCTGGAGCACTTCGTTGTGCTGATGTATGAGCGAACCAGTGACACCATGGAAGTGAATGATGCTAGGAAACAGCTCTTCGCACACAAGTCTAGGTCTAGAAAACATTCCCCCAACGCAGGCAGCACTCCAGCAGCACATCAAGCGTGCATCTCTCCAGGGCAACTGCTGGAACCAAACTCTGGTCCTGAATCCAGAGTTACCAATCCCATCTGACTGGGCTGGACAAAGGAGGCCTCTGGGTGGCAGCCTCTTTGGACGACACTGCCAGAGGCATCAAAATCTTGCCACTAACTGATCCACTGCGGCTGCAAGAAGGGATGTACCGGCCACTGCAAGTGCACCAAGGCTGCACTCAAGTGCACTGCATTATGTGCATGTTCGGGAGACTGTTAGGTGCAATCAGCCACCTTTATATTATGCGTCTATATGGATAATGTGTGTGTATTACGTGTACCGGTATGTACTATACATGTGTCTGAGGTAACTGACCTCAGTGTACTTTAAGCTTATAGACTATGTTCAGTGCACATTGAAAATTAAGGTTGCACAGATGATCTTACAACACGATTTCATGCAAGCTGTTCTGGACACCACAATAACCTAAATGTGTATTCAATAAATTTGTTTTCTGAGTCACTGACCTCATTTAAAGCACTTGTTCAGTCATGGTTGCATCCTGTGATTATTGTATAAAGGCTCTCCAGAAGATAAAGGGACCAACACATGGCAACATACCTTTTTAATGATTCCCAAAACAGACAAACTGCACCAGAATCGTGAAAAAATGACAATTTCAATGTAATTGAGGTCATTGACCTCTCACTATTCCTCAGAGGTCAAATCTGACTTACCTCCCGATCTGAAAATGAAGCTTATGGTATGTACTAACACTGGTAAAAATTTCATGCTTTAGTCATAATTTGCACAATTGTTATGATTATCTGCTGCACTATTGCTGTTTCAAACCATTTAAAGCTTCCAACTCTGAAGTTCATCCCCTCTGCAATAAGATGCATGAACCACTGTAAACACAACAACTCAAGAGTCAGAAACCATTCAGTAGGACAGCCCAGTCTTAGAATAAGGCTGACAGCCCAGAGAGCAGAGCAGCAGAGTGGCTCCTCTCAGAGTGAAAAGGAGGTAACCTGAAGGCAGACTGCAGCATCTGCTGCCCATCCACCTCTCCAGCTGGCAGCAGACTTCCAAGAAAGGAGTGGTGCTGCCTGAACAGACTGTACAGGCATCATACGCTTTAAGGCTTGCATGTATACCTGAAACCTGGCTCCCATGCACCAGTTGGTAGGAGGTTGGAGCACTCTTGCACAGCTTTGTCAGCAGGTCTGATAATGGTTGAGATCTGCTGGTTTTACATCTTCAATGGCTGACGATCGGATCACACAAAAGAAGAATGCCAAATATGAAGCATACCGCCTCATTACAAAACGTGAATAAAGGCTGTTCAGGACGGCGTGTCCATTGAAGTTGTATGGCAATGCATGGAGAGAGAATTCCACGCAAAGCAACAAGACAACTCTCAGCTGAACCAGAACCAGTCACACATCAAAACTGGTGGAAGACGTTGGACTTTTTCCTTTCACAATTTCACTTTTCTCGGCACTTAATGAAAATGACCAAAGACGAAATGCATTTTGTATCCACTTTTCCGAATCACTGGAAAATGAAGATCTCTGTGTCAAGAACATCAATTTCTCTGATGAGTGCCATATTTCCATTAATGTGATCATGAATAAACATAATTGCAGATTTTGGCCATTGTTAAAAGCACAAGAATGTGAAGAAGCATCAATTCACTCTCAGAAAATCACCGTCTGTTGTGGATCGAGTTCATCACTAATCTACAGTTCCTTTTGTTTGAAGACTGACACCGAAACAGCTGTAAACTGTGACATCAGATTGAAATCTTCACATGCTGGGGACTTACTTATGGACAGTGAGAAATAATGAAAATCTGTGGTTTCAACAAGATGGATCCACATCCCACACCTCTATTGAATATCTTGCTTGGCTGAGGGAAAAATTTCATAATCGCCTTATCAGTCACATCAATGAATTCCCATGCCCCCTCCCCCACCCCTCCCCAGATCACTTGACTTGTCACTGCTGGATTTTTATTTTATTTTTATGTTTTTTTATGGGGAGTGATAAAAGGTGGAATGTTTCAGTTTGAAAGGAACCACAATTGCTGGTTTGAAAGATGGAGTTATTCAGATTATCTCTTTAGTTACCCAAGACACCCTTCAGAAAGTGATGCTAACCTGTTGCTGCGTATCAATAAATGGATCATATTGAGCACATTGAGCAGTAAATGGATCAATAATAGAGGGGAGGTCATATTGAGCACTTGGTTTATGGAAACTTGATGATTGTACAAATATCTCACATCAAAAAAACATTTCATATCTTTCACTGGTTGTGTTACGATTTTTTTTCTTCCCCTAATCGCCTTATTAGTCACATAAATGAATTCCCACGCCCCCTCCCCAGATCACTTGACTTGTCACCGCTGGATTTCTTAATTTTTATTTTTTAATGATTCCACCATATATATTATGATGATTACAATTTGAGTATACAGTAGTTGAATTTCAATTCAAAAAAACAATTATTTCCAAAGTTGCCAATATAAGTACAGTGAAACAAAAATATTTGAAAGTAATTCTTCCGGAACTTGGTGAAAGCAGGATACAATCAAAGTAACAACAGAAGCAAATATGGAGGTAAATTCAGACGCTGAGGATTGTATTAATATGCCAATGAACTAACAATATAAATGACAAACAATAAATTGGTCCAAAACTAAGGAATGGCAAGAAATGAAGGAAAAATGGTCAAGAATACTGTGAATAACATGAATAAAAGGTTTAAAAAAATGAAACAACAATAAGGTGAAGACTTGCAAGAGTGAATAACAAATCAATGTGTAAGGAAGGAAACTTTTAATAATACGAGATCAAATTTCGTTTATAAGAATACTTGAACTGAACCACAGACGACTGGACCTTTATTGCTCCACCAATACTATTCCAAAGACGTGGCCATCGTTCATTAATAGAGTATGATGTCGAGTAAAACGTAGAAATAGTTTATCTTGTGATCTAGTGAAATGAGGTGGATGTCATGGACTCCTGTAAAGTAAGATCAAAAGAGTTGTGGAAGAAGTTGTGATATGCTTGTACATAAATATCCCTGTATGTAATCTATTAATGTCAAAAAATGTCGATGGGTTGAGTTTGGTGAAAAAAAAAAAGTGCAGTGTGCCCATGGACGAGAACGGGTAAGATCCTTTTGGATAACTGAGAGTGATGTTGTGATTGTTACTAGAGTGTGCCCAGACAATGTTACAATAGTTGAGGAAAGGGAGAATTAGGCTACCTTTAATATATATAAGGAGGAAGGAAGGTACGGAATTTAAAGAGTAGGCCTGTGTTTCGAGAAATAATCTCAGCAGTCGATGAAATATGATCGACGAGTTAACAAAAATTGGTGCAAATTATTGATTGCCAGCATCGGAATCTATGAACAAGTCGTGTTAAATCGAATTCATCAGCTTTTAAACAGGTTATGAAAGATTAATACACTTTGATTAAGTTAAGTTTGTCAAAATAAATCAAGAAGCAAATTTATCTGTCTATATTACATACTGTACACATTTGCACAATGAAGAATTATATTTTACTTCTGCCATTCTGAGCACAAATCTTATCTACCCGTGAATACAAGAAGAAAGAAATATCAATGACTTAACTAATGATCTAGCATTCCTCTTTTGAAAACCTTTGGGCAAATGCACGTCTTTAATCGTAGTTACTTGTGGAAGCTTATGAAGTTCTTTGTCACCTTTGCTTGGTTTGGGTGCTTCGGGGCCGTATAATCAATCACGTAATAGCGGGTGCCCTTTTGTAGCAAAAGATGGCCATTCACACATGACTTGAAGTGGGAACTGCAGCCTGCACAGAAACCACAGGCTGACATTGCGGTTGTGTCACCCTGGTGTCTAGGAATATCCGACATCAGACCACTTGCTCCCCTCACTTTAGACAGGAATTAGGAAATGGCTAGTTGTCTTTAATGTCCACTCCCAACCATTCCTGGCAGAACCAGTCCAGATTAACGGCTTTCAGATCCACGTCACACACACTGATGAATGGCCCTGCAAGCGAAACACCAGGAGACAATTTATAGCGCAGTCGAGATTCAAACCCAAGCTAGACAACTGAGCGAGTGCACATACCTCTAAGCTGAGCTGCTAGCCCACCTATCATGTTAACGTGGTGTGTGGCTAAAAAAATTAAGAAGGTTAAAGATGAGGTGAGGATTCCAGAGCTGGAGAGGAGAAGAAAAATAAAAAGGGAAATAATTTGGGAGCAGAATTCATTTGAGATGCCCGTGGTCAGATATCGAAGATTCCATTATCTCTGTGGCACATGATTATGTAGGCAGCCCCTTCAGATTGTGCGCTGCAAACTAGCTGTCTCTTTCTAAGTTGTATGCATTCATTTGGTAGTGTGTTCTAAAAGAAATCTCGTGCAGAATAGTGATTGTGCTGTATATGATGCTGAGCGGTAGCCGATTGGCGTACATCAAAATACCCTGAGTGTGTGATACCATTGTCAGGAAGGGAGTGCAGTGCTCCTTTTAGAATCTGAGCTCCAACAGACATTGCACTCGCAATTGGGAAAATAATGCCTGACCTGCCAGATACTGTAAGATGTAGTCTCATAAGAGTTATTGAGTATCATATTCAAATGTTGGATCATTCAATTCTTTTGAAATATAATGGTCGCACTTCAAGAGAGAATGCTTACGATATGGTAAAGTGTAGCCATGATTATGGTTGAAAGAGATTGCTGAAAGAAATGGTAAAGCAGCCAACCATGTATCATTACTAATGAATGTATGATTAATGTGACAGAAGAGATCGTAGCTATTATGGAGGTCACAGAGCAGAATCTAACAGGGTTTGATTCAGTGTCTTCGTTGAGACAGCAGTTATAACATTCGCTCTTCATATCCACTGTCGTGGAGTTTGCATGACCACTACGTACTAGAGCCATTGTGTTTGATTTGGTGTTTTTTTCTGAATCACTACCACTATTGGTGTATTTTGGAGCGATTGGAATTGCTATTTTATTCATAGCCATGAAAGTGGACATCATGTCCAAAGGTGTACCATTGAAAGAGACCATGGGATTTAGTACAGGCTAAAGCTATGGCTGAATGAACAGCTCAACATGTTGAACCCGAAAGTTTTTTTTCCTTCCTGCGATTTGCTTGGTCAGTTCGGCACTTATTTTACTTTTTTTATATAATTTTAAACTCGCACACATAACCATCAAGGATGGAGTCACGTAGATCAACAACAATGCCGTGATGAATGGATAAATGGAGATGACAATAATAATATCATGACAAATGGAACCAGAGCGAAGTCGATGGTGCGCCATCGCAAATCCCCACGCCTCGCACTCAATGCAAAGTTGAAAGATGTCACAAAGTTCCACCAGGAATGACCCAATATCAAATTTCGAGTTTAAAGGGGAACCCAAATGCAATTTTTATTTAAAAAAATAAAAAAATTTAACTATTGAAAATCATTGATCACAGTCTAATTTGTAGGGGGGGGAGTTGAAATTTTTTGCAATCATAAAGTGCTGAAAAAAAATCCCTAAATGTCGATGTTTCCATTTTGCCAGTGATTGCTCACTCAGAACCCACCTTATCCAAATGGCTGTTTTTGTATGGAGAAACGGTGTATTTCGAGCTCGGATTCCGATACCGATTCCCCGTCATTCGCGACTGAAGGTTCTCAGCTTGGTGAAACTGATCAGTGGAATTTGAAGAAAGAAACGAGTGGAGACAAAATTAGTGATGGAGACACTTTTGGGGGAATTATGGAGCCAAATCGTCGAGCCTTGTGCGAGCGATTCGGCCAAAGATGTCGACAATAGAAGTGTTGGTGAAGATGGAACCGCCAATCGCATGTTCACTATAGATTGAAAGGTTTGTTTTTCCGTTCAATTGACGGATTTATAAGGGACTTTGTATTCATTAATAAATCACTTATACTACTCCAACAGAAACATGGAATGTCACAGCATGGACAACACGGCACAGACACTACACAGTACGGGCCCCGCCAAGCACACTCGGACACCCCCGACAATATGGATGACTAAAGCTTTGTCCCAATACACAGGCTGACCAGGTGCCTTGTATATAACGGGATCGCCACGTTTAAAACTTTCCCGGGACGTCATTTTGTCTGGTTGTTCTGTGTTGTGGCCCACTGTCATGTCGGTGCTGTGTTCATACCGTGTCGATGTCCCACCCCTGTAGAGGGGGATTGGTGCGAATGGGAGGTGGAGTGGTGTTGGTATTGTTACCGGAATGCCACGACGCCATGCAAGTTTTGAGAAAGTCTTTCAAAGGCCGAACAAATAAGTGGATGAGTTGGAAGTAAATTAAGCTGCCGTGAGTAGAAGTGCAAGAGGTTGTTAATTATGCCTACAAAGGTTGACAATAGGTGAAATGGTGAAGAGAGAGAGGAAGAGGAGAGGAGAGGAGAGGAGAGGAGAGGAGAGAGAGGAGAGAAGGAGAGGAGAGGAGAGAGAGGAGAGGAGAAGGAGAGGAGAGGAGAGAGAGACAGACTGTGTTGTATTATTATCCATAGAGCAGGAGACGCTGTTTTTGCAATTGTGTGTGTCTGTGGTCATAACTGGGTTTTTTGACATTTTGTCATCAAATTTTCAAGAAACCTTTATTATGAGAACATGGAGAAAATAATTAATATCTCTCTCTGTGATCTGGACCAGTTCTTCTGCCACGAGAACCAGGCAGCCCCACCAGCATTATCAACAAGAGGAAAACTGCACCTTGGAGTCAAAGCAGCTCTACTACACTGCCTGAAATCAGACCAACCCGAAACCACAAGCGCACCTGGGGTTGATGCCACAATCCTTACTATAATTGACACAGATCCGCAACTCAACTCTCCGTCGTCAACGCCCCCCGATCCAACCCCTCCCCATCAACTCTACCACCGACACCCACCGCACCTCTGCCACGAGTAACGCTGAAAGACTACTACGGTGGCTGACACTCCACGATTGACGCATCCGCATCCACTCACAGATCTCGAGAAAGGAAGAGACTACGGATCCTCGACTCGGACTCGATAATATATACCAATGACAGATGAACCAGGCACACCCAGACCAGAAAGACGCGAGCGCTCCAGGAAGAGAATCGCCTTCCGTATCGCCCCCGACACTCCCCGCTCATACCATAACAGAAATGACACCAGGATTTCCGTCTCCTCGGTGACCCAACAACAACCACCTCGACTCTCTTGCTTTCCCTGCTCACCCCGAGAGGCCGACATACCGAACATCACCGCACCCCGGAACCCCAGGACAAGCCCATCAACCGAACCGACGACGCACATCGCAGCTCCGCAGCGTCCTCCGTGAGAGTCCTTCGTTCCCCGAGTCCGACTGACCAGCCTCGCCCTCCCGCGGGGCCCACTCGCGCATCCCACCGTCATCCTAAACACGCACCAAGGAGTCTGACCGTGCCACATGAATACCAACTGATGCCAGCATGCTCCGTCCCACGACCAAAGGGCGACTCAGCGAAGGTGTCATCGCACTGTGGATACTGATGTTGTGGTACTGCTGTGGCTTCATTCAACAACATCAATCCTGACGAGCTGTGAGCTTTGGTATGGACCAGCTTCGGTACAGCTGTTCACAACTGGCCTGCGCCATGAGACCAAGACAATGTGCTACTCTCCCCATCTTCCATGCCTCACAGGTGCGACACTGTGTCTTCTTTCGCTGGCAGAGGGAAGAAGACTGCCTGGGAGATTTGGAAAGTTTCCCACAGGTACTGATGCCTTTGAAGAACTCTTACCATGCCAAGTGATGTCAGTGAGGAGTCAATGTCACTGCTGAGCACTTCGTTGTGCTGATGTATGACGACCAGTGACACCATGGAAGTGAGATGCTAGAAACAGCTCTTCGCACACAAGTCTAGGGCTAGAAAACATTCCCCCAACGCAGGCAGCACTCCAGCAGCACATCAAGCGTGCATCTCTCCAGGGCAACTGCTGAAACCAAACTCTGGTCCTGAATCCAGAGTTACCAATCCCATCTGACTGGGCTGGACAAAGGAGGCCTCTGGGTGGCAGCCTCTTTGGACGACACTGCCAGAGGCATCAAAATCTCCACAACTGATCCACTGCGGCTGCAGAAGGGATGTACCGCCCTGCAAGTGCACCAGGCTGCACTCAAGTGCAACTGCTCGCAACCCACACACACACCACCGATCCGCAACAGTTTAATCCGCAATCATCAAAATATCATGCACATAATGATTTGATTAATTTTATGAACCGAAAATAACCTTCAGTTTGTAATTTCATGAAATAAACTTGTCATCACGAACTGAACGGAATGATTAGAGAAAACGGACGGAACAATCATGAAACTAATCCGGTTTAACGGTCATGAGTTCCCCTGAACAGTGCAGGACCGCGAGTCACGAAACACATCAAATCTCACTCGCAACCAGAAGAACCAC
>CM068957.1:127714687-127725734 GCA_035128595.1 Eptatretus atami
TGGACGACACTGCCAGAGGCATCAAAATCTTGCCACTAACTGATCCACTGCGGCTGCAAGAAGGGATGTACCGGCCACTGCAAGTGCACCAAGGCTGCACTCAAGTGCACTGCATTATGTGCATGTTCGGGAGACTGTTAGGTGCAATCAGCCACCTTTATATTTATGCGTCTATATGGATAATGTGTGTGTATTACGTGTACCGGTATGTACTATACATGTGTCTGAGGTAACTGACCTCAGTGTACTTTAAGCTTATAGACTATGTTCAGTGCACATTGAAAATTAAGGTTGCACAGATGATCTTACAACACGATTTCATGCAAGCTGTTCTGGACACCACAATAACCTAAATGTGTATTCAATAAATTTGTTTTCTGAGGTCACTGACCTCATTTAAAGCACTTGTTCAGTCATGGTTGCATCCTGTGATTATGTATAAAGGCTCTCCAGAAGATAAAGGGACCAACACATGGCAACATACCTTTTTAATGATTCCCAAAACAGACAAACTGCACCAGAATCGTGAAAAAATGACAATTTCAATGTAATTGAGGTCATTGACCTCTCACTATCCTCAGAGGTCAAATCTGACTTACCTCCCGATCTGAAAATGAAGCTTATGGTATGTACTAACACTGGTAAAAATTTCATGCTTTAGTCATAATTTGCACAATTGTTATGATTATCTGCTGCACTATTGCTGTTTCAAACCATTTAAAGCTTCCAACTCTGAAGTTCATCCCCTCTGCAATAAGATGCATGAACCACTGTAAACACAACAACTCAAGAGTCAGAAACCATTCAGTAGGACAGCCCAGTCTTAGAATAAGGCTGACAGCCCAGAGAGCAGACAGCAGAGTGGCTCCTCTCAGAGTGAAAAGGAGGTAACCTGAAGGCAGACTGCAGCATCTGCTGCCCATTTCCACCTCTCCAGCTGGCAGCAGACTTCCAAGAAAGGAGTGGTGCTGCCTGAACAGACTGTACAGGCATCATACGCTTTAAGGCTTGCATGTATACCTGAAACCTGGCTCCCATGCACCAGTTGGTAGGAGGTTGGAGCACTCTTGCACAGCTTTGTCAGCAGGTCTGATAATGGTTGAGATCTGCTGGTTTTACATCTTCAATGGCTGACGATCGGATCACACAAAAGAAGAAGTGCCAAATATGAAGCATACCGCCTCATTACAAACCGTGAATAAAGGCTGTTCAGGACGGCGTGTCCATTGAAGTTGTATGGCAATGCATGGAGAGAATTCCACGCAAAGCAACAAGACAACTCTCAGCTGAACCATGAACCAGTCACACATCAAAACTGGTGGAAGACGTTGGACTTTTTCCTTTCACAATTTCACTTTTCTCGGCACTTAATGAAAATGACCAAAGACGAAATGCATTTTGTATCCACTTTTCCGAATCACTGGAAAATGAAGATCTCTGTGTCAAAGACATCAATTTCTCTGATGAGTGCCATATTTCCATTAATGTGATCATGAATAAACATAATTGCAGATTTTGGCCATTGTTAAAAGCACAAGAATGTGAAGAAGCATCAATTCACTCTCAGAAAATCACCGTCTGTTGTGGATCGAGTTCATCACTAATCTACAGTTCCTTTTGTTTTGAAGACTGACACCGAAACAGCTGTAAACTGTGACATCAGATTGAAATCTTCACATGCTGGGGACTTACTTATGGAACAGTGAGAAATAATGAAAATCTGTGGTTTCAACAAGATGGATCCACATCCCACACCTCTATTGAATATCTTGCTTGGCTGAGGGAAAAATTTCATAATCGCCTTATCAGTCACATCAATGAATTCCCATGCCCCCTCCCCCACCCCCTCCCCAGATCACTTGACTTGTCACTGCTGGATTTTTATTTTATTTTTATGTTTTTTTATGGGGAGTGATAAAAGGTGGAATGTTTCAGTTGAAAGGAACCACAATTGCTGGTTTGAAAGATGGAGTTATTCAGATTATCTCTTTAGTTACCCAAGACACCCTTCAGAAAGTGATGCGTAACCTGTTGCTGCGTATCAATAAATGGATCATATTGAGCACATTGAGCAGTAAATGGATCAATAATAGAGGGGAGGTCATATTGAGCACTTGGTTTATGGAAACTTGATGATTGTACAAATATCTCACATCAAAAAAACATTTCATATCTTTCACTGGTTGTGTTACGATTTTTTTTCTTCCCCTAATCGCCTTATTAGTCACATAAATGAATTCCCACGCCCCCTCCCCAGATCACTTGACTTGTCACCGCTGGATTTCTTAATTTTTATTTTTTTAATGATTCCACCATATATATTATGATGATTACAATTTGAGTATACAGTAGTTGAATTTCAATTTCAAAAAAAACAATTATTTCCAAAGTTGCCAATATAAGTACAGTGAAACAAAAATATTTGAAAGTAATTCTTCCGGAACTTGGTGAAAGCAGGATACAATCAAAGTAACAAACAGAAGCAAATATGGAGGTAAATTCAGACGCTGAGGATTGTATTAATATGCCAATGAACTAACAATATAAATGACAAACAATAAATTGGTCCAAAACTAAGGAATGGCAAGAAATGAAGGAAAAATGGTCAAGAATACTGTGAATAACATGAATAAAGAGGTTTAAAAAAATGAAACAACAATAAGGTGAAGACTTGCAAGAGTGAATAACAAATCAATGTGTAAGGAAGGAAACTTTTAATAATACGAGATCAAATTTCGTTTATAAGAATACTTGAACTGAACCACAGACGACTGGACCTTTATTGCTCCACCAATACTATTCCAAAGACGTGGCCCATCGTTCATTAATAGAGTATGATGTGCGAGTAAAACGTAGAAATAAGTTTATCTTGTGATCTAGTGAAATGAGGTGGATGTCATGGACTCCTGTAAAGTAAGATCAAAAGAGTTGTGGAAGAAGTTTGTTGATATGCTTGTACATAAATATCCCTGTATGTAATCTATTAATGTCAAAAAATGTCGATGTGTTGAGTTTGGTGAAAAAAAAAAGGTGCAGTGTGGTCCCATGGACGAGAACGGGTACAGATCCTTTTGGATAACTGAGAGTGAGTGT
The DNA here is from genome assembly GCA_035128595.1 of Eptatretus atami. Classification (NCBI taxonomy): domain Eukaryota; kingdom Metazoa; phylum Chordata; class Myxini; order Myxiniformes; family Myxinidae; genus Eptatretus; species Eptatretus atami. The sequence goes on from CM068957.1 coordinate 127,717,781, forward strand.
TGCTGATTGTTACTAGAGTGTGCCCAGACAATGTTACAATAGTTGAGGAAAGGGAGAATTAGGCTACCTTTAATATATATAAGGAGGAAGGAAGGTACGGAATTTAAAGAGTAGGCCTGTGTTTCGAGAAATAATCTCAGCAGTCGATGAAATATGATCGACGAGTTAACAAAAATTGGTGCAAATTATTGATTGCCAGCATCGGAATCTATGAACAAGTCGTGTTAAATCGAATTCATCAGCTTTTTAAACAGGTTATGAAAGATTAATACACTTTGATTAAGTTAAGTTTGTCAAAATAAATCAAGAAGCAAATTTATCTTGTCTATATTACAGTACTGTACACATTTGCACAATGAAGATTTAATATTTTACTTCTGCCATTCTGAGCACAAATCTTATCTACCCGTGAATACAAGAAGAAGAGAAATATCAATGACTTAACTAATGATCTAGCATTCCTCTTTTGAAAACCTTTGGGCAAATGCACGTCTTTAATCGTAGTTACTTGTGGAAGCTTATGAAGTTCTTTGTCACCTTTGCTTGGTTTGGGTGCTTCGGGGCCGTATAATCAATCACGTAATAGCGGGTGCCCTTTTGTAGCAAAAGATGGCCATTCACACATGACTTGAAGTGGGAACTGCAGCCTGCACAGAAACCACAGGCTGACATTGCGGGTTGTGTCACCCTGGTGTCTAGGAATATCCGACATCAGACCACTTGCTCCCCTCACTTTAGACAGGAATTAGGAAATGGCTAGTGGTCTTTAATGTCCACTCCCAACCATTCCTGGCAGAACCAGTCCAGATTAACGGCTTTCAGATCCACGTCACACACACTGATGAATGGCCCTGCAAGCGAAACACCAGGAGGACAATTTATAGCGCAGTCGAGATTCAAACCCAAGCTAGACAACTGAGGCGAGTGCACATACCTCTAAGCTGAGCTGCTAGCCCACCTATCATGTTAACGTTGGGTGTGTGGCTAAAGAAAATTAAGAAAGGTTAAAGATGAGGTGAGGATTCCAGAGCTGGAGAGGAGAAGAAAATAAAAAAAGGGAAATAATTTGGGAGCAGAATTCATTTGAGATGCCCGTGGTCAGATATCGAAGATTCCATTATCTCTGTGCACATGATTATGTAGGCAGCCCCTTCAGATCAGTTTGCGCTGCAAACTAGCTGTCTCTTTCTAAGTTGTATGCATTCATTTTGGTAGTGTGTTCTAAAAGAAATCTCGTGGCAGAAATAGTGATTGTGCTGTATGATGCTGAGCGGTAGCCGATTGGCGTACATCATAAATACCCTGAGTGTGTGAGTACCATTGTCCAGGAAGGGAGTGCAGTGCTCCTTTTATGAATCTGAGCTCCAACAGACATTGCACTCGCAATTGGGAAAATAATGCCTGACCTGCCAGATACTGTAAGATGTAGTCTCATAAGAGTTATTGAGTATCATATTCAAATGTTGGATCATTCAATTCTTTTGAAATATAATGGTCGCACTTCAAGAGAGAATGCTTACGATATGGTAAAGTGTAGCCATGATATGGTTGAAAGGAGGATTGCTGAAAGAAATGGTAAAGCAGCCAACCATGTATCATTACTAATGAATGTATGATTAATGTGACAGAAGAGATCGTAGCTATTATGGAGGTCACAGAGCAGAATCTAACAGGGTATTTGATTCAGTGTCTTCGTTGAGACAGCAGTTATAACATTCGCTCTTCATATCCACTGTCGTGGAGTTTGCATGACCACTACGTACTAGAGCCATTGTGTTTGATTTGGTGTTTTTTTCTGAATCACTACCACTATTGGTGTATTTTGGAGCGATTGGAATTGCTATTTTATTCATAGCCATGAAAGTGGACATCATGTCCAAAGGTGTACCATTGAAAGAGACCATGGGATTTAGTACAGGCTAAAGCTATGGCTGAATGAACAGCTCAACATGTTGAACCCGAAAGTTTTTTTTCCTTTCCTGCGATTTGCTGTGTCAGTTCGGCACTTATTGTTTTTACTTTTTTATATATTTTTTAAACTCGCACACATAACCATCAAGGATGGAGTCACGTAGATCAACAACAATGCCGTGATGAATGGGATAAATGGAGATGACAATAATAATATCATGACAAATGGAACCAGAGCGAAGTCGATGGTGCGCCATCGCAAATCCCCACGCCTCGCACTCAATGCAAAGTTGAAAGATGTCACAAAGTTCCACCAGGAATGACCCAATATCAAATTTCGAGTTTAAAGGGGAACCCAAATGCAATTTTTATTAAAAAAATAAAAAAAATTAACTATTGAAAATCATTGATCACAGTCTAATTTGTAGGTGGGGGGGGGAGTTGAAATTTTTTTGCCAATCATAAAGTGCTGAAAAAAAAATCCCTAAAATGTCGATTTTTCCATTTTGCCATTGATGTCTCACTCAGAACCCACCTTGATCCAAATGGCTGTTTTTGTATGGAGAAACGGTGTATTTCGAGCTCGGATTCCGATACCGATTCCACCGTCATTCGCGACTGAAGGTTCTCAGCTTGGTGAAACTGATCAGTGGAATTTTGAAGAAACGAGTGGAGACAAAATTAGTGATGGAGACACTTTTGGGGGAATTATGGAGCCAAATCGTCGAGCCTTGTGCGAGCGATTCGGCCAAAGATGTCGACAATAGAAGTGTTGGTGAAGATGAAACCGCCAATCGCATGTTCACTATAGATTGAAAGGTTTTGTTTTTCCGTTCAATTGACGGATTTATAAGGGACTTTGTATTCATTAATAAATCACTTATACTACTCCAACAGAAACATGGCATGTCACAGCATGGACAACACGGCACAGACACTACACAGTACGGGCCCCGCCCAAGCACACTCGGACACCCCCGACAATATGGATGACTAAAGCTTTGTCCCAATATCACAGGCTGACCAGGTGCCTTGTATATAACGGGATCGCCACGTTTAAAACTTTCCCGGGACGTCATTTGTGTCGGTGGTTGTTCTGTGTTGTGGCCCACTGTCATGTCGGTGCTGTGTCATACCGTGTCGATGTCCCACCCCTGTGGAGGGGGGAGTGGTGCGAATGGGGAGGTGGAGTGGTGTTGGGTATTGTTACCGGAATGCCACGACGCCATGCAAGTTTTGAGAAAAGTCTTTCAAAGGGCCGAACAAAATAAGTGGATGAGTTGGAAGTAAATTAAGCTGCCGTGAGTAGAAGTGCAAGAGGTTGTTAATTATGCCTACAAAGGTTGACAATAGGTGAAATGGTGAGAGAGAGAGAGAAGAGGAAGGAGAGGAGAGGAGAGGAGAGGAGAGGGAGAGGGAGAGGAGAGGAGAGGAGAGGAGAGGAGAGGAGAGGAGAAGAGAGGAGAGGAGAGGACAGACTGTGTTGTATTATTATCCCATAGAGCAGGAGACGCTGTTTTGCAATTGTGTGTGTCTGTGTGTCATAACTGGGTTTTTTTGACATTTTGTCATCAAATTTTCAAGAAACCTTTATTATGAGAACATGGAGAAAATAATTAATAATTTGTGTCAAAATGTGAAAGGGCAAAGTCATCGTGATCAGAAATAGCCCTTATTGACCCTGCCGCAGAGGTTTGTTTTTCACCTTGGAGACGAGTTCCAGGGATGTGGTTGCTCGGGGAAAAGACTATAAACATGGAGTCCCCTCCCCGTAAACTGTTTATTTCTCGGCAGGAAAAACAATTAAAGTGATGATGATAATACTAACGATAATCTTCTTCTTCATTCGTGTGTAGCACAAGGCTGTGGGGTAGCATCATTGACTGAGGGCGCAGCTGTGCCGTTGACTAATTACAATGGTACATAATAGCTTTTATAAGCAGCCTGTGGCTGCTGGTTGCATCATTTTCTGGGGGTGCGATTGTACTGCTGATGCAGTGCCCTCTATTACCAACACACTGATACTCATTTTGTGACCTTGGAAGGATGACAGGCTGAGTCAACCCCACCTGGTGTTAACTCAAACTCAAGACCCTCAGGTCTTAAGCCAGCCACCTTAACCGTTGCGCTGACATCAGGCTTATGGTGCATAATGATATTGACTGATGGTCTGTCCAGGGCATAACTTTTTACTATCTGAGCTTGTGTTATCAAATTTTCAATAAACCTTTGTTATGAGAATATTGGGAAGAGAAATTGATAAATGGGTCAAAGGGCAAAATAACAGTGAATACAAATTGATAAACGGGTCAAAGTGCAAAATCACTGAGTACAAGTTGATAAATGGGTCAAAGGGCCAAATCGCAGTGAATACAAATTGATAAATGGGTCAAAGGGCCAAATCATGGAGTGCAAGTTGATAAATGGGTCAAAGGGCAAAATCACAGTGAGCACAAATTGATTAATGGATCAAAGGGCGAAATCACAGTGAGTACAAATAGGCCTTATCAGCCCACCTGCAGCGTGTCAAGCGCGAGGTGCCCCGTTTTGTTTTTAAATCGCTTTTGTTCATTTATTTACCAGCGAGTTACCCATGCTATGCACGGGAGGGGGCTCGACAGCCGGTTCGTGAAGGACTTGGCCAAAAAACGTCCTGCAGCTGACCCCAAGAGAAGTAAGGTGGATAATATTTCGATGATGTCACAATGGCAAAACTACAAACACCGAATCTGTGAATGTCACGGTGGAAACCCTCACATAATTTCATCATTCTGCTTTAAACTCAATTTCTTCTATAATTTCATTCCAAACAGATCATTCCAATCCCAAATTAATATCATACCATTAATCTAACAAAATATATGATCTTGATACAGATCTGGTCTAGGGGTAAAATGTGGGATATAATTAATATATTTACACACATATATATATATATATATAATTTCCTATACTTCCATTTATTGTGGTGACATGATTTCATGCTTTCACCTGGCTGTGATCAACAGTGCATTGCCAGTGCTACTGAGTAATGCCCCTATTACCAGTTCACTGGTACTCATTTCACTAACCTTGCAAGGATGACAGGCTGAGTCAACCCCACTGAGTGTTAATGCAGCAGTTGACAGGGCTTGAACTCAGGACCCTGAGATTCCAAGCCCACCACCCTACCATCAACATTGGGGAGGTGGCACATGAAATGTGTAATGTTTTTTATAGGTTCATGCCCCAAGGGGTGGGAACTTAGGGTCACAGTGATCAAACAATTTTTTTTTAAAACTCAAAATGTGATATTGGGTCATTCCTAGTGGAACCTTTTGCCACTTCAGCCTTTTTGCTTGAGGTTGGAAGCATGGAGATTTGTGTTGGCATGCCATCGACTTTGCCCGAGTTAAATTTGCAGGTGAGATCTAACGAGCTGAATGCGATTACATTTGGTTCCACGTGTAATGGACAATTTTGTATTGTGGGGCAGAGGCGGGGTGAGGGCAAAAACCACAACTGTTTTGGTGATGTCTCTGAGACTCAACAGAATCTGAGACCAAATCTTCAGCCATTTCATTCTCTTTTCCTCTTTCTTCGTGGTGCTGGAGGTCACCTTGACTGCCATCTCACTAGATCGCTTGTGATTGTCCCTCCTCCTCTGTGGCACGTTTCTCAACATCCAACAGGCAGCATATGCTACTTGATGCCCTGAGAGTGAACGTATCTCCTAAAATCCAAAAGTCCGCATGTTCCACCTGTTGCTTCGAAGGCTTAATTCTTCTTCCAACCACCAAGGCAGCATGTTCTACCTGTTACCCTCAAAGCTGAACGAGTCTCCCTCACTCCAACAGGCAGCATGTTCCACTGGTTGCTTTCAAAGCTGAGTGCTTCTCCCATCGACCAACACGCAGGTCCTTCTAACTTGTCTTCAAAGCTGAGAGCTTCTTCCATCATCCAACTGGTAGCATGTTCGACCTGGTACACTCAAAGCTTAAGCTTCTCCCAACCTCCACAGACAGCATGTTCCACATGTTGATCCCAAGCTGAACGTTTCTCTCAACATTCAATAGGCAGCACCTTCGACCTCTGTTGACAGAATGTCCTAGAGGTGCTCACACTTGCCTCTAAGCTGTCATGCCTGGGTTTGAATCCCGACCTGGCAATAAACCGTCATCCTGGTGTTTCACAGGAGGATGATTCATCAATGTGTGTCCGTCCCTCGTCCCTCGGATGGACGTTAAATGGAAGTCCCATCTACCGACATTAGTCAGCAGACGTTAAAGATTCCGCAGTGTCCTTCACGAAGAGTAGGCGAGCTATTGCCGGTACCTGAACAAATTCCAAATTCCTGCTCTAACCTACAGAGGGAACTGCATCAGTAGCACAGCCATGCCCTCAGCCAATGATGCTTCCCCCCCAGCCTTGTGCTGCATACGAGAGAAAAAAGAAGAACCTTTGACCTTTTGCCCTCAAATCTCAATGTTTGAACAATTGCCCTTGAAGCTGAACGTATCTCTCAATATACAACAGGCAGCACATTTTACCTGGTTCCCTCAGTGGAATGTATCTCTCAACCTCCAACAAGCAGCATGTTCCACATGTTACTTTCAAAGCTTAACGTTTCTCCAAACTTCAATCAGGCAGCATGTTCCACCTGTTGCCTAGAAAGCTGAAAACTTCTCTGAACCCCCCACAGGTAGCATGTTCCACCTGTTGCCCACAAAACTGAATGCATCTTCCATCACTCACCAGGCAGCTCAGCAAATTCCACATGTTGCTTTCAAAGTCGATTCAATCTCCTCTCATCTAATAAGCAGCATGTTCCATGTTGTACCCTAAAATCTATCATTTCCCTCACCTAGGCAGCCTGCATCTACCATCTTCCCAACCTGAACCACTGAACGGTATGCCTGTACTATCTTCCTCACTCGGGGAGAACGCACTCTACCATCTACCCCACCCAACCAATACTCATCACTGAGTATGATTTCTCCACTTTCATCTTCCTAAACTGTGGATGACACGCATCACTACAGGCCTTGTGTTGGCTTAACGGTTAGGGTAGCTGGCTTAAGGTCTTAGGGTCTTGAGTTTGGGCCCATGTCAAGCCATTGAAATAACACCATGGGGGTTAACTCAGCCTGTCATCCTTCCGAAGTCGTCAAAATGAGCACTGGCTTACTGATAACAGGGGTGCTACATCAGGGGTGCTGCATCAGTGGCACAGCCGGATTTCCAGGAATGATGAAACCAGCAGCCACAGGCTGCATAGGAAACAACAACACATCGCTACCTAAAATGACCCATTTACCATCTTTCTCACCCAGGCCATTTGGCTCTACCTTCTCATGTTTTCACCCATAGAAATAGCACACATCAACTAGATATCTGTGATCACAAAGCGATCGCCAAGGGTAAGTTCCCCCGGTAAGCCCACGATCCAATGATGGTCTTATTTTTTTTCCAACTGACATATGACCTTGACCTTCAACATATTGGGGTGGAGTGTAAATTAAGAACATGTGTTTCCATCGATAAATCTGTCCATAAAATTCGACATCATGAAAATCAGAGGAAATTTTTTCAAATTATGATCAAAAAAGTGTTTTTGGTTAATTATGTCACAATCGGAAAAAATAGGTCAAACACATGAATCAAATATCAGGTGCACAACTTCAGCGTGGATACACGATGATGCAAGAACCTCTTGGAAGGTGAAACAGTCTTTGAGATTCAGCATTGGCAAAAAAAAACGCATTTGTATTTTTTCAGACCACCATTTGAGCTTGACCTTTAACCCGGAAACTGAGCATAAATGACCTCGGAGGGCTATGATGTAAACTGAGCATAAATGTGTCTTACTCTAGGCTACCTAGAGAGGACAATGCTGTTCCGATCAGACAAACGTTAGTCGAGTTCTGGTGAAAAATGTTTAAATATCTATAATTATGTCATGACTTTAAAATTAGGTCAAGGTCAGCATTTGTCAACCACACATACTTTTTATTCCCATTAATGATGCAAAATTTCATTCCGACAGTCCCAGCCGGTTCCGAGA
>CM068957.1:127725744-127735744 GCA_035128595.1 Eptatretus atami
AGGTGAGAAAAACCTGAATGGTGGTTTAGTACTCCTATGGGTCTAAGAAACTGTTACCATTAAAAACTGGGGACAATAATTGTAGAAAGAAACCCCACAACAGGTGTAAGCTTCCCCCTATCCGATAGGAGGAGGCTTAACTATCTTCCATATCGAACTGGTACGCATCTATCCATCCATCCATTGGGACCATACTCTGTGCAGAGCGTTGGTGCTGCCTAAGCAGTCTCCTGGGCTATTGGGCACAATCCTGGACGGGTCACCACTCCAACACAGGATACCAGCAAGCTGGTACTCATTTGTTGCTGACCCCAGAAGGATGACAGTATTCATCTATGATTTACCGATGCTCGATCATGGAACGCTCAGATAGCATCTTCCCACCCAGGCCACACACATCTCTATATCCCTTCTCGATTATTCATATCTCCCTACACACCTTCAATCAGATGGTAGACTCCATCAAATCCCCCTCTTCTGTAGAAATCAGGTTCGGTCTTTCTCTGAAGCCGCAACCCATTTCCCATCACTCCCACTGAGGTGGCACACCTGTCCCATGAACCTTTCCGGGGGCGACATCGTCTCTGTGCAGACACAACTTGCCCAATTCCAGCCGAAGAACAAACTGTTTAAGTCTCTACAGGAGGAATTTAAATCCATGTTGGTTGAAGGAACTGGGAGATCGTGCAGAATGCCAGCTGAAAATTGCGTTTCCTCCTAAAAATGCAGTTTGCACAGCTGGAGGTGTTATCTTTTTTCTTATAGGGAGAAATATTCATGCCTCATTGGTTTACGATATTGCATCATAGATTCAGAGCTTGATGATGGAGCCTGCACCTGCACCATTCCGAGAGTCGCAGGTAATACAATGGAATTTTCTCCGGTGCGTCGCTTGAAACTTTCTCTCTTTAAAAATTCTCTTCCAGGTGAGAATATTTTTGTGAACGAAACTAAGAGCCATGAACGCATGGTATATGAATCAATTTCGAATGGGAAAGGATTGGTGGAATTAAACAGCAAAGATCCTCAGCAATTTCATCCCTGTGCCTGGCACATGATTTACAGTCCTCTTGCAGTGGCTTTCTGGTTTTTAATACAAAGATTGGTGGCCGTCCTTGATTTAATTACACAGATATAGATCGGTGCCAGTGTGGGGACTTGGAAAGCCATTACAAAGGATCTCGTATGGAGCTGACATCCCATGTCACGGTGCGATCGACTGGGCACCGAATTGATTTTGGAACAACTGCATCTCAACCTCCCAACCCTTTTCATGGCGACACAGAGAAGAAGAGGAAACAGTCAGATCCCTCGATGCCTCACCAGAATGGTGTGATGTGCACACCGTGCTCATCTAGCGAAGTCTGGAAGAACCTGCACTTTGTCATTCAAAATCTACAAACGTAAGGAACGCATTTTTAGCTCACCTGGAATTTAGTCCAGTGAGCTCATGTGATCGAGCAGTGTCCGTAGGTGAGTGAGTCGGTCAGTCCGTAAGGACTTCGGTCATTATCGCTTGAACCAAACACAATTTTGATGAAACTTGGCCACAAGCTTCATATGATGCCCAATGAAGGCGTGTTGACCGCATCAAAATCGCGCTCATTAAATGGGTCTTCGGAGGGGGGGGGGTGGTTGACCTCCCATAAGAGGTATTTGCTCTCCTCTCCGAAACTACATACAATTTCAATGAAACTTGACCACAACCTTCATCACCCGTGATAAACCAAAGTTGTTCACGGCATAAAAATAAAAATCAGGGTCTAAGGGTGTCTGTGAGGTGTTTGATTGTCTGTTGCCCTTGATCCAGGTGTGCTTCAGGACTCGCGGTCCTATTTTTCATACCAATCACCTAAACACGCTTTGATAGGTGATTAAAAACGTCGGCATTGCTTGAACCTTTTGTACCTCATTTGTAGACCAATTGTGAATTGTCCTTATGGTTTTACTAATTTGTTTGACATTGAACGAAGCATCATTGGAAGATCTTCTGCACATAAATTAGATGCAAGACAAAGATAGTAGACATCAGTGTAGTTTAATGCAACGGCATACGAGTCGACATCAGTGTAAGATAATACAAAGACATTAACCTTTTTTACTTTAGAAGCTGTAAAATCCACATGGGTGAACAGAGCAGTCTAGACAAGGAAGTGTATAAAGAGCGAATAATTTGGGAACTTGAGACTTTGACGAAAGGATGAATGAAGTTTGCACATTCTGCCAAAAGCCGGATCTCATGAGTAAGTCGACAAACTCAACGTCCAGGGTGGCCACAATGTCTTGTCAACCCTTCTAAAAATTGTGATATTGACTTTGTGTGCAGAGAGTTGATTTGTTTCCTTTTTTTCTTTCGTTTTCAGATTGCGTGAATGTGATACATGGATGATACAAGCAATTACACCATTGAGCAACAAAATTCTCAGTGTCTGAGTTCACGAACATCCACAAACAGGAAAAACAATGGAAGAGGTGCACGTCAACTTCCAGCAATGACTCTGCCAAGAAGCTCCCTATAAAAAGACACTTCTGCCAGAAAAAGATATGCCAAGACTTGGAAGGCCATCAACCAGAGGTCAGCAGTTAGAATAGGTCCAATTCATCTGTTGCAAGTCACCAAAAAAGTCGCCGCGTAAATGATCCATGGAGCTCGGAATACCGTGTTCGACAATGCAAAAGTACATCAAGGTTAACCTAAAATTGCACCCATGTTTCCCAATATACGTGGTATAACTAATAGAACCCTTCAGTGTTGTCAGCTAATATGATAAAGGGCAATGTCACAATTATAACAAGGGATGATGATACACTGTGGCCACCCTGTACAGATATATATATATATATATATATATATAATATATATATATATATATATATATATATATCTCACTCTCACTCTCTCACTTTGTATTTTACCGTCTCCTCTCTGGCCTCCCCCCCCCCCCCAGCTCTGTCTGTGATTTGACCCCCCTCCCCATATTTCCACAGCGTACTCATGGTCCCCCAGCAACCTCCTTTTAGTGAAACTACCAAAATCAAGAATCACTACTCACCTTCACTCTTTCATTCCGCTTTTTTCCACCTCTGGAACAAACTCCCACATTCTCTTCAATCCCACTCTTCCTTCAGGGTCTTCAAATAGGCGTTCACCACACCTCTTATCTTCCCCCATCCCAAACCACGATCTTTTCTACCCCGTTAATCCACCCCAAACCCACCTCCTTCAAATCCACCGCTCTCCTTCCTGAAACTCCCTGTAGTGTCCATCTTGTTTACCGCATGTACCCCCGCCCATCCCTCTCCTTTCCACAGATTCCTTATGTCTCTGTTCCACACTTTTTTGTGTTTCCCCGTCCCACCCCTCTTGTCTCCTGCTCCCTTTGTTATACGTTCTATGTGTTAGCTTTTATATGAGCCTCAATATTGGATACAAAAAAAAGCACGTTCTATCCGATGATAGGCCTTGTCAGGCCTTGAACAATACAAAATGGCACGAAAAGCAAAACGAAGGCATTAACATCAAATATTGCTCGGGATACATCAGCAGCACTTAGACAAGACATAATAACATAAACACACACAAAACCGGTTTGAAAAATCAGCTTTATGAGGTGGAAATGAGGAACTCAGATTTTCACCTCACATGCAACACTGAACTGGAAATCTGGAAGATTAATTAGTATAACCTCACACACACACACACACACACACACACACACACACACACACACACACACACACAACACACACACACACAACACACACACACAGTTTATGTCTTGTGTCGGACAATTATTCAAAGAAACATGTAGGGATGGTTTCACATGATCATTTCTTGTGATCATCCCTACCTTGTTTACATACCTTTTCGAGGATCATCCCTACATCCTTTTGCATTTATGAATGTTTTTTTTTCCCTGTTTTTTTATTTTTTTGAGAAACGTGTTTCCCTCCTGGAGAGTTTAATTGCTATTGCACTTATTTATTTATTTATTCGTAGGATTTGTGTTGCATTAAACATGAGCAGTTCCTCCCCCCCACCCCCTTTTTACAGGTGGAATGATATGGGCACAGAAGGGGAATTTGAAGTCGAGTGTACAAACTTTGCTGAAGCAAATTAAGTGAGTAAATTGATGTAACGGTAATTTCTGGTTTGAAAGTATTTTTCCAAGGGTGTATGACAAGAGCACCTTTATTATTTACTGATAATTTATGCCTTTATTATTTACCTTTATTAGCCCCCATTGGACTTAGTCCAAAACGGGGGCTCATGGATTTGATATTGATTTTCATGTCTGTGTGTGTGCGTGTGTGCGTCCACAACCATATCTCGGACATGTCTGGACCAATTTTATTCATACTCGGCAAATGGACAACACATGATGGAATACATATGCACGTCATTTGTTTTTTTTCGAGATCAGATCCAAGATGGCCGACTGGCGGCCATTTTAATTTCAAAAACAAAATCTGGTGTCGAACACGTCCTCAACCGTATTTCCGACATGCATTTACCGATGTTGGTCAAACTTGGCAAAGAGATAATGAATGATGGGTTACATATGCACCTCACTTTATTTTGCAATTTGATCAAAGATGGCCAACTCATAGACTGGCGGCCATTTTAGTTGTGTATACTTATGGCCTAGTCATTTAACTCCATGCAGCAAAATTAGTAAAACAACCTGGGCTATGACATTTTATATCTTTTTTACTTGTTTACAAATATTGAAATACAAACTTTATAGATGAGCTCACATTGTAATGTTACTGTACATACTGTCACGGGGTGGCCGGCCCAAGTTAATCCCCTGGCCCAAATTTGTGGTGCTGAGCGGTTAACACCGACAGCCCCCGGACGGCCGAGCGGTTCCTTATTAAGAGGAGGCAGACACATTGATCGACGGAGATTTTAACACGTGCTCGAAGGGCATGGCAGAGTGCAATAGTGGACGGGCGGAGGAGCACGGAGAGTGGAACGGATACACAGGGGGTTTATCCGCGAACCCATGACAATTACACGAATACGTTTTCTTTGAAATAAACACATTTAATGAACATACACAAATATTTACAAGGACAATAATTTAATCGGTTATAATAATAATGGTATGAAATAAATAACTCCTACAGTTGAGGCATTGCACACTAATGCAAATACAGACAAAGGGGGACACAAAATGAAAAGAAAAAATCCCCTTTTAAGTATACTGGTACTCAGCTTGGCCCAGAGCTGGTCCTTGTCGAACTTGGAATGGGGAGAGCATCCACCAACAAGTACACACGCGCGCAAATGGTGTCATCACTTCTCACGTGGCAGGGCAGACGTACGCCAGGCAATCCGCAAGCAGCTTTCCACATGAAGGCTCAAAATGTGCCAGCCTTCCTCTTTCCAAAGGTGCCACCTGCCTCGTGCATTCCTAACACTGAACTCGTGTGTGTGCTCTGCCGATCTCCCATTCTATCCAGACGGAAGCTCCCTTCCACAATCCACACATGCGCAAGCCTGCCTGCCCTCGACCTCGATCACACAGATCTCCCATCCTATGCAGTGGGAACCTCCCATGCCCTCTTTTTCTTCAGGCGTCTTCAGTCTCTCAATCCTCCGCCTCTGGGGCATTCTTGGAAGGTGCCCGCACACACAAAACTTGGGAATGTGGGGCTTCTTCTCTTTGTTGTGGTTTCAGGTACGTGTTTCCCAGCTTTATTGCCTGGCTTGAAATATAAAAACATAGGGAAAGTCACAGAGGGCAATCACATACTGGGGTACTTATTCTTACTCCCTCAGCTAATTAACACCGCACCACCCCTCACGTGGTGACACCGAACACTTAAGCTCACAGATTCCAGAACTTAGTTGCATTGAAATGCTTTGTACTCGTCCACAGAACAAGAAACTCTACACAATGCTAAACTCTCTATTAAATCCTTCCATCTACCCCCACAGCCGTAACAATACTTTATATAAATGTTTGTGTGTGTGTGTGTGTGTGTGTGTGTGTGTGTGTGTGTTCTCGCTGTTCATTAGCTCCGTGCCTGCTCTGCACGAACAGGGCAGTGGCACAAAGACAGTCGATCAACCTCCTGGGAGCGACCCAGAGTACATAGGATAGGAAGTCTACCGACTTCCTGATAATATTCCATTCTTAACCACACCCATATCGGTCTGATTGGCCCATGGGCAAATGTGTCTCACGCCAGCGGCTCCGCGCCGATCAAGCGAATGGACAGTCGTAGTCCCGCCCACCCCTCTGTACCCTTCCTATTGATTTGGAAAGGAATGCAGTTTTGTGTACTTTTCATGGAATCCTTTCAAGCTATTAAAATTTTGATCAGTAGATTTGTGTTTAAACCCAAGTCCAAAAAGGGCATGACTCTGTGAAATTGACTAAACGCCCTGAAACTCAAACTTGTTCTGTAACTTATCTTAATAAAGCCATGTACCAAGTTTCAGTTGAATATGTTAAAGGGGATGAGAATACAAAGTCTGAAAAAACCACAGGTGGTGCGGACAGACGGACGAATGGAGAGCAAACCTAGGTTCGGCAAAGAACAAACCTAGGTTCGGAGAGCAAACCTGTAGAGACCACTGGCAAAGATAAAAACATCCTGACACATTATTTGGGGTCATGTTGATCCTATGTAGCAAGTCTGGATTTAATCAGCCCAGAACTGTAGGAGGAGTAGTGCGACAAACAGACAAATAAAAAATCACTCATTGAGTGACAGTGAAATGGACAGCACTCAGTAGAGCACATACCTCTACCAGGCTGAACGGTTTACATTTTGTATCCCACTGATAGGTCGGATCTGAATATGGACCTTAACCAAAATCGAATCGGCTTGTTCTTGTCACCTAACCAACTCATCCATATAGTTTTGTCATAACTCGTCCACAACTTTTTAAGATATCATGCTATACATCGTTTTTGGCCCTATCTCTCAATGTTGAAGAATCACTTAAAAAATTCTCAGATCCAGATCCGGATTCGGATCTTCACCAAAATTAAGCGTTGCTGTCCTTGGCCAGTCACCTTCATGCACAAAAAATTCATAACGATTGCTTGAAAACTGTTGCCAAAAATTGTGTGACAAACAGACAGACAACCAGACAAATGCTACAGACCAACATACTTGGCGAAAAAATGTTTTCGCCAAGTCACAAACACTGGTCCATGAATTAAAGTAAGGGTTGAGTTAATGGAGTGTCCGGGTAATCCGTACATAAGAAATCTACCGACTTGTTAATATTTTATTACTATATAAATAAATACATAAAAAAAATTAACCCAACAGCACATTTTGCAAACTTAATTATTTAACTTGGTAACAAAGGCAAAGGCTTGTCATAAACACAACACTTGTATAAACTGACAATGGTAAACAAGAAGTGTCACAAACGTTTGTATGCATTCAATGTAACTTTTTGATTGTTTGCTTAGCGACCTGAACTGCTTTTGCCTGTCGCCTTTTATCCGGTCTGAGTACAGCATCAATGCGTGACATGCATGTCTCATTCGTAATGAAACAGCCCTGAGGATCCTCGAAGGACATGCAGACATTTGGACGATGTGGACTGTCGAGGTTGGACAGCATCGGATGATGTCAAGGAAAAATGTTTAACATTCCTTAATTTTCGATGTTATAATCGTTATTGAATAATATTTTTTTTGGAAGTTCAATGTAATGGTAATTTATAAATTGGGAAAAGATTAAAGTGTAATATGGAATTAATTGGATTTCAATTGAAGATAATGACACATTGAACCATTAACTCTGGGAATGTGCTGGTGGATGAGTCGTTAAGATATTTGACATGTGTCAAGCGGAATGTTACATCTTTTCATAAATTAATTAGAGCAAATGTGCTTGTTTATGCAGCAATTAACAAATCGTTTGCAATAAATGTAATCAATGTTGGAGTATGAATGTTCATAACTTTAAGAAAGCTTCAAATTATTATTGTCTGGATTCGTTACACAAGGATACACAAGGAAATTAGACGCAGGTGGAGGCCATTCAGCCCATCATGCCCACACCACATCAGCACCACACCAATTTATCAACACCAGATAATAAAAAAAGAAAAATGCATTTTGTTTTCGTTTTTTGGGGGTTGTTTTATGTCTGGTGTTGGCTTAATGACTGGAGTGGCAGGCTTGGGATCCCAGAGTCCTGAGTTCAAATGCTGCTCGCTGTTGAATTAATACCAGGTGGGGTTGACTCTGCTTGTCATCCTTCTGAGGTCGGCAAAATGAGTACCAGCATGCTGGTATACTGTGTTGGAGTGGGGACCCATCCAGGATCGTGCCCAAGAGCCAAGGAGACTGTTTATGCAGCATCAACACTCTGCACAGAGTATGGTCCCAATGGATGGATGTATGGGGGTTGTTTTACAGTTTTTTTTTCTTTCTTTCTTTCCAGGGGAGGGGGCATGGGCGAAGATGGTTCTTGGGTAAAAAAAAAAATCACACATCAACCACACAACACCTCTTAACTCGACCCCCCACAAATGCACACAGTCACCCAGAAATATTCAAGCTACCTAAAAGTCCTGCCAACATCCCTGTACCCCTCTATCTCCATAACTTCCAGGTACCTATCTAATTCCAATTTAAACTTATCTGCTGCTTCTGCTGCCACTACCTTTCCAGGGAGACCATTCCATGCATTAACCACTCTCTGAGTAAAAGACCCCTGCCTTTGATACCTTTCATAATGTTAAACATCTCCATCGTATCACCTCGTAACCGCCTCCTTTCTAGTGTATAAATCCCTGTCTCCTTCAGCCGCTCCTCATAGCTAAGTCTCGCCAGGCCCGGAATCAATCCAGTAGCCCTGCGCTGAACAATCTCTGTGGCAAACATGTCCTTCCTAAGGATGAAAATTTGGCCTATGTTGACCCTTTTGCCTATGTTGACCTTCAAAATAATTGGTGGTTGAATTCAGTTCGCTGATATGAAAATCCTCTTCAAATTTCAAGTCAATCGGATGAAAATTTAGGACTTCAGAAGATTTACCCATGTTGACCTTTGAACTATGTTGACCTCAAAAGAGTGACCGCTATATCACATGGTCATTTAACATGTCGTAAAGTTTAGATTTCCTCCGTTTAACGGTTTTCAATGTACACTCTTCACAAAATGCAGACACGACGTATGCCATACGTACGTTGGTACATACACTACCGATCGCTTCACCCTGCTTTTCGCTTCACGAGCGCAGGGTCATAAACCATTGCCACTTCTGGCTCCACAGCACACTGCAGTTCCATCGCTGGCACACACTGGCCAGAGTTTGTAATGGCCTTAAGTTACACACGTGACATGTGTGCGTCGATGATGGGAAGTCCTCACACAGCCCCACCCACAAACAAGAGGTACTAATCTGACGAACTTGACTATAAATGACTCCTCAGTGTCACGTGTAACAAACGATGCACACAATATTCCAGATGAGGCCTCACTAAATTCCTGTACAATGTTAACACCACCTCTTTTGATTTACTCATATAAATCTAACTCCAGTCCTGTTATTTTAAACCTAATAAATACCTTTTCCTTCTCCTTAATAGCGTTCCCTATCTCACGATTCAACCATCCTGGTCTCTTGCTACTTCTAGTTTTACACCTCATTGGAAAGTACTTACTCTGCACTCTACACATTTGCTCCTTAAAGGTTTCCCATTTCCCTGATGCTGATTGTCCTGTTGTTAGAGTCTCCCAATCTACATCACCCAATTCTCTCCTCATACCCTCAAGGTTTGCCTTTCTGAAATCTGATAGCCTTTCCCTACTATCCTGAACTCCAACCCTTAACAGAATCTTTGCACACACAATGTTATGGTCACTTGCTCCTAAATGCTCCCCAACCTCCACCTCCTCCACTATATTGGGATCATTACTGAAGAGGAGGTCTAACACTGTACTCCCCCTCGTGGGATTATCTACAAGCTGGGTTAAAAAGCAATCCTGGACTAAAACTAGGAAATCTTCATCTG
>CM068957.1:127738244-127750801 GCA_035128595.1 Eptatretus atami
TCATGAGAAATGCACAGTTCAATGCGCTGTACAAAATTGCAATGAACGCGATGCATTAATGCAGCATTTCCATCAATCCCTGCTGCATTTATCCTTGAATTTTTGAACCAGCTTCCCCACTGTGCTATGGGAGACGGCAGCTCTTCCAGGACGACATGCGTTGAAGTGCTCTGCTATCCGTTGATATGACCAGCCCTCGCGTCCACTCAGCAGTATCACCTCAACGCGTTCATCTTTTGTCAAGGACATCTTCAAACTGTAACAGAATGACAATATTATTTATGTTTCCAGACTTTATGGCCACCCTTATAATACGAAATGTGGCGTCTGTTCATGCGTTTGTGCGTTTGGCTGTCTCCCGTTTCTGGCTGCCACTTCTTGCACTGCAATTGAAAAGCTCCGCATGCAGGCAAAGCTCAACATTCGAGCAGAAGACATGCATGATACCAAACAATATACATTTTAATGTATAAATACAACATGGAATCACATTTTATTTATTAACATTTATGTTTACAACTTTGGCTGACAGGATGAGCCTTGAGTTATGCACACTCACTTCTCAGCTGTCTCGCCTGGGTTCAAATCTCAGCCCAGCTATAAACTGTCATCCTGGTGTTTCACAGACTGGGTGAATCATCTATGTGTGCCGTCCCATGGATGAACGTTAAACTGTGCATCCAGTCTACCGACATTAGTTTGTGCGCGTTAAATATCCCCACGGTGTTGTTCGTGAAGAGTAGCAAGCTACCACCGCCACCTTGAATAAATTCCAGATTCTGGCCCTAACCTACAGAGGGCACTACACCAGCCGAAAAACCACACACTCAATCATTGATGCTGTCCTGCAGCCTTGTGCTGCATATGAAAGAAGAAAAAGACATACAGTTCCTTCAGAAAGTATTCACACCACTCGACTTTTGTCACATCTTGTTGTGTTGCATCCTGAATTTAAAATGGATTAAATTTCAAAAGATTGTCACCGATACACAAAATACCCAATAATGACAAAGTGAAAACATGTTTTTAGAAATCTTTACAAACACTAATTGTCCCGCCCCTCCGGGGGAGGGAGCGGATATTGTAATCGTCCGTTTGTTATGTTGCCAAAACAAAGTTTTGCAAGATATGTTAGTCAGTCTGTATGTTTTTTTATTTTTTTTTTTGTCTGTAATCACGAAAAAAAAATTCTGCAGAGCACAGTTTTCATTGGAAATTTTGTAACTTCGCATATCAGAGGCCTATAGAGTCCCTTTCAGCGCATAAAATTTTGAAGGTCAAGGTCAAAGGTCAAGGTCACTTTGTCGCAAATCAGGTAATCGACAAAACCCTTATTTTTTGAGTAATTTTGATCGGATCGTCTTCAAACTTCATGGGAATATAGTTCATGGTCTGGCGCTCAGCTGATTAATTTTTGGTGGCGATTGCCTTGACCTTCATGTGTTTTTTTGTTGTTTTTTTATCTTGCCAAAACGAAGTTTTGCAAGATATGTTATCAGTCTGTTGGTTTTTTTTTTTTTTTTTTTTGTCTGTAATCACGAAAAAAAAAATTCTGCAGAGCACAGTTTCATTGGAAATTTTTGTAACTTCGCATATCAGAGGCCTATGAGGTCCCTTTCAGCGCATAAAATTTTGAAGGTCAAGGTCAAAGTCAAGGTCACTTTGTCGCAAATCAGGGTAATCGACAAACCCTTATTTTTTGAGTAATTTGATTGGATCGTCTTCAAACTTCATGGGAATATAGTTCATGGTCTGGCGCTCAGCTGATTAATTTTTGGTGGCGATTGGCCTTGACCTTCATGGTTAGCGCCTAAGGTCAAACATATTTGACCCCAAGGTCAAATTTTCAAGTTTTAGGAACCATATCGTGTAGTACCTCAAATTGAACACCTCGATGAGTGCTTTCTAGATATATCAAGCTTGAGACATTGACGTCATTTGGTGACGTTATGAGGCAAACGCATATTTTTCATGGTTACTCTGTAGAACGATTCTCATCGGAATCTCTCGTAGGCAGATATCCTCAAGGAGTCGCTCCTGGTGGATAGCAGCTCTGTTCACCTCAGTGTGACCTTAAAAAGTCACACGTGGTCACCTTTTGGCAAGATACGGGTCACCCTAAGGGTGACATTGGTTTATTTGTCTGTTTGTTTGTCTGTCTGTCTGTTAGCAACTTACGGCCAAAACGGCTTTAGCAAACACTATCAAATTTAATCCACAGGTGGGCAATGAACCTTGGACGACCCCATTAACGTTTGGGTCCAATTGGATCAAAGGTCAAGGTCAAGGTCACGAAAAGATCAAAATTGTTTTTCGCTCATAACTTCGTCAAAATGATCTGATTTACTTCAAACTAAGCTTATAGTGAACCTTATTCTATTTGTCACTTATAATCCTACCCATTCCTATAGTGAAAAATGCATATTTGTGAAGATCGGTAGGGTCCGAAGTTTTGGGGTCATGGCATCGGTCAAAATTACAATTTTCCATTAAAACTAAAACATGGTTACGAAAATACAACTTTACGGGAAAACGGCTGGCTCAAACACTGTCAAATTGTATCCACAGTGGGTAATGAACCTCGGACGACCCCATTAACTTTTGGGTCCATTAGGTCAAGGTCAAGGTCAGGTCATGAAAAGGTCAAAATCTTTTCGCTCATAACTTCGTCAAAAATGGTTTAATTGACTTCAAACTAAGACTAAAATATTCCTTATTCTATTCTTATAATCAACATTCAGGTAAGGAATATCAAATTTAAATTTGATCCCCAAATAACTTTATGCCTTGAATGGGCGGATTGTTGTGCCTGCACCACTTGTTAGAAATGGAAAGCTGAAATGTCTTCTGTAAAAACTACTCAACCTCTTTGCAACGACACTCCAAATTGAGCTCAGTACATCCAATTTCCTTTGATCCTCCTTGAGATGTCTCCACAACTTGATTGGAGTCCACCTTGACTAATTAAATTAATTGGACATGATTTAGAAAGAAACTCACCTCTATAGGGAGGTCCCACAGTTGACAGTGCATGTCAGAGCATAAACTCCACCATGAAGTCCAAAGAACTATACGTTGAACTCCTTGATAGAATTGTGAGGAGGGATAAATCTGGGGAAGGGTATAAAACTTTTTCTAGAGTGTTGAAAGTTTCCAAGAGCACACACAGTGAGCTACATCATTAGGAAATGGAAAGAGTATGGAACTACCAAGACTCTTCCGAGAGCTGGCCGTCCGACCAAACTGAGCAACCGGGCAAGAAGGACCTTGGTCAGGGAAGTGACCAAGAACCCAATGACCACTCTGACAGAACTACAGAGTTCATTGGCTGAGATGGGAGAACCTGCTGAAGGACAATAGTCTTTGCAGCACTTCACAAATATACTGTAGGCTTTATGGGAGAGTGGCCAGACGGAAGTCACTTCTGAGAAAAAGGCACGTGACCACGTGCATGGAATTTGCAAAAAGGTACGTGAAAGACTGAGAGCATGAGGCAAAAGATTCTGTGGTCTGATGAGACGAAAATTGAACTCTGTGGCTTGAATGCAAAGTGCTACATCTGGTGGAAACCGGGCACAGCTCATCATCCATCTAACACCATCTCGACCGTGAAGTATGGTGGTGGGAGCATCATGCTATGGGGATTCTTTTCAGTGGCAGGGACTGGGAGAGTTGTAAGGATAGAGGGAACAATGAATGGAGCCAAGTATAGGCAAATCCTTGAGGAGAACCTGCTTCAAAGTGCAAAAGACCTTAGACTGCAGCAAAGATTTACGTTCCAACAGGAAAATGACCCCAAGCATGCAGCCAAAGCAACACTGGAATCACTTTAGAACAAGAACGTGAAAGTCCTTGAGTGGACCATCCAAAGCCCAGACTTGAATCCCATTGAGAATCTGTGGAAAGACTTGAAGATTGCTGTTCACCGACGCTCCCCATCCAACTTGACAGAGCTTGAGCAAATCTGCAAGGAAGAATGGGAGAAAATCCCCAAATCCAGATGTGCAAAGCTGATGAAGACTCGAAGCTGTAATCACTGCCAAAGGCGCTTCTACAAAGTATTGACTCAGGAGGTTGAATACTTATTGGTGCAAACCATTTCAGCTTTTCATTTTTAATCAATTTGTAAAAAAATTCTGAAAACACGTTTTCACTCTGTCATTGTGGGGTATTTTGTGTAGATTGGTAACAAAAAATTAAAAATTAATCCCTTTTAAATTGAGGCTGCAACGCAACACAATGTGACACCAGTTGAGGGGTATGAATAGTTTCTGAAGGCACTGGATGAAGATAAGAACCAAACTGCTGTTCAATAATACTCTCTTATGTTCAGTTTGTGGCTGCTGGAAGCATCACTGCTGGGAATGCAGCTGCTCGTCTAGTGTAATGCGAGTAGTGTAGTTCAGCCTCCCGTCCCTTCCTGCAGGGTAGGGCAGGGGCAGGAATTATTGGATTATTGAGGTTGCCGGCGATAATTCTCCGAACTGTTCGTCAAAATCTTCATCTTTGTGGAATCTTTCACGTCAACCAAAACTGAGATGTAGACAGGACACCCAGCTTTATGTCTATGCGATGGAAGTGGCACACATTGTGATGTGTGATGCAACGCTCTGCTTGTAGAACACAAATCTGACAGTTTATAGTTTGGTCAGGAATCAAACCATAGCGAAACAGCTCAAATGTAAGTGCACTGATCTATCAGGACTGCTGAGCAATCAGAAGTTTCAACCAGAATGTTCTAAAATCTGCTGTACACTATGTCCATAAAAGTGTTTCAATAAGCCTTCACTTTCTTTTCACAGCCATTCCTCTGTGAACATGCTGAATATTCCATGACTTTGATGGCATGTTGATTTGGCAGGAGGCTGCCTGGTCTGTCATGGAGAATGGCTGTTCGAGCCCCATTTAAAGTGCCGGTGCTTTCATGCATATCAGACAGTCCTTGTTGTTGAAGAGAGAAGCCACCGAAAATAAGAATTTTGCAGAGCATGACTTTGAATCTGAGAAATGCATGTTATGGTGCACCGAAAAGTGATGCTGAAGACTTCCAGAAAGCATTGACATTATCCAACTGGAGAGTTCAAGAACACCTCATCTCATGCAGTCTTGAGAAGAAAAAAATGAGACGGACGGGGTCTGCAGCGAAAAGTTTGATTGGTCATGATGACATAAAATTCCATAATATTTTGTCCAAGTACTGCTGAACGAAAGGGGTTTGAAAGTGCCAATCAGGCAATGTTGTTCTATAGTGTCCAAGTATATAAATCAATTGAAAAAAAAGGATTTTTTGATTGTAGAAAAAAATAAATTCAGACATTTACCACCATTGATGCAGCATCTTTCACACCACCTTATTAACATGTTAGATTAGTTCTTAAATACAATAGTTCAATAGTTACAACATAATAGTTACAATACAATAGTTCAATCAATGACACACACACGCAGACATTAATTAGAAGTGCGTCAGTGTGTCTCCTCCATAATCCAAAACCATGAAATCTATCAGCCTGAAACTTAACATGCCCACGAAGAAAACTCCAAGGATGTGCAGGCCTGAAAATTGGGTGTTTGAATTAATTAAAACACCGCTTTTAAAGATAATGGCCTTATTTAATTACATCCTTTATCAGACGGATCTTCGGTCACCACTGTCAATGGGTCTTAAGGCGTATCCTAGGTAACCTCGGTGGGGTCTGAAGCCGCCATGTTTTTTGGCCTGCTCAACATGCCTTGATTTGGAACAGGCCACAACGATTTCTTAACAATAATTTTTTTTTCATTTTCCTCACTTGTATTATCGAATGCCTGTTCATCATAGCTACAAATCGCTGGGTACATTGCAAGCTTATAAATGCCCGGCGATGTCAGCGTTTGTTGCTTTATTTCATTTCTACACATGCAATCACCAAAGAAAATTGAAAACCCACTCCGTGGAGTACCACCTTTGCTGCTGCCCTACGCAGGGCAGCTCACCGGATGACGGGATTGGGGCAAAGCCTTTTGGGACCCCCACCCTTGATAGGAGGAAAAGCATGGGGTAAACTTCCTGGATCAGATTGCGGTGGTTTGTGGCGGAGTGCTGCTGAGGTGTAGTCCCACCAGACGGCAGTCGCCTTGGGTTAACCTGAGGCATTCCTTTGGGTGGGTGCCTGGAATGTCCTATCCCTGAGAGAGGATGATCACCTGTCTCTGTTATCATTTGAGCTCAAGCGTTTGGACATCGGTATTGCAGCACTCTCTGAGGTTCGGAGACCTTATTGCGGCGAGATCATCATGTGTGGTTACACTACTATTGGGTCTGGTCGCTCTGATGGTTACTATGTCCAAGGGGTTGCTGTAGCTGTGTTCAATAAGCTGACTCCAATGATAGAGGTAATACCTGTCAACAAGCGTATTATGAGACAAAGGATTCCTCACTCCTTCGGTGTCGTTTCCCTGGTCTCTGTGTGTGCTCCAACTGAGGCAAGTGATCTCACTGTGAAGGACGCATGCTATGTCACGCACGAGTCTGTGGTTGATCAGTGCCCCAGGCGAGATACTCTTCTAGTCTTGGGGAATTTTAATGCATCGACTGGAACTGATAGGGATGGTTATGAGACATGTCTTTGTCCCCATCGGTCTGGTCCTGTGAACCAGAATAGCACGAAGTTCCTTGACTTTGCAAGAAGTCGTGGACTTAGGGTGTCTGGTTCATGGTTTCAGCGCTCACAGGCTCATCGCTGGACTTTGTATTCCAACACTGGTAGTGTGGCAAAGGAGATTGACCATGTTCTCGTTGATGGTCACTGGAGGATGTCCCAGAATTGCAGGGTCCACCAGAGTGCTCAGTTCCTCAATACTGACCACAGGTTTTGTAGCAACTCTGAAGTTGCAGCTTAAAATTTTGGAGAATGGTACCATCACAGCCTCGGCTGGATGTTGGCAATCACAAGGATGAGAGGGCAGCTGAGGAGCTTGCGAACAGGCTGAGTGGGGATTTGGGGGGTCTGGGTTCTTTGGGAAGTCCTGAAGAGTTGTGAAGTTCCTTTAAGACCCCCATCCTTGATGTTGCTGGTGGATCTTTTGGAACTCATCGTAGGTCGAAGAATAATTTTATCTCTCAAGGGACACTGAATATCATTGACCAGAGTCATAAGGCTAGGCTTAATGGCAGAGCTGAGCTGTTGAGGGAGTTGAAGCGTAAAACTGTACGTGTGCTGAGGGCGGACAAGGAGGCCTTTGTGCGAGGAATCTGTGAGAGGGTAGACAGTCACCTGTGGTCAGGTGATTCTCGTCCTGCTGAGAGGGGAATTTGTGCATTGCGTTCCTCCAAGCCCATCCCTCGGTGCACTGCAGTAAGAGCGGAGGGTGGTGGCTCTTCACAGAGAGGTCCGAATTGAAGTTCCTCTGGGCCTTACTTTGAGCGGCTGTACCACGCTGACCCACCAGCTGTTGAGTTGGATGTCAG
The DNA here is from genome assembly GCA_035128595.1 of Eptatretus atami. Taxonomy (NCBI): domain Eukaryota; kingdom Metazoa; phylum Chordata; class Myxini; order Myxiniformes; family Myxinidae; genus Eptatretus; species Eptatretus atami. Next base: position 127,745,695 of record CM068957.1, read on the forward strand.
GGTTATTACAAAACCCATTTCTGACCCTCCAATCAACTGTGATTCACCTTCGTTTGTGGAAACACAGGCTGCGGTGAACCGGTTGAAATGGAGTAAAGCTCGTGAGATCTGTGGCATCCTACTGAACTCTCAATGCTGGTGGAAATGCTGTACTCATGTTGTTGCATGCAGTTCTGTGCTCTGCCTGGAACACAGGCATCATCCCTACTTGACTGCAAGATAGGCCTTTTCCCCTTGCTGGAAGGGAAGGGTGGTCGCCAGGACTGCAACAACTACCGAGGGTGACGCTGCTCTCAGTGCCGGGCAAGGTCTTTGCTCGAATAAATCTTGACAGTGTTGCCACCATCTGCTTGAGCACCAGCGTCCAGAGCAGTCAGGCTTTACACCAAAGAGGTCAACAATTGACCGTATCCTTGCTCTTCGTGTCCTCACCGAACGCAGACGAGAGTTTCAGCAGGGGCTGCTTGCAGCCCATGTTGATTTCTGCAAAGCATTCAATTCAGTGACGGGTTGCCCTCTGGAGGATTCTTGGTCTTCGTGGTGGTGCCACCAAACTGATCAATTGATATCTCAACGTACTCTGGCACCAGAGAGTGCTGTGGGATGTGGTGATTCCATCTCCTACTTATTTTCAGTTGTTACAGGAGTTTGTCAGGGGTGTGCTGGCTCCCACACCTTCAGCACTTGTATGGACTGGATTCTGCAGTGGATGTCAGAGAGATTAAGCTGCGGTGCATCATTTTATAATGTCAAGATCTCTGACCTTGATTTCACACACCATGCAGTCATCTTTGTGGAGGACTCTGGATATCCTTTTGGAGGCCCTCGAGGTGCTGAATGAGGAGTCGGTGACACTGGGATTCGGGTTTCCTGGGCCAATACTAACTCCAGGCTTTCACTGACATCTTAGATGCTGCTATCTTGTCTGTACCTGTTTGTGGTGAGGATGTTGAGGTCATGGAGAGATTCGCTTACCTTGGCAGTGTTATTCATGTGTACGCTGGCTGTGAGCCAGAGGTCAATAGATGTCTGGGTCGGGCCTGGGGAGTCATGGATTCACTGGATCATGGGTGTGCGCTGTCGGTACCTGTGCAGGAGGACGAAAGTCTTAGTCTTCAGGTCCTTGGTGCTTCCAGTCTTGCTCTATGGATGTGAGACTTCGACTCTGAACAGGGATCTGAGACGGAGACTTAATTCTTTGGTACCAGCTCTCTTCCGAGAATCCTTGGCTTTCGCTGGTCAGACTTTGTGCCCAAGGAGCATTTGCTGAGAGACACTCAAATGAGATTTGTTACCTGCATTGTCCGTTAGCATCAACTGCGGCTGTATGGACATGTGGCTCATTTTCCTGATGTTGATCCTGCTCACCAGATTCTCTCAGCGAGGGAGTCTCGTGAGTGGAGGAGGCCAATGGGCTGACCACGTGCCTCGTGCTTGCAGCAGGATGATCGGCATCTCAAGGAGATGGGATGGGCCAGGCATCTGCCTGGGAGATGGCCAGACAGAGGCCCTGGAGGACTGTGGAAAGTGCATGCAGCGACGCGCTGCTCTGCTGCGCATCTCCCATACCTCACCTGTCCTGATCACCGTGAGAATCTCTTAATCTCGCAGAATTACAAAATTTAAGCTTCAGAATGAAACTTACAAGCTGTTTCTACTCCTAGAAAAGTGTTAATTTGTCAAATTCAGACATATTTAGCATTTCGGGCGTCTCCTGGAGGCGTATGTTTAATATGATAGTTTGGTGATTGCGAATCACGTGCCAAGCGAGCCATTTCTTGTCAACTGTATCATTTGGAGTGCTTGCTTGAGTGCGTAAGCCACTTGGCGAGCTCTCTGCAAGCTGCTTGGTTGTTCGTTTCAGGAAAAAGTTTTCGTGCTTTCAATCTCACATCGATTCGACGTACGTTTCCGCCTGTGGTGGGTCACGCGGTGCTGTGCGGTGGGTGTTTCGGGAGGTGTCTCATCCAATTAAAATGTGCAATTTTATTTTTACAGGACATCGCTTTGTTTACCCTTTTTGTATGATCTCCTTTTGTAATCAACCTCTCACTTCAACATCAAAGCATATAAAAGAAACCGATAAGGTCCGTCCGGCCAGGTGTTCGCCATGTTTGTTCTAGCTGTGAAGGCATGGAGTATAGGCTGTCATTTTGTGTTCTGTGGCACGATATATTTTTGAATTTATTTTTGCTAATTCTCCACTTTAAGTCCTCTTTCACAGTATGTTGTTTCAAGGTAAATCTTTGTTTTTGTCGTTTTCATTTACTTTATGCATGTGTACATTTGCACTTGTATATATGTATGTATATGAACTGTGTTACCACAATGGCATTTGGCACAGGTGTGTGTGTGTGTGTGTGTGTGTGTGTGTGTTATTGGTTATTGGTCATTGGTTGTTATCTCCATATACGGGTTACAAAAAGTGGAACGGAGCCCTCCCAGGTCTCAAAGTATCCGTGTGTGTGTGTGTGTGTGTGTGTCGATAGGTATCTACATATGCGTGTTTCAGAATGTGGAGTGGAGTCCACTTCGAGGGTGGGCTTAGAAAGTATCCACCTTTATTCCGATAAGGGGGGTCACGATTCATGGACCAAGCTGTGGTTTTCTGTTGTCAAAGTTTCGTGCCGAGGGCTCTCTTCAGGATCGTCGCTGAACCCTGAACAGCTTCCAACTGTAGGTCGTTTGTCATAATATTCCCAGGGATGGTTTTTAATATCTCTGAGGTTCTTCGTCATCATTCCCGTAGCTGCAACTATCACTGGTACAACTTTGGCATTCTTCAGCTTCCTGGATGTTTTCACTTCATTCTTGACGTCTGGGTATTTGGTCATTTTCTTGATTTCTGTGTTTTCTAGTCCAAAAATCACTGGTATTAACACCTTAATTAGGAATGCCTTCTTCTCTGTTTTTGTACCTAAGTATGATGTCTGGTTGCAATAATTTTTTTCGATGTTCACGCTCAATGGGATCATGAGATCGTATGTGAGCGGTACTTTGATGTTTTCAGTGATTGCTTTTGGTTCATGTTCCCAAAATTTTTTTTCTGGAACTGGGATAATAAAGTTTTTGCAAATGTGCCAGCGGTTAACTTTACAAACTCTGTTGTGTCGTGTGTACAGCTGTTCTACCCCCATTTTTTTGGGGTTTTTTTTACTTTTTGTATTTAATTTTTTTATTTTTGTGTGTTCGGTCATTAACCATAAACATCTCACACTTTGCTAATGCCACCTCCACCCCTCACCTTTCTCTCTTCTTGTTTTTTCCTCCTCCCCATCTCTCTCTCTCTCTCTCTCTCTCTCTCTCTCCTCTCTCTCTCTCTCTCTCTCTCTCTGTCCCTCCTCGCTCCACCCTTCGAATAAAATGCAGCACTCTCCTCCCACACCTCTCTCTCTCTCTCCTCTCTCTCTCTCTTCTCTTCTCTCTCTCTCTCTCCTCTCACCTCCTCTCGCACCCCCCCCCCCTCCATAGAATATAGCAACGTGTGTTGAGGCATTGCTCTTCCCACTTCCATCCCCTTCCTCGCTCTTCTCCATTTCTATTTCCATTGCAGGAGGTGGGAGTAAAGGGAGAGAAGGGAAGGGGGCACATGCCGGGAGGGAGTGGTCAAAATTCCCGCCATACTTTCGTACATAATAAATGGATGAATTTTGAGTGTGAATGAAAACTTTAACGAAAGATATTAAACCCCCAGTCGTAAACTCGACTGCTTAGTAATGTTATTAGATGTCAACCAAGCACGTCGAGTATTATACAAGCAAACTTTAACCCCATTGTCCTCCCCAAAACTTCCCTCTTTCTAAATCATCCTTAACTTGACACAAGTCAGGATTTGTTATTACTACTACAAGTGCATATCCTCTTGCCTTTTTCAAGGGTGGGTACGTGGAAGGGTTTTGCCCCTCTTGTCTCCTGCTCCCCTTGTTGTACGTCCTGTGTGTTAGCTTTCATACGAGCCTCGACATTGTATACAAAAAAGTACTCATCAGTAAATGCATAGCATGACCTAAATCTATTGAACTTCAAACTTTTGCCAGAATTGTATTTTTCTACATGCTCGGTTATACTTGAACAACAATTTTCACCATTGAACTCAACAATCATGCTTACTTTCTTACCTTTACACTTCTACGTTAAGCCACTGAATTATTGATCGATCACCTGTCTTCATCGATTCATTTGCTCTCCATAGCATTTTTATGTTTCCGGGTTGTCCAGGCCGTCCGTCCGTATTTTCGTTTATGCAATAATCAAGAAGCAAATTGTAGAATTTCATCAAACTGGTAAAAAGGTAAAGTAAGACAGGGCAATTAAGTGTTAGATTTTGGGCTAGATGTGATAAAGGTCAAGCGTCAAAGGTCAAGGTCAAACTCTGAAATTTTACTATTTACGCCCTAACTCAAGAAATATTGGACAGAATTTCATCAAACTTGGTACAAAGGTAAAGTTAGACAGGAAAATTAATATAGATTTTGGGCCAGATATGATAAAGGTCAAGGGTCAAATATGTCAATACTCAAGTGTTTGTGCGGGAGAGCGGAGGCATACCCGTCGACTGCAGCAGTCGAATTACTCTAGTTCCTTATTTTTATTTTTTTCACCCCCTCTTTGTTGAACGTGCTTTCTAATTTTATCTTCCCATTTCTATCTCAGCTGCCATCCTTATCTCTACTTTGCAGCAGAGTCATTTCCATTTGCTATTGTTGACGGCATGAATCTTTCAAGCTTTAAATATAACTGCTGGTTGGTTTGCATAGCATTTGTTACGAGAACGGAACTTGGTCGAGCGCATACTTCCATCAGGTTGAACGAACAGTTTACGTTTTGTATTCCACTGATAAGTCGGATCTCGATTCGGACTTGAACCAAAGTCGAATCAGCTTGTTCTTTTCACCTCCCCAAACTCGTCCACCTAGTTTTGTCATAATCCATCCACACATTTTTGAAATATCATGCTACATATGGTTTTTGGCAGCATCTCTGAATGGTGAAGAATCAATTTTTTTAATTCCAGTATCCAGATCTGGATCTTCACCAAAATCGAATCAATTCGGCCTTGTCACACACCCAACCTCCACACCAAATTCCGTCCGAATCTGTTCAAACT